>SJYA01000905.1:297256-628949 GCA_006410615.1 Neotragus moschatus | reverse complement strand
TAGTCAGAAGTTAAGCTGGATTCATGTTTTGCTATTGCTTGCTTGACTCCAGTGCAGTCATCTTTAGAACTTTAGTAACAGACTGTTCTTACCTTGTACTTAGAGGAAGAGTACTAGAAGATTTTTTTTTTTTTTTAGTGTTCCTGCTGTCTCTTTAGCCATTCATGCCTGCCTATTCCACAAAGAAATTCTTCCCATACACATATTCCTCTTCCAGTGGTGGAGTATTAATGACAAGCACCATGAAGAACATCCATCACTGTTAGTATTAATCCCTGGAGCAAAACCCATTTCTAAACATTCTAGTGCTAAGTAGAAAAAAAAAAATGCAAAGTAGATTAAGTGTTGAGAAAAGAAGCCATAATTTTCTGTTGGTTGTATCCATATCATAATTGCTGCATGTAATTAAATAATTAAATAGGTAAGTAAATAATTAAAGCTCTATATTGATTAAATAAAATGTCCTATATTATTAAGTAATTAAAATCCTATAGTATATAATTGCTTGAGAAGTACTATTGTTAGTAATCTGAAAACTAATTTCTGTGAGATGTGTAAAATCTGAGTATAGAGTATAGGCTTACTTAATGCCAAGTAATGTCAAATATTCCTTTTTTTAAGTGGAGGCTTGAATATTTTACACTGTTTATGTAGAGCAGTGTGTTAGTTTCTTGGGAATACTATAACAAAATGCCACAAACTGGTGGTTTAAAACAACAGAAGTTTGTTTTATAGTTGTAGAGGCTGTAACTTCAAAATCAAGACGTCAAGCAGGACCATGCTCCCTTTTAACCTGTAGGCAGAGACTTTTTCTTTCCTTTTCTGCCTCTTTCTAGCTTCTGGTGGCATCTGGAGCTCCTTGGCTTGTGGCCCAAACTCCAGGCTCTACTTCTGTCATCACACGCTCTTCACAATGTCGTTTCCATTTGTGTTTTCGTATCTTCTCATGGCATTCTCCTGTCTGCATCTCTCTCTTCTTATAAGAATAACAGTCCTATTGGATTAAGGACCCGCTGAAATACGATGTGACCTCATCTTAACTCTCTGCAGTGACCCTATTTCTCAATAAGGTCTGAGGTACTGGGGGTTAGGACTTGAAAATACATTTTTGCAAGACAGAATTGACCCATAAAGAGCAGAAATAATGTCTGTGTTTCAAAAACATACTCTTTTATCAGTAGCATTATCTCAGATAAAGATATTAAACTAATGAATCCAAAAGACAGTCTAAGAATATACTCATGAATAAATCTGTGTGTCATAAATTTGTTTTTTATAGGAAGAAACTTGGTATTTGATTACTTTTCAATTCAGGTAAATTTAAAGATAGCAGCTGACTTTTTAAAATCATATTTTAATGAAAATATTTACAAACTTTATCATATTTACTCCTTATTTGTAGCATTATTCATACAGAATTCTGGCAGACTTCAGAAATTCAGTCATTTTTTTTTTAACTCAGCTGTGAAATAGTTTGGAGATTTTGAGTAATACTTTTCATTTAGTCATCTAAGACATTTCAATTTCATAACACATGTGGCTGATATTCACTGAAAGTGAATGGGCACTTTAAGGGCTCTTTGAAGCTTAAAATCTAGGATTCTAATTTCAGTTCTAGTTTGTTATTGACTGAAAAAGGCTCAGAATAGTATTTGTGCCCCTGCGTTTAAAATGAGTCTGATTTGTGGTGTTTGTTTTAAAATCCTTGTTCAATATATTATATATGTTCAGATTCTATTGTAACAGAGTAATTGTTCATAGAGGCTTAAAGGTGGCATAGTAGTAGAGTCTGAAGGAAAAAACATGGGAAACAAGATTAAAATAAATGTTACTGTGATGTCTTTGTCTTTTCCAAACCAATGCTAGTAAAGACGTGTTATAATTGTTTTGACTTTAAGCATCTATTCTGAATCACCTGTTTGTTCACTAAGTAAAAGCACATCAAAAATTTTGATTGTTATTTCTAGACAGTATACTTTTTCAGAGCTCAACTTTCTAGCTTAGTTTATGAAAAGGATTTCTGATTTATTTGCCATAAGCCTTTATAGTCTCTAGTGGTATTTATTTGGGAACATTAAAATAAGTACCTAAATTACTCATATAATTATTAATAATTGGAAAGCTAGAATAAATTTAAAACATTAAAAAAAATACATAGCATATACTGAGTAATTCCTGTTTGCACAACATGGACACAGTAGAAATAGAAGTAGAAATTGAATAAGAGAATGTCAAAGCTAAAAAGAAGTTTGAGCACCTTCTCCTCCTCTTCCCCTCCTTTCCAGATTCAGAAACTGACTTCATTAGAGGTTAAGAAGCTTTCTTACGGGCAAAGTTAACAAGACCCTTAACTTAAAGACCTTATTACAGTTATCTTTACAGTCATTGCCTCAGTGATACTATAGGTTTTTAAATATTAAAAACTTCTGCCTTGCCTTATTGAAATAACATTTCAAATTTTAGGTAACAAAAATGCTCATTTTTATGCCAACAACCAGGAGTAGTCCCAAGAATTTCATCGTTAAACGTTCTTTGCATTCAGGTCCTCGGTTTATTACATGTCTACAACTTTATTTACTTGAAGAGGAAAGTGACTTTCTGTTGAAAATAAATCTTCTTTGCCCTTAATTAGCTATAGCTGAACTTTAATTACAGTATGAGATTCTGAAAGTGATTGGGAAAAGAAGCATATTATCCTCGGTCTAATAGTGCAGAAGGTGAAAGTGTAAGAAAGATTGTATCTGTTGTGTTCTCTTTTCTCTCAGTAAAAGTAAAGAAGCACGTTTTCTGTCAAGAATGCAGAAGTTGGAAAGGGAGGGACTTTTAAAAGTTGTGACTATTTAAATGGCTCATCATAGGTAATGTGACAGGTTTGTGAAAAGATGTGCAGCATAATTTTAAGAGTTTGCCACTGTTCATAAGCCCATCAGTGAGTTAAAGAAAAGATTGTTAATTTGTTCATTGTTTGCTATAATTCTAATATTGTTAGTCAAAGCATGTTTTCTCAGAGATTTGGAAATCCCTCACTGTCAACATGGATCTCAATGAATTGATGTGTGTGTGTGACTCTCCATCAGTTTTGATATGGATATGAAAATTGTGTACCGTACCATGCCTCTTTAATCTCTTGTGAAATAGATTTTGTCTATTTCTTCTATTTTGTCTATATGTAAAATAGATTTTGTCTGTCGATGTAGATTAGTCTCTAATTTCCCTGAAGGTCCAGTGGTTAAGACTGAGCTTTCAACANCTCCATCAGTTTTGATATGGATATGAAAATTGTGTACCGTACCATGCCTCTTTAATCTCTTGTGAAATAGATTTTGTCTATTTCTTCTATTTTGTCTATATGTAAAATAGATTTTGTCTGTCGATGTAGATTAGTCTCTAATTTCCCTGAAGGTCCAGTGGTTAAGACTGAGCTTTCAACACAGGAGAAGGAAATGGCAACCCACTCCAGTATTCTTGCCTGGAAAATCCCATGGACAGAGGAGCCTGGTAGGCTACGGTCCATGGGGTCACAGAGAGTCGGACATGACTGAGCGACTTCACTTTCACTTCAACACAGGGGGCACGAGTTTGATTTCTTTTCGGGAACTAAGATCCCACACACCATGTGGCAAGGCCAAAAAACAGAAAAAATAAAATAGTACCCCACCCCAAATGTAGATTGCTTTTAATATTTGTTAAGTTCATGGATACACTAAAAAGATTTGGGGTATCTTTTACTCAAGAATTTTTCAATAAATAAACCTTTTAAAAAAATTCACAGTTAACACCAAGATAGTGCTGTTGTCTTGCTGAACTAAATGGTAAAAGTATTCCAAAATATGTTTTTAATATTTAATAAGGGAACATTGAATTAGAATTCAGTTTCCCAAGTTTTAGTTCAGAATGCTGATATTTAATCATTACAGTTTCTTTAAGCAAATTCTGAGTTGAAATATAAGAAAAATGAAACATCATTTATAATTTATCTTCTTAGATAATTTATCATCATAGAAGGCAATGTCACCCCACTCCAGTACTCTTGCCTGGAAAATCCCATGGACAGAGGATCCTGATGGGCTGCCGTCTGTGGGGTCGCACAGAGTCGGACACGACTGAGTGACTTCACTTTCACTTTTCACTTTCATGCATTGGAGAAGGAAATGGCAACCCACTCCAGTGTTCTTGCCTGGAGAATCCCAGGGATAGGGGAGCCTGGTGGGCTGCCGTCTATGGGGTTGCACAGAGTTGGACACAACTGAAGCAACTTAGCAGCAACAGCAACCCTAAAAAACCTTTGCTAGCTTTCTGCTCCATACCAGCTTTAATTATGGCAAATCTGTAGCACTTATGTATGTGTGCACAGTCTGCACAGCGAGCATTGTGAATTAACACTTGCAGGGCATTTGTGCAGGATGCTTTTATAGAAGACAGAGTGAGGTAGTGCCCAAATCCATGACAGTACAACGTGTAAAGTGAACCCTTTAGTCGCTAAAACTTGTTCGAAAACACAAAAGATAATTTATTCAGTAGTCTTTCCACAACACATACTTTTCTCATGTTTGTCAATATTAATTTTTAACAAAATTTAGATGAAAGATTATAGGTATGACCAGCTCCTGTAGTTTATTTCTCACATGCCGTCATAATTTTCTGAATTGCTACATCATAATCATCACCACAGTAACCACTCCTTATGTCACAGGGGATTATTACTTCTGCTGGGAAATAAGTAGTTTGAGCAGATGGATGCCTAAGGAATAAAGATTCTGTTATTCTACAAATAATTAGAGGGTGGGAGGAAAACATATCAAATATATATGTAGGCATAATTTCAAAACAGATTTTTATAATTTGTATTTGATACTGAGAATTTTCAAAAAGAAATATGAAAAAATGATGTTTAAACCACAAAAGTAGAATGTAGCATGGAAATCATACATTTAGATTATAAAACTAAAATCTTTTAAAAATTAATTTTAGATAAATTGCTCTTGTAAATTATAGGCTTCTTTGATATCCAAACACCATTCTGCTTCCCCATTCTTCCTCCTCAGTCCTTTCAAAAATATAAGCCTTCCAGGAAAACTGGTGGTTATTGAAATGATTTTTAAAAGACAGTTTATTTGCTGATGTTATAGTAATGCTTTCTGTAAGCAAACATGTTAAAAAGTTCCAGAATTGTGCCTATCCAGTCATAATTAGTCCATAGGTTTGATAGTCAGCTTCTACCAGCTACTTGGCTCTCTTTTCGTTTTCTTTCAAATTCTAATATCTGTGTATGCATCCATTTATATCTCTCTCCCTCCCTCAGTGTCAATTGTTTTTACCTCTGTGTACATGCTGTTTAGTTTTTTCTTGAACTAAATTATCTGTCTTATTAAGTGTATGGAAAAGTCGACTGTCAGCAAAGACCTGCTTTGTATATTCTGCAGTAGGTTCAGCCTCACCCATCAGATTTAACAATCAAGTAGAATGTTGATCTAGTAATAGGTTATTCATCAAGTTAACAATCCTGTTAACAGTCAAGTGGAATGCCAGTTGTAGTGAAGGAGTGTGCTGACAGGAACTCACACCCTGATGGAGGGAATGTGTGCTCGCTTTGGAAGCCAGTTTGTCATTATCTTAACAGGTGGAAGATGTGCAGTCTATGACCCAACAGTACCACCTGGGTATTATAAATAATAGCCCAAACCTAAAAACCTCCCAAATAATAATCAGCAAAGGAATAAATAAATAATTATGATGTGTTTATACAGAGAATATTGTACAGCAAAGAAGCATGTAACGGAGTAGATGAATATCATAAACACACTGTTCAGTGTAAGTGGCACAAAAAGAATGACGACAACATGGTTTCATTTAAGCAAAGCTCAGAACACAAGGACAGGTAAACCATATTGTGGTTTAATCGTTAAAAAGGGAGTAAATGACTTTCATTCCCATTTCTCTCCCTTTCCCTGCCTCCTCCCTCCTCTTTCTCCCACTCTCCCGTCCCCAAGGTGAATTGTAATTTGCCAAAATGTAGCCTAAGGCCTCATTCATTCAGTACATATTGAGTGCCTACTATGTGTGAGGCATTTGGGAAAGTGAAGTGAAAGTCACTCAGTCCTGTCCGACTCTGCAACCCTATAGACTATACAGTCCATGGAATTCTCCAGGCCAGAACACTGGATTGGGTAGCCATTCCCTTCTCCAGGGGATCTTCCTAACCCAGGGATCAAACCCAGGCCTCCCGCATTGCAGGCGGATTCCTTACTGGCTGAGCCACAACATAGGAGCAAATCTGAAAGTAGGATATACTGTAGCACGTCACAGAGCTTGTATTCAGTGGTGATTTTCAGGTTCTTTCCTCACCCTTAGTGCGTAACTTGTACCTGATGGTGGAAGACCAACTTGCTCACATTTTTTTCTCGTTTGTGAGGCATAATAAACATGACATACAAATTTCATTGCTTCCTGGTTTTGGCTGCCGAACTGAAGAGAAATAGCAAGAGCAGTATTTCACTAGCCCTACTTCATAAAGCCAGACTCTTATGCAGTGCTCTTACTTGTGCTGGAAGCTACTCTATGTGACAGGTCATCATTAAAGAACGTAGCAGGGCTTAAAGAGTTCGTGGGCTGTACTTTCAAGCGGTTGGATACTTACATATATGGAAAATAAAAGTGTAACTTATTTCTAGAAGTGACAACTCAGGGTGCTTCACAAATTAGAAGTCACTTATTGTCAGAGTTAAAAGTGAGCCTACATTCAGGGATATGAAAGTTTAGGATAAGGAATCTTTTGAAAGTTATTTTCAAGTGAACAATAATAATACTAATTTTAATATGATAGCATAAAGCTATAGAGCTTCCTTTACTATGGAAAAACAGTTTGGATGGACTTGTGTAATGACATGTTCTAATATATATCTTAAATAATTTGTGAGATACCTTTAAAAACTTATTCACTGGTTTTGATAGAGTAAACGTATACAGCATTATTGTTTCTTTGCATCTTCAGATTCTTTGTTTTAATAAAATGCTCTAACTCAGATATTTATATGTGCTTTTCATCTTAAATTTGGTAATAATGTAATTTCTAAGGTAGAGATTTGAGCTTACACCCTGCAGCCCCAACTCTTGGTAACACATAGCTACGTTGTAGACAGTGCAAATAGGGCAGGCTGGGAGGAAGGGAAAGAGGCAGGAAAGCAGAGGAAGGGAAGAAAAATACTGTGGCCCTGAAACACACGACACACGTAGGTAATGTGCCTTTTAATTGTAGTTATGTTCTTACTTATTGCATTACTGAATTTGATGAACAAATTTGTTGAATAAATTTGTATTAAAGTTTCTTAAATTGAATGCTTTGAATATTGAGTACCTGAATATCAAAAGGAAGCCAGCTTAGCTCTCTAAGCACACACAGTTTATATTTTGAAAGCCCATACTTACTCAACAGTTAGAATCAAAAACTGTTTGAACTTTGCAATTTAGGGATGGGATATATAGTATATGTAGCCTTCGGAGGTGGCTCAGTGGTAGAGAATCTGCCTGCCAGTGAAGGAGATGTGGGTTCAGTGCCTCGGTCAGGATAATCCCCTGGAGAAGGAAATGGCAACCTGCTCGGTATTCTTGCCTGGGAAATCCCATGGACAGAGTATCCTGGAGGGCTACAGTCCATGCAGTTGCAAGAGTCGGACATTATTCAGTGACTAAACAGCAACAAATACTGTATGTGCATAATATTGAAGATCTGAGCTAGATTTGTCATCCTGATACTTAGTTTTTTCTGACATGATCTGCATACAAATTGCCCAGCAGTTTAGATAATTTGCATTTATGTTACTGGAAAATAAAACTCTAAATGAGATATGACCAAGATATCTAAATGAGAAATGTTTTATAGTTGGCTGGCTCGTGTGACTAGTTACTCTGGCACTGAAGAATTTTCTCTGCTCTTATTAGCTAATTAACATAGGGTCTTTTTCTGCATCTGTATAACAGTACAGTGAAGCTAAGTGGGCATGGCACAAAACTTAAGTGACCACAACTATTTTATTTTAGTACAGATTTCTTTAAAATTTTCAAACATTGTGAAGCCCTGCTATGTAAGTTGTGTGTGTATTTCTGCCACAGGAAATAATATGTATTGTTTCATTTTCTGTTATGATTCAGCAACAGTTATAATGATCTGATCTTAGTTTCAGTTCTTTTATTAGATTTATTAGATTTCATTTACTAATTTCATAGCAGTAATTCTTTTATGAGGCATTTCTTCTACTGATCCTTTTGTATGCTTCTACAGCTGCACAATTCAGTATGGTAGCCACTATCCAGGTTTGACTCTTGAGCTATTAATGTGGCTAGTCTGAACAGACATGTTAACTGTAGTGTAAAATATAAAATACACTTGGCTCTCAAAGATTTATTACTAAGATGAGAATGTAAAATATTTCACTAGTAATTTTATTGTGTATTACGGTGATCATATTTTAGAGATTGCAGATTGAGTAAAACATACCGCTAAAACTAATTTTCACTTTTTATGTTTTTAATATGGATACTTGTAAATTTATATATTTGGTTCACATTTGTGGCTTTCATTTTTATTGTATGCACTGTTCTAGAGTCGATCATATTTTATATAAGGAAATCAGATTTAGAAAGACATATTCTTTCCTCTCTTCCTAATTCTGTGTTCAAGGTTTGCAAAAGTATTTTAAAGTGATATCTATGTTCCAACAGTTAAATGGTATCTCTTCTGTGTGATGTAGATGTACACATAGCAGAAGGTATGTTTGACCATTTGACCATTGGTTGTAATGTTTAAGTGTATTGGTGTTTTCTTGAATGGAGAGAGTAAGGAAAAATGAAACGCAAACTACTAAGAACTGAAAAAGGAAGTATGCTTATGTACTATAGAAAATGCCAGTAAAAAGACCCTGGTACTAATCTGTAGGGATTACATACTGTGATCTAGTTATGCTGTACTGCAGATGGTTGTCTTTGATAGTAATTGACTTTGAAACCACTGAGAGAAAGATACATTTCGTGGTTTACAAACTGAGAAAAAAATTCCAGTCAAATTTTAGTTCCAGTTTTTTTTCTCTTACACGGAGTTGTCATTTGTGAAAGAGAAGGCAAAAAATTTCACATCAGTCATAAACTCTTAGGACACAGAGAAGTTCTTTAAATTCCTATATGATACCGATGAGAATAACCTTTTTTCTCCTAAAAAGTGGTTACCTCTCTTCCCCATCCCACCCCCATTTCCATGTTTATTTGTTTTGTTTTGCTTTCCAAGAAGACATTTAATGCCCTACTTTGGTTTATTTTCTGCTTACTAAATAAGGAATAACTCTGTTATGTTTTGTATTTGAAATTTTAAGGTACATTTCTTTTTTCTTTTATTTTTAATTTGACTCTTTGTTTTACAGATGAGGGCAGAAGTGCAGTTGACCAAGCAGGTGGTGCACAGATTGTAGTTGACCATTTAAGGTCCCTGTGCAGTAAAACAGATCCCGCCAGTGAGAAGCTCTTGACTGTCTTTTGTGGCATGCTGATGAACTATAGCAATGAGAATGGTAAACAAAATTGAAAACTTGCTTTATCTGTGGGGGAGAAACTAAAAATCATCATTACTGTAGTATACACTAAAAATACTTAGAAATATTATGAACAAAGCATTCATGTTAATAAGTAGCATATAAAATTAGTAACTAGCCAACACTAAATTACAATGTTTCAAAAATACACAGTGGTCTAATTTACTAAATGGGACTAATTGTTGAAGGGTTGTCCATGTTAATCAGTACCAAAACCAAGAAACAAAATAATGGTATGGTTTGTGATTTCTTGTTATGAACATTTTAAAAATATACAATGTTAAAATAGCTTTTTGTTTGTTACTTTATATTAATACCAGGAGCAATTTTAAAACACAAGCACTGTCTATATAAATAAAATTATTTTCTCTAGATACTGAATTTACTTGTAACAGTGAAAAAAAATGTAATGAAATCTGGCCTTAGGAAAATAAAGTTCAGAGCAATTGCAGATATTTAATTTTAGAAATTTAATAAGTACTTGTAAACAGAAGTTTCTTGTCTCTGTAAAACATTCTTAGAACCCAGCAAAAATGATATGTCAATTTTCAGAGAGCCTATATGGTTGTTGATTAAACAAACATAAAAACAATGAAATGAAGTCTTCTTCACCCTACTTTTAAATATCACAAAACAATCATCTGTCTTCTGTGAATTACTGCATGGATCAAACACTCAACTTCTGTTGTGTTCCTAGAATTAATACAAATAAGGTCTTTTTGTGACTTATTTCATCATGATATTTTAAGTTGAAGTCTCTTGCAGAGACAAATTTACTTGTATACTGAACATGTAATAGTGTTCTTTCCCATGTTCTAGAAACATGGGGGTCTTTAGGTATATTTGTTATTTCTTCATGAGTCCAAGGAAATATTCTGAATAATTAAAAAAGAAAGGTAAAGATCGATGATAAATGACTACTGACATTTGACCTTGGTGTTAGTGACAACAGCAGATGGTGGGGACTGTAGCCCTTTTCCCATTGAAAGGGGAGAGCTACTGCTTTTCTCTAGCCATTGTTTCTGTTGGTGTTTGGCCAACTACTGCCAAATCTTTTCATTTGGTGGTAGGAGGAAGTTAAAAAAACTAACTTTTTTTGTGACCTCTCTTTTTAAATGTTGGATTACATTTGCTTCTTTAGCACTGTACAGGCTAAACAGAATGTGTCTTCAAGTCACATCCTTCCAAGAAACACTGGTTTTTAAACTTCTGAATTAAAATTATCCATTATAATGATAGTAAATAGTTCTTATTCATTAAATGACTTGCCTGTCACTTGAACTGATAATAGATATAGTCTTTATAGGATGAGTTTCCACTCTTTTTCTTACCCTCTGGTGGGTTTACTTTGAAAAGAAAATGCCCTAAACATATTCATAGGCAAAGCAGAAATGCAGAATGTGGATAATCTACAAAATGAATAACCAGTTCCTACAGATTGAAATAATGATCATAATACACAGGTATCTGAATTGCATTAAGAAATCATTGGCCAGATATTCATGTCACTTCCTTTTCCTTCCGTTTCATTTAAGCTTGGATATCTGCAAAAGTGGGACAAGAGCTAAGTGGAAGAATGGTTTAGAAAGATATAAATGAAAGAAACTAATAAAGTTAGTATGGCAGCTTTGGCTGTAAAAGAATTAGTCTTGTTATGCACCTAAACTTGCTGTTCCTTTGAGGAAGCTGTTCAAAAATCTGTACAAAAGCATATTAAATAGCCAAAATGGTCCTCAAAAACATCACTCATTCTAATCTGAAGGACATTGTGACTCTCTATTAATTAGGATGTATCACACCGTGTAGGAAAATGTACTGAGAAGGTTATGTTAACAACAAGCAGAATGCATGGTCTAAATGCATGATATACTTCTTTTGTAAACGTTGTTACCCACCCTCCTACCCCCAGGTGTGCAAGTATTCCCAAGAAATAACTTAGATATTTTGGAAAGCTATATTAATTTTTCTTAGAACATTTTTGGAGCAGTGATGTTTTTATCCCTTTCTTCTAAAAGCTGCACTTTGAATACACTTTAAAAAACTTATTAGGTAAAATAGAAATAAAGTTACCTTTAGTATTTTAAAAGAATACCAAATTTGTAACGACATTCTTTCCTTCACTTCCTTCTACATTTATCTATCATGGGAATCATAGTTTGTGAAGCATTTCTTTTTCTTCATAATGCTCTTTAACTTAAATTATATCCTTTTTTGTTTGTATAATTATTGAGCATCTTTGTTGTATCCATTATTACTATTTTCTTTAAAATATGTTTAATACTTTCCAACTTAATTTTAGGTCTTGGCCATGATCAGATCATTGATATTGATTCTGTCCACCTGGAGAGCGTTTTGAAACTCAGGAGGCACTTTTTATTAGAACTGATAAATGAAATTCCTTTTTATGTCTATTTGCTATTGAATTTCAGTACACAAGCCTCTACTAGTTTTTGAGTAGAATAGTTGAGTGATAAATACTTCCTTGTTTCTCTAACAGAAAAATTAACTCTACCCTCAAGCCCAATAACAGAGAAGGCAATGGCACCCCACTCCAGTACTCTTGCCTGGAAAATCCCATGGACGGGGGAGCCTGGTGGGCTGCCGTCTATGGGGTTGCACAGAGTCAGACACAACTGAAGTGACTTAGCAGCAGCAGCAGCAGCAGACCCAATAACTTGCCTCCTTAGTAGTTAGGAGGTACTCTTCAGCTTCATAGTTAAAAGTTTTTAAATATGAAGATAAGAAAGTACTGAAATGGTCACAGAGACTCACCAACATAGTTTCTCTAGTGAGAACATTTTCAAATTGTTAGTCGTAGAGGTGGCTTGACACCAGGCTGAGACTCAGGATATCCCGATTCCTGTCCTTTTAGTGGACAACTCTAAGCATTTCAGATCTTGGAATACATTAAATAGGAAATCATGTTTCCTAAACACATGCAGGAAAGATACATAATGAAAACACTCAGTAAAGTCACTTTTATACCCTTTGATAAAACTGTATAAAACTCAAGGTTCATGAGTTCTAAAACTTTAGAAACTGCTAAGACTTTTAAGCTAAAAACTAGATATATTCTTTTGTTTCCCCACTAGTGAAGCAATGAAAACTTTTTATATTCAGACAATTAAGTGTAGACTATCTGACTAGAAAAAGTTATAATTACTTAGCTAGAAAAGTTGTATCAATTATATTGCTAAGTGAAATTATATTTAAATAAAATAACATGAATAAAACTTTTTGTTTAGTGAAAATCATTTCAAATTTTTCATTTTTGAAAAAGTCATACCTGTTTTTCACATGGCGAGAAAGCGCTTCCATTTTGTGGCCTTCCAAAATATTCTGAACATCTGATTGTTGTGGTTAGAGAAAATCATGTTGACAATTTGACATTCAGTTTGAGGAAATGTGAACTGTATTTTCTTTCTGTAGTTATAACTTTAAAGTTTTATTCTATAAACCAGAACTCAAACATATTATTGTAGGTATTTTTAATTTTATTAGTTTCTTGGATTTTTTTTCTTCTTAGCTTTGGTTACCCAGTGCCAAAACATTGCCCTGAAGATTGAAAATTTTGTTCACATATCCAGCTGTTTTTAAATACAACACTATTTTGATATATAGTAGGAATTTGGAAAATATTTGTATAATAGATTGACTTTTCTGGGTGCTTTGTATTGTCTAAATTCTTTTAATCAGCAAAATCAATGATTGGAAGAAAAATACGTTGCTGGTATGCATTTTCTTCATTAAATAAGTTAGGAAATGGCAACCCACTCCAGTGTTCTTGCCTGGAGAATCCCAGGGACAGGGGAGCCTTTTAGGCTGCCGTCTATGGGGTCACAGAGTCGGACACGACTGAAGTGACTTAGCAGCAGCAGCAGCAAACTCTTGCCTATCACATTAGTTTATATTTGCTTTATATATATATGGCAGCAGGAGAAAGTGGCATTGAAAACAAGCTGACAGTAACAGCACCAGATCCGTGGCTAATAATTCACCGTATGTGATCTGCAGACTTGACAAATCTGTATATGTATACTTGAAAGTTGACTGCAGCTTCAATAGCAAGAAACCAGTTATCTAAAGCAAAGCACCAGAATAATTTAGCGCCATACTGCAGAATCTAGGTGGCCACCATTATTATTATATTACACGTATCCATGATAACCAATATACATTTCTTGGAAAACTCCATAACTGAGAGTTTATGTTTTTCTTAGTACACTAATGCTACAAACATAAAATATAGGGAAAAATCAGTGATAATTCTAAGAAAAATTATTAATGATGATAAGCTTTAAAGCAAAGACTAGAAGTTACTTGTTTTATATAACCTATGCCGTCAGAGAAAAAAGTAGAGGAAATAAACATGTCATCAGGAAAGGAAAAGTTAGTTTCCTTCCAAAGTGACTAATATGCACAGTCTGTGGTAGGCTTCTTCATGTGACAACTGGTATCATATATATACAGTACATACGTATGTGTGTTTGTGTGTATGTATACAATTTTTACAAAATAGAGCTGATTTTTCTGTGATATCTTAATAATTCCTTGTTACTTAAAGAGTTAATTTCTCTTCTTTTATGGTTCCTGAAATCTCTCTAGCATACTCTCATGATAATGTATTTGCCACGTGGACTTACAATAACTGAACTATGTTTGGAGGGAGGCCATCTGTGTGATTTAAGAAGTGCATTTCGTGGAGTGTCAGAGCCTAAAAATTGAATTGAATTATTAAACCCAGTACTTAAATTCACTTGTTTAAAATGGGCTTGTAAAGTATATCTTCTCTCCTCTAATTTAAAGAGCACTTAATATGTAGTTGGCATTAGCTGCTGCTTTCATTTCAACCAGCAGTTTCTCAATTCTAATAACACTCTTCATTTTTGTAATGAACTCAGCCTGATTAACTTGGCTTACTTGATTTTTATTCTTACTTAAAATAGGAAGAATATAAATTAATAAGGAATAACCCTGATTAAAAACTAAAAGTGCACTTTGGCCTGGGCCTCACGTTTATATTTTGGTATTACTTTATTATAGGTAAGAAAGAATGCTTCCTAGATGTTAGATGCTTAGAGAATGATTTGCTTTGCATGAATGAGGAACTAGTTTCAGAGTTTACTTACGTTGGATATAAGCTAATTAATAATTCCGCAAATTTTCTAAATACTAAAAACTTTCTGGCTAACTTGAAGGGGAAAAGACAAAATAGTCTATCTTTGCAATTTATTGTCTTTTTTCTTAATTATATTAATTTTTCTATATATAGTTTTCATTTTACCTTCTGTTTTTTTTTTTTTTTAAACGACATGGGAGATGTACTTTTAACTTCTATCTTTTGAAACTCTATGTCAAATTACTCTAGTACTCTCGTTGAAGTGCATGAAAGACTTATATTAGAATTCTTTATTTGCTAATTGCTGTTCTCTTTGTAAAAATTTTGTAATTTTCATTGTTTCACCAACAGAGCTTTCTAATCATTCTGAAGCAGGTGACATTCATGAAGTTCTGCTACAAGTAATGTCATTTTAAACAAATTGTTTTATTGAAGGATAGAGCAGTTAACTGTTCTTGTTCTGCTAATTCTGGCTATTAAATTTGACCAATTAGAGTAGTAGCTCTTCGTCACAATCCTCCTAAACTGTTATTCTAATAATACTGTTATTTAATGGACAGACTCTGAATTTGATTTTTAGAGGTGGACCAAATGTACGTGTTAGTTTAATTCCGCATGAACAATTACTGCCAGTAATAATTCAGTTTTGGCTATTATAGAATGAACTTCTGAATATAAGAATTCAAAATATATCACAAAAAATTAAGTGATTGCTATAGTTTTGTTAACATAATGTTAAGATTGACATTATATTAAAGAAGTAATACTTTTTGCGGCATTTTTAGCTTCTAGATTGCTTTTATAATCAAGACAGTGCATTTAGCATTGTGATGCTAAATAACCAATTTTAACTGAGGACAGTAGGGTAACAAAATATGTTGGGGCTTTCTTATTCTCTAACGTAAAAATGTGTAGAAGGTGACTAATAAGATGTTGTTGAATATTACTTTTGAGAATGTCCCCATAGTGAAAATTTAAGGTACCAGAGTTGGCTTTCTGATTTTAACTCCTCCTCATAAGATGTAAAGAATTCTCATATTGGACTTTCTCCTGAAAGATTCATGGCTGGAATGGAATTAACTAAAAAAAAAAAAACTCCTAACATTTATTTTTTGTTGTAAATTCTGAAGAGAATAGATGTTAAAATCTATTATTCTGCCCTGATTTAATTTTTACATTTATATAGCTTTCACCATCATTAGTTATTGCCATATAAATACACATTTACATTTCAGCTGATAGAATTTCAGCATATGCTGCACATTAGGAGATATTTATATGAAATGTTTACCTGTATTTGAAAGTGCATATTTAGATAGTGAAGGTAAAACTGAAAGACCAGACCTTGTTTTTATTATTTATGTTGCATTAATTGAAACATGATGGTACCAAACACATGATCATTGACTATGCACAAATTTGTAGGTGCCAGAAATGACACTGATGTAAACATTCTTGTTTGACAGAGCTGTGGCAAAAGTCAGAGATACATATATAATGGATTTTGGTCAGATATCAGCACATCTTTAATTTAGACCACTTGAAATAATTCATTCAGCAAGAAACTTAGAGCAGAAAAATATCATATGTAAACTAACTTGTATGAAAATTAGTAACTATTTTCTAACTACAAATAAAATCTAGTTAACACCAAAACTGCCTATAGTTTACTTATTGAAAAACAAATTTAACTGAAAAATGTTTGGCTTATGTAGCTACTTCTTAACACAGTTTGTGTGTTGCAAAAACATTTATGTAATTTTAAAGTGTAAAAACTTAATTATTATAATTATCTAGGGTAGCTACTGTTATTTGTTTTGTTGTTAAAACCAAAGCATTCGTTTGTAAAACAGAATTTTTATGTTTTTAAACACACATGATTGCAAGATATATATATGTGTTGTCTGTAACTTAGCCTCACAACTCAATTGGCTATACAAAATTTATGCTTAAATTTATACTTAACTGCAGATGTGGCCTTTCAGCCATGCCATATGAGAGCCAAGACTGAATGTTTTTCTCTCAATTAAGAGCTGCTTAAGCAATAGCTGACTATAGTCCTCTTCTAAAAAACAAACACCAGTTTATGTCTGAGATGAAAGCATAGAATTTTCTTAATCAGGGTAGATGTATCTGTAGGAATCTTTTTTGTAACAGTTCATTATAACAATAGGTGATTTGTAGTATGTAATTTACCCTGAAGTGAGCCTAGGGAAAAAATTATCTACTAGATTAAGAAAGACATAATCATTCTAGATGTCACTGGATTGAGAACAGTAAATGAACAGGCCTCTTAAGAATAATAAAATATTTTCCTTTCTCTTGTGATTTGCTTTGAGGTTTTCCATTGTTATTGTTTTTATGTTAGACTCACTCATGTAATTTTGTCATTTATCTCTAGAACTTTTACAGAAGGGAAATTTTGCTCTGTAGAGACTCTTAGTTTCAGAACTTAGAAACTTTTTCACTTTTTATTGTTAACTTTCAGAAAGTANGGAGGGAGGCCATCTGTGTGATTTAAGAAGTGCATTTCGTGGAGTGTCAGAGCCTAAAAATTGAATTGAATTATTAAACCCAGTACTTAAATTCACTTGTTTAAAATGGGCTTGTAAAGTATATCTTCTCTCCTCTAATTTAAAGAGCACTTAATATGTAGTTGGCATTAGCTGCTGCTTTCATTTCAACCAGCAGTTTCTCAATTCTAATAACACTCTTCATTTTTGTAATGAACTCAGCCTGATTAACTTGGCTTACTTGATTTTTATTCTTACTTAAAATAGGAAGAATATAAATTAATAAGGAATAACCCTGATTAAAAACTAAAAGTGCACTTTGGCCTGGGCCTCACGTTTATATTTTGGTATTACTTTATTATAGGTAAGAAAGAATGCTTCCTAGATGTTAGATGCTTAGAGAATGATTTGCTTTGCATGAATGAGGAACTAGTTTCAGAGTTTACTTACGTTGGATATAAGCTAATTAATAATTCCGCAAATTTTCTAAATACTAAAAACTTTCTGGCTAACTTGAAGGGGAAAAGACAAAATAGTCTATCTTTGCAATTTATTGTCTTTTTTCTTAATTATGTTAATTTTTCTATATATAGTTTTCATTTTACCTTCTGTTTTTTTTTTTTTTTAAACGACATGGGAGATGTACTTTTAACTTCTATCTTTTGAAACTCTATGTCAAATTACTCTAGTACTCTCGTTGAAGTGCATGAAAGACTTATATTAGAATTCTTTATTTGCTAATTGCTGTTCTCTTTGTAAAAATTTTGTAATTTTCATTGTTTCACCAACAGAGCTTTCTAATCATTCTGAAGCAGGTGACATTCATGAAGTTCTGCTACAAGTAATGTCATTTTAAACAAATTGTTTTATTGAAGGATAGAGCAGTTAACTGTTCTTGTTCTGCTAATTCTGGCTATTAAATTTGACCAATTAGCTTAGTAGCTCTTCGTCACAATCCTCCTAAACTGTTATTCTAATAATACTGTTATTTAATGGACAGACTCTGAATTTGATTTTTAGAGGTGGACCAAATGTACGTGTTAGTTTAATTCCGCATGAACAATTACTGCCAGTAATAATTCAGTTTTGGCTATTATAGAATGAACTTCTGAATATAAGAATTCAAAATATATCACAAAAAATTAAGTGATTGCTATAGTTTTGTTAACATAATGTTAAGATTGACATTATATTAAAGAAGTAATACTTTTTGCGGCATTTTTAGCTTCTAGATTGCTTTTATAATCAAGACAGTGCATTTAGCATTGTGATGCTAAATAACCAATTTTAACTGAGGACAGTAGGGTAACAAAATATGTTGGGGCTTTCTTATTCTCTAACGTAAAAATGTGTAGAAGGTGACTAATAAGATGTTGTTGAATATTACTTTTGAGAATGTCCCCATAGTGAAAATTTAAGGTACCAGAGTTGGCTTTCTGATTTTAACTCCTCCTCATAAGATGTAAAGAATTCTCATATTGGACTTTCTCCTGAAAGATTCATGGCTGGAATGGAATTAACTAAAAAAAAAAAAACTCCTAACATTTATTTTTTGTTGTAAATTCTGAAGAGAATAGATGTTAAAATCTATTATTCTGCCCTGATTTAATTTTTACATTTATATAGCTTTCACCATCATTAGTTATTGCCATATAAATACACATTTACATTTCAGCTGATAGAATTTCAGCATATGCTGCACATTAGGAGATATTTATATGAAATGTTTACCTGTATTTGAAAGTGCATATTTAGATAGTGAAGGTAAAACTGAAAGACCAGACCTTGTTTTTATTATTTATGTTGCATTAATTGAAACATGATGGTACCAAACACATGATCATTGACTATGCACAAATTTGTAGGTGCCAGAAATGACACTGACGTAAACATTCTTGTTTGACAGAGCTGTGGCAAAAGTCAGAGATACATATATAATGGATTTTGGTCAGATATCAGCACATCTTTAATTTAGACCACTTGAAATAATTCATTCAGCAAGAAACTTAGAGCAGAAAAATATCATATGTAAACTAACTTGTATGAAAATTAGTAACTATTTTCTAACTACAAATAAAATCTAGTTAACACCAAAACTGCCTATAGTTTACTTATTGAAAAACAAATTTAACTGAAAAATGTTTGGCTTATGTAGCTACTTCTTAACACAGTTTGTGTGTTGCAAAAACATTTATGTAATTTTAAAGTGTAAAAACTTAATTATTATAATTATCTAGGGTAGCTACTGTTATTTGTTTTGTTGTTAAAACCAAAGCATTCGTTTGTAAAACAGAATTTTTATGTTTTTAAACACACATGATTGCAAGATATATATATGTGTTGTCTGTAACTTAGCCTCACAACTCAATTGGCTATACAAAATTTATGCTTAAATTTATACTTAACTGCAGATGTGGCCTTTCAGCCATGCCATATGAGAGCCAAGACTGAATGTTTTTCTCTCAATTAAGAGCTGCTTAAGCAATAGCTGACTATAGTCCTCTTCTAAAAAACAAACACCAGTTTATGTCTGAGATGAAAGCATAGAATTTTCTTAATCAGGGTAGATGTATCTGTAGGAATCTTTTTTGTAACAGTTCATTATAACAATAGGTGATTTGTAGTATGTAATTTACCCTGAAGTGAGCCTAGGGAAAAAATTATCTACTATATTAAGAAAGACATAATCATTCTAGATGTCACTGGATTGAGAACAGTAAATGAACAGGCCTCTTAAGAATAATAAAATATTTTCCTTTCTCTTGTGATTTGCTTTGAGGTTTTCCATTGTTATTGTTTTTATGTTAGACTCACTCATGTAATTTTGTCATTTATCTCTAGAACTTTTACAGAAGGGAAATTTTGCTCTGTAGAGACTCTTAGTTTCAGAACTTAGAAACTTTTTCACTTTTTATTGTTAACTTTCAGAAAGTACGAAATGTGTATTATTTTTAAACCTCTAGTACTCTAAAATACTAATGAATCTTGATTCTTTTTTTTTTTCCTTGAAAATTGCTGATTATCATTGAGATATGTAACCTGGGGCTTAAATTATAGAGGTAATCTGTATGTAAACATAACATGAAATGCATGGTTTGAGTAAACAGAAATTTCAAAATAATTGATTTGAAGTTAATTTTAAGCAGTTATAAATATTTTTGGTTTTATTTGCTCAGCATTAGATTTAGAATAAAAATTCTTCCCTTTCCTGATCAATCAGCGAATAGATATTAGGTAATAAGTTTAACTGAAATCAGGACGTCTTTACTTGTATTTGCACATGTATGTGTATAAAGTGTTTAACCACAGACCATCCTCTTGGTTGCTGTATTTAAGTCAGTTTACTTTTCAACATGATGATAGAGCTACAACTTGGTTCAGCACACAAATTATACTACACTGTTACAGCATATCTAATTTTTACTTTTATATATATTTTTGGAAATGTAGATGTGCCATTAGTAAAGGGCAATTTTTTTGGTCTTTATTATACCCGAATGATTTTTATCCAACTCATCAGGATTTATATTTGCTTGTTTTTATTGTTTCCACTATATATAATTAGACTATAGATGTGGTTTTTGTGCAAGCTTATAAATAGGACTGTTGTACTCTTTATACAATGAATACTATACACCAAATCTGCCTACTAATGTAGAGACTGTGTATTTTGAATTGTCCATGTGTATGTTACTTTGACACAGTTTCATCATTATGTCCTGTTAATTAGCTTAAAAATTTTATAACATTGTAAGGAACTTTTCTTGGGAATAAGATAAACATGTGTTATCTTCTTTAAAAACCTATAGTAATTGATCCACATAACTTCAGTTGAGTTACTAGAATTCTTGGCATACTTTTCTGGACCTATAATCTATACCAATGTTTGAAACATTAAACTGAAAACTCAGGGGGAAAAAGGTTCTTCAACTTGAGATCTTCTCTCCAGATCTCCATTCTTTGGAGTTTCCATGTGTGTGTGACCTGAAGAACTTGGAACCATTGAAATTCAAATGTAGGTAGGTAAGTGTTCACACCAGCGCATGCGTTGATTGCCTTATATATCTCTTTGTAAATGCATCTGTATTGCACCCCCTCAGTGCCTTTCTTCTCTTCCTCCCATAGATCATGCAGGGCCTGTGTCATCTTGATATTATGTAATTTTGTAATTCTGTATTTTGGTCAGTATTTGTCTGTGGTGTGTGTCAGGAGCAGTTTTTAAAAGTCTTAAGACGTTTATGACATTGTCCTGTCTAAAGACTGTCTTTCACACATACGTGTTTGCTATGTATGGGCCTGGGTTGCATTCTTGTGAACTGTATTTGTTGAGCTCTGACATTGTTTTGGAGTTGCTGGTTTTCATTGAAGGATGCGATAAGTCTCGGTCTTGAATTGTGTCTCTTATTCTCTCAAGTGTCTCTAGAGAAATGTGAACTGGTTCTGAGGATTTCCTCCAGTTAGTCTTTAATTTATAAGTCATATCTCTGATACCATTCACAACAGCATGAGTGTCAGCCGTGTCCTTTGAAGTCTATTTACAGCTTTCTTTGGGCAATAAGAAAAAGTGATTCTACTTAACCATTTGCTTCCAGCAAAAAGAACTAATACTAATTTATTCCACACAAACAGGAGCTTTACTTAACCCTCAAAAGAACTATGTACTGATAACATAATAAGTTGTAACTGAAATAGGGAAACAGATCTAATCATGGAATATTCTCCTAGACTTAAGTAGAATATCTACTCATATAGGCAAAATGAGGTGTTCCAGTGCTTAATTAATGTTATCTCACTCAAAATATCTCAGCACCGGTGTCTAGGATTCCTACCTTGATTTTAACTTGAATCTTTTTCTTCTGTCACATCTGCCAAGCATATCATTGAATTTTAGAACTCTTTTCTATATTTTTTCCCCAATCCCTATAAAAATGAGGTAATCCAGCAGTAGTTCTTAAACTTTTGATCTCAGGGCTCTTTTAGACACTTAAAAATTGCCAAAGATCTCAAAGAATTTTTGTTCATATGTATGGGTTATATCTATCAATATTATATTGGAAATTAAAATGACATTTTAAAAATTATTTAGTATTGCATTTTCAAATAATACAATCCCATTATAGATCAACGTAAATAGCATCTTTTTATGAAAAAATAAAGTTCTTTAACTGCTGAAAAGAGTAGCATTTATTTTACTGTGAATGTGTGATGTTAAGAATACAGTGACTACTAATACATTTTGGTGCCATTGACTGGGTTCATACTAAAGCCCCAGCAGTTTTACTCACTACTCTTTTTCTGCCATCAGTGGAAATGTCAGCACAGTGAAAAAGGCAAATCAAACCTTGGTGTTTTTATGAAAGTAATTTTGACCTGGTG
The DNA here is from genome assembly GCA_006410615.1 of Neotragus moschatus. Lineage (NCBI taxonomy): Eukaryota > Metazoa > Chordata > Mammalia > Artiodactyla > Bovidae > Neotragus > Neotragus moschatus. The sequence goes on along the minus strand of SJYA01000905.1, from coordinate 606,363 downwards.
ATCCTCTGAAAGAGTTTTGGGGACTCCATTTTAAGAACCGTGTTCTAGGATGCCTGCCTATCTTGAGATGAAAATTTGTATCAGCCTGTTTAAGATATTTCTCTCTTCTGGGCCTCCATTAACAAAGGAGAATGACTTGCCTGCAATTGGCGTGAACAGATTTTAGAATTATTTGAGTGTAATTTTTGTTTTAGTTACCTTCATAGAAAGGGATATAAAAGAAGGGCACCCAAGTGGTCTAAAATGAGGCCTGTCCATTGGATGACTATATATTTTTTCTCTTTACTTGTGTGTGGTATGTGTGTTGTATGTGAATACACAGTTAAATGGCTCCTGGGTAGCTTGAAAACACATTTTCATGAAGCAATGTGATTTTCATGAATTATGGCAATTTATACCATATGCCATTGGACTATGCTACTTTTTCTGCTTATCTACCACAGTTTCAAATATTGCTGCTTCAATTTGTATGCCACAGATTGTATGAAACTCTGTAATTTTTTTTTTTTTTTTGGCCCTCTTATCCCTGGAACCAAAATCCATAATGTTGTAAAAGTGGTCAAAGAAAGTGGTAGAGGTGCCAAGTTCAGAAAACATGAAGAGCATTATTTAAGTGGCATTCTCCTGCTAGCTCCTTCCTATATTTTGTTATTCCTCTAATGTCCCTGGACTGTTGGATTTTCACAGTTTGTACCAACAGTACTGAGGGGGTGTGTGATGCTTACATCTATGCAGACATATAGTGGAGTTTGACTCACTCAATGCATGCGCTAGTGCTCACGCTTACGTACCTGAGATTTAATGATTCAACAGCTCTGCAGTATTTGAAGAGGTAGTCAAAACGAATAAATAAAGTTAAAAGTATTGCTAAAGAACAAGGATCTGCAGAGGTGACCCAATAATGAGGCACTCTATCAACTGGTAAGTAACCAAAATAATTTCTAACTTGGAAAGCTTCTTGGTGCATGATCTTTATAAATACTATAACCGAGATACAAATATTCTGCCAATATAACATAAAGGTATATACTATGATACATGTAATACTATAGGTATAATGGGTGATTTGCCTGCAAGATAAAATGTAAGTGTTGTGAGTCATTCATTAATTACTGAATTGTATAGTCAGAAAAAATAATTAGCATCAGAAGCATAAAAATGAATTATTTAGTTGAATACATTCTTTTACATATATGTCATTTTAGAACAGACTTCATAATTCCACAGCAAAATTTGAAATTGTTTTAGACTATTTGAACTCTCAGTGTAAACTTCATTTGTCTCAGGATTTGTTTTCTATTCTTATTTCGGTAATAAGCCTCTTTCTAGTATAGATGGCCCACCCCTCCCAACTGAGCCAGATAATATCCTTCATTACCATCAGTTTTCAGGGCTGACAAGCCTCTTGTTGGCACTCTCTTCATATCTGACTCTAAAAGCAGGAAAAATTAACTACACAGACCTCTAGGCAAGTAATCAATTGGCATGTGAGACAGCTCAACCTTACCTTTATGTTCTTTCTGATAATCACCCAACCATCTCCTTATTTATATGTTAAGAACTATGTTGTTGTTATGGTTTAGCCATTAAGTCATGTCTGACTCTTTGCAACTCAGAGTCAGTTGGTCTGTAGCCCTCAAGGCTCCTCTGCCAATGGGATTCCCCAAGCAAGAATGCTGGAGTGGGCTGCAATTTCCTTCTCCAGGGGATCTTCCCAGTCCAGGGATCCAACCCGCATCTCCTGCATTGGCAGGCAGATTCTTTACCACTGAGCCACCGGGGAAGCCTAAGAACTCTGAAGAGCGGTAAAGAGATTAGTACACAAACTCCATCAAGGGATGCATGCTATAAGGGAAATGTGTTTTGTAAGAAACAGATTTTTATCTTTAGATAAAAAAATATATAACTTAAAAATACTTGGAGAAAATTAATAACTTGAAAATGGCATATAATTTTTAAAAAGGAAAGAAAAAGATTTTGAAAGCTTTCCTCTGTCTTTAGATGAACCAGTTACTAGTAGTGATAGTGTTTGCACAGGCATATGAGTGTCTTTCTTCTTAGTGTCTTTCTGCTTACTCTTAGAGGTAGTACTTTTGGTTTTCATTTTGGTTTATTTACCTTCAACTCTGTTACAGGTATTCTATTATCATTGTTCATGAAGAGCTGTTGTGAAAATCCGGGGCATATTAAGTACTTTAAAATCAATTAGTTTCTCAGAAAATGAAGGCAAGCAATGATAACAAAGCCATATTGACCTCTTTACCTCTCAAGCCAAATCTTCCTTTCTTTCCTAAGATGATTGTCACTATTATTAAATAAAACTTCAAAAAGAGAAATATTTTAAGTAACCAGATTTTTTCCTTGTTAAAACTTTCCTTCCTAACAGTCATCAAAGAACATTCTGCTGCAAATAAATAATAATTTAAGTGTGTTATATATTTTTCATTCTTTATTATGAAGCAAGTGTTTTTAAGGGGTTCTAAGACTTTTATCTTCTTAGTCTTTATTAAAGTTGCTTTTTTTCTTACGCTTTTCATATACTCTGTGACTTCCTGTAATGCAAGTGTTACTTAGTCTAACCTTTTAACTTAAAAGCCAATGGTAATGTTTAATTGTTTATGCATTTTAAAACTTACTCAGTAAAGGTATAAGATCATTAAAAAAAATGGTGATGTGACGTATTACTTGAATTGCCATTTCTAAATTTCTTTGAAAATTTCATTGAAAAGTTTCAAAATTCAATTCCTTTGAACTAATGTCTTAAACATTTTCAAGACTTATGAGTGGATTTAACCTTATTTTACCATAATTAAAATAGTATGAAATAGTATTGTGTTTGTAGTAGGGAGTATAAGAGGTGTTTTCTTCTTACCAATGTCCATTTAATACGTAAACACTTTTTTTGTGTTTTGTTTTCTTGTTTGTTGTGTTTTTTTTTAACAGATTCTCTTCAAGCTCAGCTTATCAACATGGGTGTTATTCCTACCTTAGTTAAATTACTGGGCATCCACTGCCAAAATGCAGCTCTTACGGAAATGTGTCTTGTTGCTTTTGGCAATTTAGCAGAACTTGGTAAGTCCTAGACATGAACCAAAATGTAATTATTCATAACCGATTAGTATAATACATTTTTCTTTAGCTGTTAACCTGGAAATCCATTTAGATTCTTTCAGTTTATTTTTTTGAAGCATCATAGATACATTGTTTCAGTGCTAACGTATAGACATCCAATTACATCTTACGATTATATTGTTTATAATTGGAGCTAAGACATTTATGTGTTTTTGCTCACTAAAGATATAGCTTAAAGATAAAGTAGAAAATAAATGAGTGCAGTCTAGTTTAGAATTGGAGGCAGAAAAGGAATGTGCAGCCCTTTTTAAGTCTTTGATTCCTAGTGTATGTGCACACAATATTATTCTATATTCACAATTATAGGATGAATCCAGTTTTAAAGTTTGCATGCTTATAAACATTATAGATTAAACAGAATGAGATTTTCCCCCTTTTTGTTTGGCTTCACAATCTTTTATAAATAAACTTGTCTGCTTAAAATATTAGTATTTTGGGAGGTGGATAGACATGTTAGAATGAAAATCTGTACTTTTGCTCCCTTTTGGAAACCAACTAAAACTTGAGTAAAGAGGGGTTTTTTTTTGTTTTTTTTTTAATGCAAAACCATCAAGGAAAGGGGAGGGAAAACAAACAAAAGGGATAATACAAAAACTTTTTAGAACCTGGAAAGAAGAGAAGCAGTAACTCACTTAGCAAAACTTTGAAATTCGAATCCTGAATTGGAAAGCCAAGAACTAACCAATTTGTTCTTTGGTATCTTCAAAAGGCTCAGGATTTAGTGGCATCAAGAGTTTCTTCTGTCCCTTCCCACTCTGGTAACTGGCCTTCCCATCTCAGCAGAAGACTGTGTTTACTCTGTAGAGAGAGACTCAAAGTAGAGGATATGGACTTAAAGATACTTCTGTTGGAGTTCTTCTACACACAGCCTTCAGATCTACAGGGTATCTTACAAGGCCACTCATAGATCCTAATCANTCCGTGGATGTTGGCAATTTGATCTCTGGTTCCTCTGCCTTTTCTAAAACCAGCTTGAACATATAGAAGTTCACGGTTCACGTATTGTTGAAGCCTGGCTTGGAGAATTTTGAGCATTACTTCACTAGTGTGTGAGATGTGTGCAATTGTATGATCTTATCATCCAGAAAAACATTTCATAAGATTAAGCATTCATATATGGTTTTTAAAAACTTAGGAAACCATTGCTAGAAGAGAGTGAAGAGAATATATAACCCGAATTCTATAGAAAACTTCACACTCAGTGGTAAAACAAAAACATTTCCTTCTAAAGTTGGGACTGAGAAGGATTATCCCCCTTTTTATTTCTTATTGTATTGTAGGAACTATCCAGTGCTATAGAGTAAAAAAGAAAGAAAAGATATTGGAAGGAAATAAGCTATCATTTTTCATAGATGATATGATTACATCCAGAATACAAAAGAATAGGATAATCTTGAAAATTAGAATTTGGGTTGTTAGCAAAAACAAAGAAAAACATCTGAAAACCCAAAGCATTGTATTTTTACATACCAGCAAAAACAGAAAATACATTTTAAAAATACATTGTTTACTATAGTATTAAAAAAACAAAATATTTAAGGGAATTCCTTGGTATTCCAGTGGTTAAGACTCTGTGCTTTCACTGCTGGGAGTCCCAAATATGATCCCTGGTCTGGGAGCTAAAATCCTGCAAGCTTAGTGGCTTTAAAAAAAAAAGAGAGAGAAGTTCTTAAGAATAGATTAATAAAAGATGTCTAAGATCTCTGGCAGAAAAGTGTAGAAAATCATTAAGAGAACAGATCTAAATAAACAGGAAGCTATATGTATTCTGTAATAATGTTATATGGCCCCATACTGATCTAAAGACTTAACTGCAGTTCTCATCAAAATCCCAAAGACCAGGAATAGTCAAGATAATAATGTGAACAAGAACAAGGGAGCAGAATGGGTTTTACTTCATAACAATAATAAGGTTTTATTCTGATAAAGCTCTATTATATTTAAAAGACAATGTAGTATTGGTTCAAAGATGGACAGGAAGACTGGTGGAACAGGATAACCCAGAAACAAATGGATGCATTAGTAGATGTCTATTTTACTAAGAAAAAAAGGTACCACTATGGAGCTATATGGAAAGGACAGTTTGTTAAATAAATGGTGCTAGAAATGTAGAAAATACAATTGGAGACACACTTACAATCCCAGTTTTTACTGTTAAAAACTTCATTTCAGATACATTATTGAACATAAAAGTTGAAATAAGAAAGTTAATCTTAAAACATGAGATAGAATATCATCACAGGCTTGCATACAGAAAATTTTCTTATATCACAAAAAGCTTAACTAAAAGGAAAAAATTATAAATTTGTTTATTTTAAAAATAAAAATTTGAGAAAACCATGACAGTAGATGAAATGGTATTTGCAACACATATAACCAGCAGAGGGCTGATGTGTACAACATGTAGAAAAACACCCCCAAATCACTAAGAAAAATGTAGAAAATTCAGTGGTGAAAATGTGCAAATGATTTGAGAAGGCCCTTGACAAAAGATAAAATCCAAGTAGCTAATGAACACATGAAAATATGCTCAACTCATTAAAAATTAGGGAATGCAAAATAAAACCACAATAAAATACCACTGTGTACTCACTGGAAAAAATGATAATACCAAGTGCTGATGAAGGTGTGGAACAGTGGAAGCTCATTAAATGTTGATGGGACTATAAATTGGTACGATTTGGAGAACAGTATCTACTGAGTTAGAGATGCGTGTTCCCAGTGATCCAGAAATTCTGCTGTTAGGTGTATACCCAGAAACATATTCATGTACACCAGGAGCCATTCCAGGAATGTCCATAACAGCATTGTTTATAATAATGAAATGTTTAAACTCGTATTCATTAACAGTAGAATAACATGGACTATCCAAATATTATGGAAAAATAGACAGTTATGGAAAGGAATAAAGATAGCCATAACCGATAGTGTAGATGAGTCCTATAAACATATTAAAAAGAAAAAGTCAGCACTGAAAAATGTATGATTCCATTTATATGAAATTTCAAAGGAAGCTAAAATTAAGCTATAGTTTTTTAGGAATGATTATTTGGTGAAACAGTACAAGTATGGATATGTATGGATATCAGGGTAGTGATTTGGAAGGGACAGATATGTGACTGGAAAAAGTCACAGGGGGTTTCTCAGGTGGTTTGGTGATGGACTTCTTGATTTAGGTAATAGTTCTGTGGTTATTTAATGTATTTAATAATAATAGTTGATTAAGTATAACATAAGGACTTCCCTGATAGCTCAGTTTTTAAGAATCCACCTGCAATGAAGAAGACCCTGGTTCAATTCCTGGATCAGAAAGATCTGCAGAAGGGATAGGCTACCCACTCCAGTCTTCTTGGGCTTCCCTAGAGGCTCGGCTGGTAAAGAATCCACCTGCAATGTGGGATACCTGGGTTTGATCCCTGGGTTGGGAAGATCCCCTGGAGAACGGAAAGGCACTGCAGTATTCTGGCCTAGAGAATTCCATGGACTGTATAATCCATGGGGTTGCAAAGAGTCAGACACAACTGAGCAACTTTCACACTTAAGCATAAAGTATATTTATGCACTTTGTTGAATTTGTGGAATTTTTCCACCACTTAGAAAAGATTTTTAAATATACATTCATACAGATATACACATACATAAAAAACATGATACATAAATGGTAGTGATATAAGTAGATGTCCTTGGGCAGAATGGTACTGATAAAAATGTGCTAGGCTGTCTGCTTTGGCAGAATGCCTTGCTAATCCTTTTCAATAAGGCATTTTATGCATCCCATGTATATATGTGATTACAGTTAAACTGTGAGAAGAAAGATCTCATAGTTTAACCTTAGCACATGTTGTATTTTCCGCATGCCTTAGATCTTACGGGAGAAATTTATTTTTTATCTCATTTGGTGGTTTGGCCAAATAGGAAATTTTCATTGTGACCTTCAGGTAGTGTTATGCCAGAGAACAACCTGTAACCTCCCTCGCAATATTTCATAATAACTTTTTATTTATTTGTTCTCAACTATCTTCACTTGTGTTTTATGACTGTGAAGTGGACTGAATGATAACTTTGAAAATTTGTGTCTGGACTATCCTTATATCATCCTTGATTTTCCTTGTATGCAAAGGAGAGTGATTCCAACATTTAAACTGGGATTTCTATAATTCAAGGTTTTTTGTATTTTTTAAGGCTTTTTCATCATGGCTTTCAATTCTAGTCACCGCATATTTCTAGTTCTATCATTCTGTAACCAAGGAAACGCCCTACTTTCAGCATGGCACAGTGCAAGTATACCTTTAAAAAAAATATTCCAGGTTGAGTATTCTGTGTATTCTGAAATAATATGTCAACGAAGATCAGTGGTCCTAGTGATAGGGAAAAAAAGGCCAAATTTTTACAGATTAAAATGGTCTGAAAGAAAAAGTCTTAAGTTTGGGAAAAAGAAAAAGGTCTGTTTCTCCCAAATAATAAGCTAACACTATAGATATAGCCCTTGCTATAGATATATGCATATACAGCTTAGGGAAACTGAAGACTAAAATAAAATCCAACTAAACACTAAAATTTAAGTTTGAAAATATATGTGTAGCTAATGTATTTCTAAGGTCAGTTAATCAACATTTATCTTAAGCAGTATCAAATATATCCAGAATATTTAAGTAGATCAATTTAGGTTAAAACACAAGGATGAATGAAGTATATACAATATCTGCTGAATTGGGAGAGACATGAATGTGAATATAAAATCTTCAGTGAAATATGTTCTTTAATGAGAGAATATTTAAGATATTAGGAGTATAAACAATATTGATTCCATAGACAAATATAGTTTGCTATGAAGATAGTGTTTTAAAATACAATTGGGATGTAAATTTGTTTAAAATTCCTTAGTTATCCATCAGATAATTTCAAAGTTATTTCTTCTTTCCACTTTTATTGTGAAAATTTAAGAACCTATTCAAATGTAGAGTGAATATATAATAAACCACATTCCCATCACTTGAGGAAGCTTCAAATTAATGAAGACCTCAAGACCTCTGTTTTAAAACATGACTTTTCAAAGTTCAGAAAGTTACAAATTAACTGCCCTAGAAAAATAACAGTGTATAAATATGAATCCAAATATACATACCTTGTGATATACTTTGAAATTTACTAATACCTCTTTTCAGTATCTTGGTATTCAGATTCCATTAGTGGATATATTTTAATTATATCACCTGTGTGTGTTTTATTTTAAACAGTGTGGGATATTTTATAGTGTTGCCTTTTAAATGTGAGTGTAATCTCTAGAATAAGAGTAGATATTACTTGCCTTCATAGCTGAGAATCAGTTTGTTTAGGTGCTGCCAGACATTGTGAAAAGTGACATAATATCAAATGGAAAAATGAAATAAAGCTCTTGTGTATTTAAGCTGCACTGTCTGCTACTTCCTTTTGAAATTCAAATCTTCAAAGGAGTATTATCTAAAGTACTTTCTTGGTGTCATAATTCTCAATAATAAATTGCTTATACCAGAACTCTTATTCCATCTTAAATTTTGGTTATTTTGTTCACATTATTCTTTAGATGCTATTAAACTACAGCTCGTTGAATCAGGCCTGGTAGAATGTCTGCTGGAGATTGTTCAGCAGAAAGTGGATAGTGACAAAGAGGAGGATATTGCTGAGCTCAAAACCGCTTCAGATCTAATGGTTTTATTACTTCTTGGAGGTGAGTTGTAACTTATGTCAATAAAAAACATGATTGTCAGATTTTTAAAAATTTATTGTCTCTTTTATAAATACTTCATTAGGCATTTTCTCTCATCTTCCTGTCACATTTAATCTTGTTGATGTGATGATTTTGAAACACATCATAAAGAGAACTAGAGATAATGAAGCTGGACAGAGGAGTCGTTACTGTCTTGCACAGTATTTAAAGAGCTGTCATTTAGAAGAGACCGCTATGGTGCCAAAGGTCTAAAAGCTAGATGGCTACTTGGGATTTAGAATAGAAAAATTATAAACCCTTTTGTCCAGTCTCTACTAAAAGTTTATTATAAAAAGAGCCATTACTTCTCCCTTTATGAATTGTGGATTGTGAAGTATATGATTTCCCAGTTGGGTATTCAGTTAAGAATGTGGATGTGTCACTCCTCAGTATTTCCCTCATATCTGTTTCATTTATCTCTAGATGAATCCATGCAGAAATTATTTGAAGGAGGAAAAGGTAGTGTGTTTCAAAGGGTACTGTCTTGGATTCCATCAAATAACCACCAGCTACAGCTTGCTGGAGCATTGGCAATTGCAAATTTTGCCAGAAATGGTAAGCATATTAGTTCGTTCTTATTAAATCAGACTTTCTATATTTTAGAATTATGCTTTGCCATAACATGTACTAAACCTAGAACCGTTCAGAAGCGTATGCAGAATCTCTGTGTACTACTACCTTAATTTTTCAGAAATCTGAAATACTAATAGGAACTTGCCCAACAAATTACCTGTTTTATGCACTTCAACTAAGAGCTGATAGTTTAAAGGTAATGAACAGTGACTTTGAAGTCCTTCTTTTTGAATACTCTACAGTTCAGAGATGAATAAACTTTAGTCCTGTGCTAATATACTTCCAATTTAGGAGTTTATGCTCTTTGGATTTAGATTTTATCTTGGATTTAATAATGTGAGTATTCATTATAGTGCCTCAATTTATACTCTTATATCTATAAAACTTAAGTGTGGGTGATCTACTGGTTTAGGCTGAAATATTTACTTAAATAATACTTCAGAGGCACCAGGCCTTCATGTATATTTCTGAAGTCTGATACTTCTGCTGTTCATTCTAGAAACTTATACTGTGTCTAGGAAATATGAGTTACTTTTGTTTTTAATTTTATTTTATTTGAGTATTAACTCTTGTTATAGCTTGTTTTAATAATGACTTTTTCCATTTTTCATTCTGTCTTTTTGGGGACCATCATTAGCTCCTTAATGATGAAAATAAGACTTGCAAAATATTGATAATTCATGAAGCTAAATGGGGGTTAAATAGTAATTATTATAATATTCTGTTTTATAAATGTTTCAGAAATTCTGCTTTAAAAAATAATTTAAATATCAGTCATAACAAAATGTAGAGTACTGCTACTGTAATGCTGGCAGAACACTGGCATACTTCATTACAAATAGAAATGACTAGGGGACACGTTAAGCATGCGGTTTCTACTTACTCATCTTCTGACATGCTGTCAGGATCTCAGCTAGAGATTTTCAGGGCCAATTTAAAATTTTTTATCTGTTTTAAGAATCTTATAATCAGACTTCTCACTCAGGAAACAAACAAAAATCTCATAAGTCTGATATGAGACAGAGATGGAATTCATTTTATTTTTCTGTAGCTCCATTTTCCTTAATGTAGTTAATGGGCTGGCATGAGTATTACAAAATATTTATAAATATTTCTAAAGAGGGGAAAAATGTTTTCTATTGTTATTTAGATGGAAATTGTATCCATATGGTAGACAATGGAATTGTAGAAAAACTTATGGATTTATTGGACAGACATGTAGAAGATGGAAACGTAACTGTTCAGCATGCAGCACTAAGTGCCCTCAGAAACCTAGCCATCCCAGGTAAGTCTTGAGAATGGGAGCCAACTGTGTAAGAGATAAAATCTATTGTTTTGGAAAGATATTTACTTTATGTGATGAGAAGAAAAATCGTAGTCTTCAGATTGCTTACATTTTTCTTACTAATAAATGGAGATTATATGTTAAAGAAGTTTTCTGAGACTACACAAGCACAATCTTCCTTTTTCAGATTATTCAAATATTCTGTTACGTTTTGTAAACTCCCACATTTTCATCATACTGTATAGTTAAGATTTTTAAAGCATCTTCAGTTGAGGTAAGATAATGATATCAATTCATAGAATCCCCTAAAAATGACTTTTAAGAATTTTTTTTTCCCCTACAAGCAGACGTGACATTTTTTTCCTTTTGAACATTTTGTATTGGGCTATAGCCAATTAGCAGTGTTGTGCTAGTTTCAGGTGAACAGGAAAGGGACTCAGCCATACATATACATGTGTCCATTCTCCCCCCAAACCCACTCACATCCAAGCTGCCACATAACATTGAGCAAAGTTCCATGTGCTATACAGTAGGTCCTTGTTGGTTATCCATTTTAAATATAGCAGTGGGTACAGACATACAGTTTTTTTTTTTGTTTTTTTTTTTAACTAGCCTTAATGTGCCTTTTTGGATTACTAGTCTTTCAAAATAACATTGTCATGAGAAATAACACAAGATATAGTTAAAACTATCCTGTCATTTTACTTTCTAATGGTAAATTTCTGGTTAGGTAAAAATAGTGTAACATATGAAAATGCAATCTATATAAAATAAATGTTTCATGTAGCAGATTGATTGCTTATTAATGTTTGTAATATCTATATTAATGTACTTGCATCAAGGATAGAGGTAAAAAGAGACATTTGTTAAAGTTGAGGAATCATGCTTTTTGTAAATAAGAAGACAATATTTGTCAGATTTCCTTTACAAATTAGTTTTTTAAATTAGATTTTAAAAGCCAGTGAATGTGATTTTGTATGTTGTGCTTCTATCAGTTCAGTTCAGTTCAGTCGCTCAGTTGTGTCCGACTCTTTGTGACCCCATGAATCGCAGCACGCCAGGCCTCCCTGTTCATCACCAACTCCCGGAGTTCACTCAAACTCATGCCCATCGAGCCAGTGATGCCATCCAGCCATCTTATCCTCTGTCGTCCCCTTTTCCTCCTGCCCCCAATCCCTCCTCAGAGGATATTTATCCCCCAGACCTACCATTCCCAATCCCATTCTTAACAGAAAAGTAATAGGATTGTTTTTAAGTAGAAAAATGTAACATGGAGACTTAAAGCTAATAAGACACTCAAAAATTATATTGAACTGAATGATTATCATCAAAAATGCTAACATAGTTTTAACCAGTCTCTCTGTCTCTCTCTAGTTGTAAATAAAGCAAAGATGTTATCAGCTGGCGTCACGGAGGCAGTTTTGAAATTCCTTAAATCTGAAATGCCCCCGGTTCAGTTCAAGCTCTTGGGAACATTAAGAATGTTAATAGATGCACAAGGTAAGAGAAATTCTATCCTAAGGTATATTTTTGTATGAAAATGGACCTGTTTTTAGCTTTGAGAATTATGTAATCATAGAGATAAGTAGCAAATAAAAGGCAAAAGAGATTGGTTTTAAATCCCCATTAATTAATTTCCATGTTTGTCATAATTGACTTTAAATGGAAATTATATTGCACTTCTCATTTATAGGTATAATCTAGGTTTTAGATTGATTTATTAACAGTTCTTGGAGGAATTTTTATGTTTTGGCATTTTCTATACTGATTTTACTTTGTCTTCAAAATCATTGTGTCAATACAGTGACAGTCAAAAATTTTTTAAATTTGTTTTACAAACAGGGAGATCGTGTTTCTGTTTACAGAAACAATAATGAAAATTAATCCTCAGAATGAGTTATATTTATTTCTGAATTCTAAACTTTATATGTATTGATTCCTTAGAGTACTGCTGAAAACTCTTTGGTACAGTTTTCCAGAGTACTAACAGACTACTACCAAGCTGAGCCAAAAGAGTATAAAGTTATTTCATTTTTTATAAAAGTCCATAAATTTATATAAAAAATCTCTAATCCATTAGATGCAGAGCATTTTGTAGTTCTTATTTAACAAAATTGTTGTGTTCTGTTTTTTAGACCTGTAATTTTCCTTCACACTCTTACATCTTTAACTAGCTGTTTTAGTTGATTGCCTGTTATTGATTCATTCCTTTGTGGTTTGCCTTCTTTCCTATAGCAGAAGCTGCTGAACAACTGGGAAAAAATGTTAAATTAGTGGAGCGTTTGGTAGAGTGGTGTGAAGCCAAAGATCATGCTGGTGTGATGGGAGAGTCAAACAGACTGCTCTCTGCCCTCATACGACACAGTAAATCAAAAGTAAGCCTGAGGAAACCATTCATTTATTTATGAAACAGATTAAAAGAAGATGGCAAGAAAAAAATCTTAAAATTACTCCTTGTGTTGAGTAAATCTCCTTCATATAAATAATTGACTTCACCACAGTAGCTGTCCAGCTGGTTGGTCACAGGAATGTTCCTCTCCATCACATGCTATCTCTTGGTGTCTTTCCCTGGAGCAAAAACAGCTGGTAATTTGGACCTTCCTACCACCTGTCTCACCTAGAGCAGCCTGAAAGCCCATCCATTTCATTGGCACCAGTACAGGACCAAGTGTATTGTTGCCAGAATGGAAAGTATTGAGAAAGAATAGCAAAATTAACTCCTGTGGTCCTCCTTTTACCTTCTCCATCATAACTGTGCTCTGTTGGGCCCAGAGACAGTCACCAAAGGGGGAGAGAAGTGGGCACTAAGATGAACTTTGTGCCAGGGTGGTTCTGTAGAGAATTAAGACGCTCCCAAATGATTTTAAGCAGGAGGATGCCATTATTTGGTTTTCCTAGAAAGATGACTCTATGGCTTATTTACTAGGGGCAAGGAAAACAAAACTGTTTCAAAAGTAGACATGAGAGATGATGAAGGGCTGAACTAAGGATTTGGATTGAGTACTTTGAAATTGCTGATATTCGACCATTTTGACATGAAGAAATAAACAGCATATAGTTCAGCCTAATAGAAGCAGTGAGGATGGAAAAGAAGAGAAGGATTTGAGAAAGATGTGGGTGGTAGAACTGACAGAATTCAACACTGGGGTCAAAGGAGAAGGAGGTTTTAGAGATAATTCCATGTTTGGGGCTTAGGACCGGGTGGGGTCATCATGTCATTCATCAAAATGAGAGACTATGGGAAGAACTGACATTCCCACTAACTTGCTTATTCCCAAATCCCTCTTCTGTCCTTTTTGGAGTCTCTACCCTAATTCTTTGCTCCATTCCATGAAGTCTGTTACCAATGGTTTCATTTAGGCAAACCATAATTCTGTTAACTAGATTAAATCAGACAGACATGTTTTGGCATCTGAATCTGGAACTCTCAGATTCCTGTTACATGTGGCGGTTAGACCAACAAGAACTTGAGTTTGAAGGCAACAAAACCCTAAGTGAGATGAAGACAAAAGTGAGTACTAGAAATAAATATAGCCATTTCTTTTCATCTGGCCTTTGCTGTATACTTTTATGTATGCTTTTCATGTAATAATTTTGTATAACAAAAACCTATGAGATAAACACTTACATTAGCTCAAGTGAAATCTCTGAGATGCAGAGAGCTTTTGTAATTTGCTCAAAGTCAGTGAGATTTATTGAGTCGAGCCCACTGCCCCACTGCCACGAGAAAGGACAGAGTTGTAGGTACTGTGAGAAACTAGGGAGACAGAATTTTGGTTTAAGTTTTCCTCAAATCCTGTTGTATGTAATCTTACTTTGTCAGATACAACAAAGCTTTTAAGACTAAATAGATACATGCATACATACATACATAAAAAGCTTCACCTGGTTCATCTGGAAAGCAGCCAACTGGTATTAATAATAAAAATCTGAAAAGAACTTACTATTATTATTATTCCAAGATTTATTCTGTTTTGTTGATCTCATGGTAGGTGAACATTTGGGTCCATGGCACTTTTGTTTGTTAGCTTCTGGCACTCTCTTCCTTGATATGAACTGCAGTGGTCTTTTTTGCTTCGGTAATTTAAGTTGTCATCTTTGAATTTATTTAAAGCTAAAAGCTTTTTCCTTCTCTTCTGTGAAAAAAAAAAATTATGGTTAAATGTAATGATTCATAGGGACACTGTCAGAAAACCACCCCACAGTGAATTGATTGATTGTAATGCAGTTTATGTTTAAAATTAAAGTTTATAATTTCATGATACTTATTTATTGTAGGATGTAATTAAAACCATTGTACAAAGTGGTGGCATCAAGCATCTAGTTACCATGGCAACTAGTGAACATGTAATAATGCAGAATGAAGCCCTTGTTGCTTTGGCACTAATAGCAGCTTTAGAATTGGGTAAGTACCCCAGTGACAAACTTATTTTCTCCTATTTTTATCTTGGATGAAAGGAAGCACAAGAGTGGAATAGAAGTCAGACAAACCTTTGACTAGAAGCATTTTGCCCGTGTGTGTCTATACTATATCTGAGTATATGGAAAATCATACTCTATAGATTGTCACCATAGGTGTCCCTTTTGGTTGTCCTTTTGGTAACATTTTTAAGGCAATGCTTTAATGTTAGTTTGACTCTTAAATGATATCTCAAATTTTAGGCATTTAGGGAATTTCAGCAGGCCTCATGGAAAAATGAAATAATATTTAGAATACAATAGCAAGCTTCAAGTTTGCTACTCTTCCAGCCACTGAGATTCTCTTCCGTCTACACTGCTGCTTCTGTCTCTCGCTGGTCTCTGTCGCCATGGTTTCTGTTGCTTTATAGCATCGCCTTCATTCTAAATTGTCACCTTTTATGTCACTCTTCTGTGTATGTACACTCAGAATTCCCCCAAAGCAGAGTCTAAATGATTCAGTTAGTCTCTTTGTGGCAGTATCCCTGTTACTCAGAATTCTTCAGGAAAAGCTCACTCATAGACAAATCATTTATGGGAGGCAACTTTGTGTCAGAAACCAAGCTCTGATAGGTAGTCAGCTGGAGACAATGAAAGTCACATGACTTGAGGCTGCCTTGCACAAAGGAGGCCTGTAGACTTCCGTTCAGAGATACTCGGGTAAATGCTGGAAACTGATCATTTCTAAGTGATGACTTATGTCCATAACTCTCACTGTGGGGAATTCTCACTGTCACCATTAGCCCAGGACGGAGAAGCCAAAAGATAAAAATGGTATATCTTCCTCTAGTGTCAGATTTACTCAGATTTCAGGTATGAGAGATTTGAATGTTTTGTCTTCTTAACAGGTTATAAGCTTTAAAACCATATATAATTTTTTTTAAAGAATCATAGGATGTAAAAGTTTCTTGAATTTTAAAGCTAGAAAAGACTTCAAGCTTCCCAGATGGCTCAGTGGTAAAGAATCTGCCTGCCAAAGGAGGAGATGCAGGAGGTGTGGGTTCCATCCCTGGGTTGGGAAGATCCCCTGGAGGAGGACATGGCAAACCGCTCCAGTATTCTAGCCTGGAAAATTCCACAGGCAGAGGAGCCTGGGGGGCTACGGTCCATAGAGTCGCAAAGAGTCAGACACAACTAAGCACACATGCATGCACACACAAGACTTCAAGAAGATGTATGTCACTTTGGTCACTTAAGTTAAAGATGCTATAGAGGTCAGTTTGAGTCCTGGCCTAGCCTATGATTTCCTCCAAGGGTAGGGGAGATTACTTCATCAGAAACTATGATGAGGAGGTGAGAATTGGTGAGGACACTGAATGCCAAAGAGTTCATGACTCGATTTTGTAAAATGGCTTACAGTGATGAAGCAATTTTCGAAGATCCTTGACCTATACCAACCTGGGGTGAATCTGGTCTTGTGCCCTTCATTACTAGTATCTTCTAAATAGGGTTTCATTTTGCCTTCTTCTTAATAACTGAGCATTTGCCTGAGTCAGATTACTTTACCATGCTGCTGCTAAGTCGCTTCAGTCGTGTCCAACTCTGTGCGACCCCATAGACAGCAGCCCACCAGGCTCCCTCATCCCTGGGATTCTCCAGGCAAGAACACTGGAGTGGGTTGCCATTTCCTTCTCCAATGCATGAAAGTAAAAAGTGAAAGTGAAGTCGCTCAGCCGGGTCCAACCCTGAGCGACCCCATGGACTGCAGCCTTCTAGGCTCCTCCGTCCATGGGATTTTCCAGGCAAGAGTACTGGAGCGGGGTGCCATAGAACTATATAAAATGATAATACATAATCACATTTGTTATCATTATCACCTAGTGTTTCCTAGGCTCCTTGAGCCTAAGATTTAAAAATAAGGCCATACTACCTTTTTAATATATAACAAATGTTGAAAGCCGTATTTTTCTCAAACCTGTGTCCTTTCAGGGTTTTAGATATGATTAAGGAATTATAAAATTTTTGTATGATAATAGTATTAAAGCAACATTTTAAAGAGTCCCTTTTTTTTGTTGGTTTTCTGGTAATTGTAAATTCACATGCAGTTAAAAGAAATAATAAAGATGCCTTTACAGTTTGCCCAGTGGTAATATTTTGCAAACCTAGCATATTATCCCAACCCCTGATAAAATTTACTTTAGTTCAGACATCCCCAGTTTTACTTATACTCAATTTCTATTTATGTTAAATTCAGTTTGATCACCTGTGCAGGTGTATCTGAACAATTCTAACTCCACAAGGATCCTCCATTCATAACGACATTCACCTGCCTCCTACCCTCCTAATCCCTGGAAACCACTAACCTACCCTTCATTTCTAATTTTTTTTTTTTCATTTCAGAAATGTATGAATGGAATCATATAGTATATGACCTTTTGAAGTTGGCATTTTTTCATCAGCGTAATTTCATCATTGATGTGTGTCTATAGTTTATTCCTTCTCATTACTGAATAGTATTTTATGATTTGTATGTACCACGACTTGTTTAACCATTCACCTATTGAAGGACATCTGGGCTGATTCTACTTTGGGACTTTTAAAAATAATGCTGCAAAGAACATTCATGTATATGATTTTATGTAAACACAAATTTTCATTTTTCTGGATAAATGCCTAGGAGTTATAACTGCTAGGTTGTATGATAACTGCATGTTTGATTTTTTAAGAAATAACAAACTGTTTTCCAGAGTGGCTCTGGAAAACATTACATTCCTGCCAGCACTGTATAACTAACCTAGTTTTCTCTTTCCCCTCACCAATATTTAATATTATCCCTAATTTTTAAAATTTTAGTCAATCTGAGCGATATGTAGTGATACCTCATGTAGTTTCAATTTCCACTTTTCTAAAGACTACTGATGTTGAACATCTTTATGTGCTTCTTTTCCATTTTATGTATTCCTTGGTGAAATACCTGTGTCTTTTGCTCATTTTCTAATTTTTTTTTAAACTATTGAGTTTTAAGGATTATTTGTATCCTGAAAGTCCTGTAGTTTTACATTTAAATCTGTGATCCTTTTTTAGTTAATATCTATATAAAATGTGAGGTTTGGGTCAGGGTTGGTTGTTTTTTTATTCTTGCTTATGGACCTACTTGCCCCAGCACCATTTGTTGAAAAGGCTGTCTTTCCTCCTCTGAATTGATTTTGTCAAAAATCAGTTGAGCATATTTCTGTGGATCTGCTTCCAGGATCTTCTTTTAGTTCCTTTGTCCTGTGTGTCTCTCTCTCTACCAACACCACACTGTCTTGATAACTGTACCTATAGACTGATCTTCATATCAAGTAGAGAAATTCCTCCCGCTTTATTATTCTTTATCAAGATAGTTTACCTCTTTTAGGACCTGTGGTTTCCCACACAGATTTTAGTATAGGCTTACCTATTTTCTCTAGAAAATCCTGTTGGGATTTTGATAGGATTTGCAGGGTACCATTCTCTTAAAGATACATTCTAGAATACACATAGAGGAAATTATGTGACTATAGGATTTGCTCCAGAATACCTTAGGGTGGGTGAGAATAGGTGGATAAGAAGAGAGATAGAGGATACACAATTGGCCATGATAATTTTTTAATTTTTTTTTAACACCAAAAACATTTTGTATTGGGAGTATAACTGATTAACAAAGTTGTGATAGTTTCAGGTGAACAGGGAGGGGACTCAGCCATACATATACATGTATCCATTCACCCCCATATCCCCCTCACATCCAGGCTGGCACGTAACACTGAGCAGAGTTCCATATGCTATAGAATAGGTCCTTGTTGGTTATCCATTTTAAATATCGCAGTGTGTACATGACCTTCCCAGAGTTCTTAACTGCCCCTTCCCCCGGGCAACCATGAGTTTGTTTTCTAAGTCTGTGAGTCTCTTTCTATTTTGTAAGTAAATTCATTTGTATCATTTTGTTTTAGATTCCACGTAAAGGGATGTCATACGCTATTTCTCCTCTGTCTGACTTGCTTCACTCAGTATGGCAATCTCTAGGTCTATCCATGTTGCTGCAAATGGCCTTATTTCATTGCTTTTAGTGGGGTAATATTCCACTGTGTGTGTGTATACATACCACATCTTCTTCATCCATTCCTCTGTGGATGGACATTGAGGTTGTTTCCATGTCTTGGCTGTTGTAAACAGTGCTGCAATGAACGTCGGGGTGCATGTGTCTTTTGGTGCCATGCTTTTCTCTGGATATATACCCAGGAGTGGGATTGCAGGGTCATAGGGTAGTTCTATTTTTAGTTTTTTAAGGAACCTCCATACTGTTCTCCATTGTGGCTCTACCAATTTACATTCCCACCAGCAGTCCAGGAGGGTTCCCTTCTCTCCCCATCCTCTCCAGCATTTGTTGTCTGTGGATTTTTTTTATGCTAGCCATTGTGTGAGGTGATATCTCACTGTAGTTTTGATTCCCATTTCTCTAATAACTAGCGATGTTGAACATCTTTTCATGTGCCTATTTGGTCATGATAATGTTTGAAGATGATGATAGTACATAGTGTATCTATCATACCATCTTTTCTGCTTATCAGTTCCTTTCAGAAGGTTCAACATGATCATTTTCTAAAAGGGGAAGCAAGTTTTAGCCAGACTGTACCAGGTTTATACCCAGTGCATATAACTGATCCTTTAATTATTTAATGTTCCAGGTACTGCTGAGAAAGACCTAGAAAGTGCTCAACTTGTACAGGTCTTGCACAGGCTGCTAGCAGATGAGAGAAGTGCTCCTGAAATCAAATACAATTCCATGGTCCTGATCTGTGCTCTCATGGGATCTGGTATGTTTCCTCTGTCATTTGATATTCATCAACATATGGTTGACATTAAATATAAAATAATAGTAAATGACGGCTTTGGGTTTTAAAAACGTTAAAAATTTATGGAAGATATAGGGTTACTTTTACATTGCAAATACTTTCAAAAGATTCTTAGTAATAGAAAATATATAGCACTTATTGTAAAAGTCAGTTAAGAAATTAATAGGTTTACGTTTCATTAACCCTAAAATATTATTTTATATAAAGAACAAGTTCTGATTTTGTGTACCATGATATCAGCTAAGTCATTTGTTCAAGAAATTGACATATCTTGGTATATATTTCAAGGACACTGGAAAAGAGCGTGCATCCTGCTGTTATCGAGTGGCGAGTGTTATAAATGTAAGATCCTTTTGCTTGGCAGTGGTGTTTCTATTGATATACTCTTGCTGATTTTCTACTACTTCTGTCAGTTATTGAGAAAGCAGTGTTGAAGTTTCCAACTGTAAATGTTGCTCTGTCTTTACCTCCCTTCAGTTCTGTCAGGTTTTGCTTCATATATTTTGCAGCTCTCTTGGTAGGTGCATACACCTTTAGGATCACTGTGCCTTCCTAGAGAATTTACCTTTTCATCCATATGTAACATTTCTCCCTGTCTCTAGTAGTAGTCTTTGCTCTGAAGTCTATGTGATATTAATATAGCTACTCCTACTTTCTTTTGAATAACATTCACTTGGTTCTTTTCTACCCTTTTAGATTCAGTCTGCTGTATCTTGTATTTGAAGTGTAGGCAGCGTATTGTTAGGTCATGTGTTTTAATCTACTCTGTCATCCGCTACCCCCCCTTTTTTTTTTTAATGCTTAAGGATTAACATAATTTCATCCAGAGTTGGTTGTCAGTATCATTACTACCATTTATTAGACAAGGAAGCCAAGACTGTGAAGGGAATAAGCACCACATTGCAGTGGTACTGGGTGAGGAGTGGTGAATGTCAATAGTCCTGTCTGGTTAGCAGCTTTCAAAGTGATGGTAACAGCCAAGATGGTGGGCAGTAGACGGGGGTGAGTACCAGGAAAGCCTCTCTGGAATTGAGCCTTGATGGACTGGAAGAAGCACAAGCTGGAATCAAGATTGCCGGGAGAAATATCAGTCACCTTAGATATGCAGANATTGTTTGAGATTTTTCTTGTTTCCTGAGGTAAGACTGTGTTGCAGTAAACTTCCCTCTGAGAACTGAGTTTGCTGTGTCTCATAGGTTTTGGATTATTGTGCCTTTGTTTTCATTTGTCTTTAGGTATTTCTTTTTCAAATTTCCTCTTTGATTTCTTCAGTGAGCTAGTGGCTGTTTAACAACGTATTGTTTAGCTTCCACATGTGTATATTTTATAAGTTTTCTTATAGTTAATTTCCAATCTCATTGCATTGTGTCAGAAAAGATGCTTGATATGATTTCACGATTCTTGAATTTACCAAGGCTCACTGTGTGGACCAACATGTGGTCAGTCCTGGAGAATGTTCCATGTGCACTTGAAAGTGTTTTCTGCTGCTTTTGGATGGAATGCTCTACAAATATCAGTTATTTTAAAATCTATTCTGAGTATTGCTACTCCAGCTGGTTTTATACCTCAGTTTTATCAATATAAACACACCAGTTTAAGGAATGCTAATTACATAAAACTTACGGCCTTGAGAGGAATCCTATATTTTACTGTAATTGAAGTTAAATAGAGCAAGAGAAAGAAGATAGGAAATCTGAAAAGGAGTCTACTATCACAGAAATTTGTTGAAAGGAGGTGAGGTATAACTTTTTAAATTGGAGGATAATTGCTCTACAATGTGGTGTTGGTTTCTGCTGTACAGCAACATGAATCAGTTGTAAGTATGCATGTTTCCCCTCCCTCTGAAGAGGTAAAACCTTTTTGTTTGCCACAAAATTTAAAACAGATCTATCTTTATAACTCAGCATCATTTAACCAAGCATTTTGGGCATATGCTTTGGGTAGCGTGCATAGTAAGAGTAGAACACTCTCATAGAAGCATACCTTTGGTCCTGTTTTTGTCTTCCAGAATCTCTGCACAAGGAAGTACAGGATCTGGCCTTTCTAGACGTTGTGTCTAAGCTTCGCAGTCATGAGAACAAAAGCGTTGCTCAACAGGCCTCTCTCACAGAGCAGAGACTGGCTGTGGAGAGCTGAGAACTGCCCCGCCCCGACTCTCCTCTCATTCCCCTTTGTCCTCCATCCAGCCGCCTCTCCTGCCTCATCCTCTTCCACATCACTTGTGCATGCGTGTAACGTTCCAATGCCAACGGAAGAACTGCTGTAGGTACCTGCCCAATAAGATTTCTAAACCCAGAGTTAGTGTGAACATGAATTTGTCAAGAACAAGTCTCCACCCATAACTGTTTTCTCGTATTCCTGTTGCTTGAGCTCCATTAAGTAGAGTGTGCATGTCGTAGTCCTGTGATGACATAAACTTGGTACTACACAGTGACTTGCTCCTCACCCTTGGTAAACTACATACTAATGTGCTGGTAAATTAGAAACAAGTGAGAACGCAGCAGGATCTGATTAGCTCATGAAAGATGGGATTGAATAATAAAAATAGCTCCATTTATTGGTGCTTGAAAAGCACAGTGACCAAAAAACCTGTATGGCTGCTTATTTGTTAGTCTTACCTACTAATGTCAAATCCGTGGTACCTAGAGTTAAATAAAGTCCAGTGCTCTCACTCTTTACCCTATGGTTTCTTCTTCTTCCTTTGTAGTCTCTTGAAACTGCCACAAACTTGGCAAGACTTCCTGAGGGTTTTTTTATTTCATATTTAATTGGCCATCATCAGTAGCCTGATGCTGAAAACATTTGTAGTTTTCAACATAAAATTAAGGGGTTGAAGAATATTACATTAATACATCTTGTTTTTTGCCTGTATTTTAGATTTTGGTATGTGTACAGTTTCACCTCAGAATTTCTTCCATCAGTTAATATTGTCCAGCACATGTCTTTAAAAATCACTTGGCATTTATTCTCAACTGAGAAATTTGAGTATAGCTCATTGGAGAATGGATTTTGTTTTGTTTTTTATCGTCCAGCTTGAGAGCCAGAAGTTTCCTCAGTCTTAGCCCTTTTAAATTTTATATGAGACATATGCAGGACATACAGAAAAAGTTTCAGAAATGTTTGTCTAAAGAAAGGAAGCACGTTATAAAAGCCATAGCAGCCCGTCCGGTTCATTCTGCAGATGGCCTCATTCTAGTAGCTGTTAGCATTTCCCACCTCTGCTTTTCACAGAGAACTTCAGTAGATCTTAAAGCCTAATGGAAAGGTGACAGTGCCAAGACTCGAGATGAGAAGACCCCCTTGGCAAAATGTAGTATACTCTTCACTGCCACTACCACCACCACCAAACGGGTTTTTAGAGCTTTGAAACTCAATCTTTGTAAATTAATCAGAACACCCCCATGACATACCTGCCTTCTCCGTATGCTCAAGTTTGACGAATACTGGCTGAAAGGTAAGGCGGGCTCCTTGCTCTCCAACACTGATGCTGCACACCTCTGGGGAGTGCTCGAAGGTGGACTTCTGACTCTGAAATAATGACACTCAAGAATGTTAAAACCCCAGTGGAGGTAAAAGAACCTTTTGACTGACTGTTCCCTTTGATGTCCAAGAAAAGGACGATTATTGTGCGTGCTTATGCTACATTTACTGTAAGAATGATCTTATTGTCTCCTCATGGGCTGGATAGTGGACTGTATTTTAGGTTTTGAAAGATATCTATAATGTTGCATAAGAGGCTGTCCACATTAATAACTAAATAAATAGTATATCAAACTGTAATGGCATCATTTGGTTTATTTGTGTATTGTACTTCTATTTCCAGCTCCTAGAATAGTACCTGCTGATCTGTAGTGCTCAGTAGGGATTCACTGAGTGACTCCCTACTTCATGAAACTTCCAGAGTGCCTGAACTATTTCTAGATATATAGAGAAATCGAGATGTAGGTATTTGTCTGACTTCAAGGAATTTTTTTTTTTCTTTTTTGATAGTAGGATGTCTCTACTGAAAAGCATTATACAGAAAACCTGAGAACAAAAGCATCCAAAAATCATGGATTTGAGAAAAGACACTAAATGGGCCAGCTGCCAGCAATCAAGTTGCTGATATGCTAGGAACTCTCATCTTCGGCAAAATGAAATGCAGTTCAAATCACCAATTGTTCTACAGAGAGACCAGAGGCTGTGCGCTTAGGATGACAGGGCTCCACCGAACTCAGGATGTGCTGCTGTGCGGTGGGTGGGAGCCCACAGACCATTCCATCCCTCTCCCACCACTTAGTTTTAGAGACCACCTTTACATTAGTTTGCTACTCGTAAGAGTGCATTCTGACTGAAAGATGGGAGACGCCACACAACAAAGCTCTTGTTGCCAGTTTGTGCCAGGACTAGAGCACAGATGAAAAGCAAAAAAGCCAAAACTTAGAGGGGAGATGTCTGAGTGAAATGCACTGGAATGTCCTCCCTTCCTCCCTCCCGGTCCTGTTAGCTCCTTGGAATCTTACTAACCACCCCACCCAGAGTGAACCCATACTGTGCTCAAAGCAAAATTGATTAAATACTGGCCCACAACCCTGTGTTTTCCTTGATAAAATATGCTTTGAGCATACTCTCTGATAACAGTGGAGATGTGGAACAAAGTTTTTCAGTTCTAAAACAATTTCCTCTTGGGTGCAACAGGATGCTCTTGGATATAAGGATTAGTTTGAATTGTTTTGAAAAACCCTGCCTGTGAACATTTCAAAAAGAAATACTGTGGTATCATCCGAAGGCTTATTATCTAACTCTGCTGAACATAAAGGGTGAAGCTGTCTATTACTTAGGTGAGCATTATCCTTCGTATCCAACTGTTACTAGAATCAGTACACTAAAAGACACTGCTTAATGTGAGGAAGCCGTACGTTTGAATTATACAAGTGTCTTTTAAAAAAACAGTGATAATTTGGAGTGAATCTTCCTGGCTATAACCAGAAAAATTGAGGGGTTTTCCCCACAGATATGGTCTATTAGTTTATGTAGTTATATGCCATATAGCTTCATAGATAGGTTTTCAAGGTGTGTCTACAATGTTGAAATAGCTATTTTAAAAGTGTGGTAAGGAGTAAAGTCTCTGAATACTGTCTCTCCTGTAGTGACATCCTGGTGTTGTTACGTACTGGCTATGTGACCGTCACCACATTACTTAAACTCTCTGGGCCTGTTTTCTTAGCGCATTTAATAATCTCTACTTTCTAGAGTTTTTCGGAGAATTGAAACTTTTAAAGAGGTTGTCATTGAGGCTGGAGGGAACTGTGGCATCTTGTGGCCTAAACTACTCCCCACCTTGCCCCAGGAATTCAGAGAACAAGAGCCAAACAGGAGAACTAGTTCTGCATAGATGGAGAAACTGAGATTTCGATATTTGTCTGACTTGAGAGAATTTCTTTTGATATTAGGTTCCGTCTCATTCATTGTATCTCTTATTAATGTCTGGAGAAGGAAATGGCAACCCACTCCTGTATCCTTGCCTGGGAAATCCCATGGACAGAGGAGCCTGGGGGGCTACTGTCCATGGGGTCACAAAAGAAACACGACTTAGCAACTACAAACAATTCACAGTTTCAGGAGCACCTAGTTATCCTCTGTGTGGAATGCGTAACCCCTTACCTCCTTCCTGAAACGAAGATGGCCAGGTGGGCAGAGCAGGCCCTGAGCATAGCTCCCCATTGTAGTGTTTCCTCTTCCTGTCCCAGACTCCTTCATCTGTAAAGCGGGGATCACAGTACTAGCTCAGTGATGTTAGCTTCTGTTAGCAGAATTACTAAATCACTATAATTAAAGCTGTAGGACCATGAGTTTTTTCTCAATATAGAAGCAAAACAATCCCCCTTTCCCATTTTCAGTGCTGCCGATTGATTATATAAACAATATACCTTTAATATACATACTTCGTGTTTTTCTTACATGTAATTACTGTGTGCTTTGCATAATGGTTTATGGTAGCCGTGCCCTGAATCCTTTGCTAGAATCCACCTATCTATCATTATGCTTCTTGACTAGACAGAGTCTCTGTTTCAGGGGTAAGGTATTACTAGTTTCTTATTTACTGTAAATGGTCAGCTACAGTATTTGAAAGAAAAAAATGAGCTTTGCATAGAATTTATGCTCCAAAGTTCAGTAGTTCAATTTATTTATTCTTTCTCAGTTGACATTTTAAAGTTCATTATTTCCTTATCCTTACTCTGTTTGTTCCCAGAAAAACAAGCAAACCCTTTTACCAAATTGAGCTTTTCAGCCATGGCCATAGAGGTTGTAATCTAACAACATTTCCAAAAAATGGACAGTATGCATCTGTCTGCTATTTGTAACACTAGAGAGACACTTAACATGGCAACGACTCATTTATATACTGGAACCAGTTATAATTGGACCAAACTTAAGCCAGGGAGGAACTGATGGCTGCGTTCTCCTGCCATCTGTTTCCCGAGTCCCTGGCTTTTCTATGGCCTGATGTCACGTTTGTCCACAGAGAGATGGAGAGCCAGCCTCCCACTTCGTAAGCAGACTGGAGGATCAGGGTGATGTCATGAGCCATGGCCTCTTCTTCCAAGTGACTTAAATGAAATGGTTTCTCTCATCCCATAATTATTAATGCAGCTTTCAGGGAGTAAAAATGGAGCAAGTTGGATGCCTGAATCATGGAAATGGGTTCAAGGGAGAAGTGATTTAATTCAAACACCATATACAACCTAAAAATCAAAATTGGTTTTCTCCTTCACCCCCAACTTCAGAGCATGTTCTTGGAATTTATCCATGATTCAGAGATCTGTGGTTTTGCTGGTAGGCATGTGTGCAATCTTACATTAATCTGCTTAACACTATAAAGGTAAAACCACATTCAGTGGTGTGTGAAATTTTATAGTGTTCAGTTGGTTTTGGTCACATAGAGAATTTTCTGTTTTAGGATTCGGTTTTAAGAAAATTAGTTGGTATTTTCAGTCTTCATCAAGGAAGTTGAAAACCCCTGTCATACTTTGAAGCTGTTTAGTGTCAAGTTTTGGATTTTTTCTTAAATAATTCAAAAAGATATTTTTTAGATTTCTGTTATCTTGAGATAAAACATTTTAAAGCTTTAAGCCAGATTTCCAGTATATAAATTTTAAATCCTACCACAGATCTTCTAAAATATAGGAATACTATACTATATAGTATTCCCCAAAAAAAAAAAAAAAAAGTAGAACTACACTATGATCCAGCAGTCCCCCTTCTGAGTATTTACTCAGAAAGAAAACAAAAACTAATTTGAAAAGATACATGCATCCCTGTGTTCAAGATACAGAAGCAATCTAAGTGTCTATCAATAGATGAACGGGTGAGGAAGATACAGTGGTGTACACAATCGAACCCCAGTAAGTGTCTGTCACTAGATGAGGGGGTGACGATAGTGTACATGGTCGTACCTAAATATCCACTGAGGACTGGTTCCAGGACCTGCCTTGAATACCTGACTCCACAGACGCTCAAGTACCATGGTCCCACATCTGTGGAATCAACCGACCTTGAAGAGTGTAGTGCCAAAGCTTATATACCGAAAAGACCCACATATAACTGGACCCATGCAGTTGAAACCTTGTTTAAGGTTTGACTATAATTTACAATGAGATATTAATCATAAAGAGTGAAACGTTAGCATATGCAACACCTTAGATGGATCTAGACGGTGTTTATGCCAAGTGAAGTAAGTCAAATACCATATGATTTCACTTACTGTGAAATTCAACAAAACAAAGCAAACTTACAGAGAAAAAACTGGTGGTTGCCACAAGGGAGAGGGCTGTGTAGTTGTGCGAAATAAGTGAAGGGGATTAAGAGCTACAAATTTCAAGTTACAATGTCAAGAATATTGTAATAACTTTGTGTGATTATTAGACTTACCATGGTGGTTATTTCATGTGTTAAAATATCAAACCACTGTGTTGTACACCTGAAACCAACATACTGCACATCAACTATACTTCAATTTTTAACAATTTTCAAGTATCAGTTCAGTTGCTCAGTTATGTCCGACTCTTTGCGACCCCATGAATCGCAGCACGCCAGGCCTCCCTATCCATCACCAACTCGCGGAGTTCACTCAGACTCACATCCATCGAGTTGGTGATGCCATCCAGCCATCTCATCCTCGGTCGTCCCCTTCTCCTCCTGCCCCCAATCCCTCCCAGCATCAGGGTCTTTTCCAATGAGTCAACTCTTCACATGAGGTGGCCAAAGTACTGCAGTTTCAGCTTCAGCATCATTCCTTCCAAAGAAATCCCAGGGCTGATCTCCTTCAGAATGGACTGGTTGGATCTCCTTGCAGTCCAAGGGACTAGATGTGTATAAGAGACAGCTTTATCACTGGTGGAGATAGTCTCTACCCACATTGGATTCCAGAATCTAAGAATATTTTATTCTTTTTGTTTTTTCTTCCTCCCTTTNTAGCATCATTTTCAAGTATAGGTGACAGATATTACTTACTATTGCAGTAGTTCTTCTGTCATTTATTGAGTCCCAGAAGTCCTAAAGGAAAGAAACTCTAGCTGTACCCGCAGATTACGGTCAAAAATAAACTCCTATATGAATACTCACTTTGACTCTTATAGCCATATCTACTTTAACATAGGCCTCCCTTCTACCCAGATGGTGGGACTCGGGGCAGGGCAGGGGGTGGTTTTTAATGGACTGTTTTATAAAGGATGGAGCCAAGCCTGCTGAGACGCTGTCCTCGGGGTGTTCATACCTCAGATGAAAAACCCTTGCTTCTTAGAGGACATTTTACAGTGCCTTCCCACAGTCACCATCACCCCACTACCAGGACTGGAGGAGGTCAGCTGCCTTTGACCTTGACTGTACATCTGGACGTCACAACCTGAATTGCCAGGCCCTTACTCTAAAGTGCAGACTTTGGTGCAGTCTCGGAAGGATGTCCTGGCGTGCTCTCCACAGCAGTGGGCCTGTGTGGGTATTTTACGTAGTCGAGGTGTATTGCCACATGTAGCTCCATCCTTTCTTTCCACTTATACAATAAGCATTTTTCCTCATTACTAAGAACTCTGTTTCATAACCTCGTTTTTAATGGCTGCATGTTCTTCAGCTATATGGATGTACCATAATTTACTTAGCCATTTTTTCACATCTGGACATNGTATTTTACGTAGTCGAGGTGTTATGCCACATGTAGCTCTATCCTTTCTTTCCACTTATACAATAAGCATTTTTCCTCATTACTAAGAACTCTGTTTCATAACCTCGTTTTTAATGGCTGCATGTTCTTCAGCTATATGGATGTACCATAATTTACTTAGCCATTTTTTCACATCTGGACATTAAAGACATATTTCGAGTTCAGAAAAACAAACCCCAAGTGCTAAGTTGTGAATATTTACAGATGCTCAACTAAAAACTACCTGACCCGTCAGTCCCTCTGCCTTCTGCCCCTCATCCTCAGTTAAAAGCCACGTTCCTTTTTCTCTTCAAGGGTCCTTAGTTTCCCAGGGCAGCCTCTTTGCACTCTTCCTGACCCACTTGTACTTTTGTCATCTTTTGGACACTCTTGGCTCCCGCCCAGCCCTTCCTAGTCTCCTAAGGAAACCCACCACAAGGGGGAAAGAAGTGAAAGTTGTTCAGTTGTGTCTGATTCTGTGACTCCATGGACCTCTCNAACTCTTCGCATGAGGTGGCCAAAGTACTGGAGTTTCAGCTTTAGCATCATTCCTTCCAAAGAAATCCCAGGGCTGATCTTCAGAATGGACTGGTTGGATCTCCTTGCAGTCCAAGGGACTCTCAAGAGTCTTCTCCAACACCACAGTTCAAAAGCATCAATTTTTACAGAACCCCAATTTTGTTCAGGGGGACAATGTACCAAGCTTAAAACACTCCAGTTCCCCAGCTTTCCAAGTGGGCATTACCCTTCTATAGAAGTTCATGGGGAGGGTATCCCTTAGTGAATTAGGCAAAGACCTACTAGAAGGCCTTTGGCCATTTGCCTTTTCTTTCTTTTCCCTCCTTCAAACTTTGACATGGGTCCCACTCTGGGACTTTACAAGCAGCCCTCTTGCAACCATGAGGTACAATCATGAGAATGCAAGCCTCCACATTAAGGACAGTGGAGCAGAAAGGTGGAAACAGCCTAGATCCCTGGTAGCACTAATGAACCAAAAGACCAGCTACGTAACGAAGTACCTCAGACAATGCAGGAGACACACTTGCCTGCTTCAACCCCTAGAGCAAGGTTCTCTGTTGTTTGGATCGGGATGAAATCGTGATTCACATGGCTTGTCACTAAAACATCAAGGCCTTCCTAGAACAACTTGTGCTTATTGGCCATGCTGCAGAACTCAGTGGATTGAAACAGCGGGGGCTACACACTCTAAGCGTCAAAGTTCAGAAAATCCCCAAACAGCCTGACCTGCTGACCTAGCAGCCTGCCTCACTACAGAGATTTACGGACCATGTACTGTGTTGCACTCTGGATATATTAGATAGATATATGCGACGGAGGGAGGAGAAGAGGGACATTTACCTGACTGTCATAGTAAAGCAAGCAAGCAAGGATGCTAACTGCTGTATAAATAGAATCATGGGGTTCTGCAGAGATGACTCAGCTCTGGGCCTCCTGGGGCAGAAGGCACCTGTGAAAGCCAAGAAGCAAGAGACAGGGAAGGAAATATAGAGCAGAGCAGACAGAAAAGGGCCTGAGACATTTTAACCTGTTATTACGTGGCGGAAAACTAAAGTTTAAACAGAAGATTGGCAGATTGCTTTATGGTTTGATCTAGAACCAGAACTACTGCTAATGGAAGACAGAAAGACTAACAGAGATCTGCAGGTAATTGTGCTGTGTTCCCAGTGTTGGGAGACAATTCTTCATNGAAAAGGGCCTGAGACATTTTAACCTGTTATTACGTGGCGGAAAACTAAAGTTTAAACAGAAGATTGGCAGATTGCTTTATGGTTTGATCTAGAACCAGAACTACTGCTAATGGAAGACAGAAAGACTAACAGAGATCTGCAGGTAATTGTGCTGTGTTCCCAGTGTTGGGAGACAATTCTTCATGGGTGTCTTGCATTTCTATACTTCTGTGAAGAGCTTCGACTCAATCTCTTCAAGGATGTCCACCTAGCATACTTGTGAGAGAGGCAGTGCCTCCGCTGGAGGCAGGGGCAGGTTTTTGTACCATGGGAATAATAGAGAGACTTTGCCCCTGGGGGAAAGTTGCTCAGGATCGCTTGCAGACCCCTTATAAAGTTGGGGGACTCCTGGGACTTCCGTGGCAGTGCAGTAGTTAGGACTTAGTGCTTTCACAGTGGTAGGCCCAGGTTCAGTTTCTGGTTGGGCAACTAAGACCTGCAAGATGTGTGGCATGGCCAAAAATAAAAGGGGGGGGGGGCCAGGGGATTCCTGAGCTCTGTGGACAGGGAACTCTCTACCCAGAAACAAAGATCTGTTTATCCTCCTTTGACTTGCTCAAACCCACAGCCTGCTCGGGTGCTAGAGACAGAGGGTCCCAATTCCATGGAAAAGAGATGTCATCAAGTAAGTTCGAATGTGGTGAGTTCTCCCAGACCGGATGCTGCAAGACCACATCTTGGCGGGCTTAACAGAGCTCTGAGGGGACCTCCCTGAGAAAGCTGATTTAAGTGAGGTCTGGGGGAGAAGAGCAGGTCGACCCTTTTCATCTTCGCAACGTCTCCGTGACGTAGGCATGATCATCTCCATCTTATGAGGAAGGCACTGAGGACTGAAGAGAGAAGCCACACCCTCACTGTCATCAGTGGCCAAAGCTCTGGGTCCAACCAGAAAGTCTGTGACTCTTATTTTGCTACACATGGACTAAAGCAACTTATAGAGCTTTTCACTGAGTATAGACTGTATGATATCCATCAGGCTCAGCAAGTGCCCAGCTGGGGTCACCATAGAGACTGTCATTAAGGCACATGTTCCACTGTTCAGTTCAACTCCAGTTCTTTCCACGACAGTCAATAAAAAAATCCACATCTCCTCCGGGCTTTGCTCTGCCCTGCGGGTGGGAAGAATGAACCCTGCCTTACTCTTTGTTCTTGTTTTAATACCTCCTCCCCTCCCCTTCTCTTGCTCGAGAATTCAGTATTAACAGGATGTTTCATATACATAAAGCTCAAAATGTGCATTCAGCTTGAGAAACAGAAGAACATGGACTTGCCCCTGAGAAAGATGCCTGGCCTCTACCAGGAAGAGAACATTTATATCACCAGAGACGCGGAATCTATGCCAAAATGGACCTATACAGACACATCTAAGATGACCTTCCCTTAGTTCCCCCCCACTTAGTTGCTGGTCACTGGCCCCCAACACACTGCCCCAGCCCAGGCTCCTCTGTCTTGTCATCCCCACAAATTATTGCTCTTTGTGTAACAAGGTATTTAAGCTTCTGATCCTAATAACTCCTAGTCTTCATTTTCCTTTTGAAGACTCTCATATTCATGTAAAACAGTAAATTTGTATGTCTTTTTCCTTGTTTAAAAAAAAATGTGTGCTGAGAGTCCCCATTACCAATTATTCTAGGAAGCAAACTAAAGAAAGCATCAGCAGAAATTAGAATAAATTAGAATGTGAAGCCAGAGTCCCGAGATGATCTTCCCTAAAATGGCCGGACAGACCCTTGAGAGTCGTTCTGTCATTCAAGCTTTCACACTCCAGGCACATGACGGGGGAGGGCGTGCGGCTCTGCACTAGAGACACCTTGTGGAGTCAAGCGCCTCCATCGTGGCAGGTCTGGGTTGCGGTGTAACAGGCATTCTAATTCACAAGGTAAACAAAAATGTTAATCTGGAGCAGAAGACATTAATTTTTCCTCTTTCTATTTGGGTACAAATCTTGACTGAAACAATTTTCGCTTAAAAAAAATAAATTTTAAATGTCTATGGTGAAGTATTCATTTGGTGCCACAAATGAGATGCTTTTAAATCCTTTGATCTAGTCGTTCCACGCTATTAGGACTCAGAGTTAGTCACTCCGTCTCGTCCTATTCTTTGTAGCCCGCCAGGCTCCTCTGTCCTTGGTATTCTCCAGGCAAGAATACTGGAGTGAGTTGCCATGCCCTCCTCCAGGGGATCTTCCCAATCCAGGGATCAAACCCTGGTACCCACATCGCAGGCATATTCTTTACCATCTGAGCCACCAGGGTATCTATGTGCAAAGTATAAGAAATGTGTAAGAAAGTTCACTGTACTGTTATTTAATTGGGAAGAGTCTAAATTTCTAATAGTAATGGGTTGATTAATTCAATTATAGTTTATCTGCATCAGGAGTTCTCAAACTTTTTGGTCTCAGGATTCCTTTAAATGGCTTAAGACCCTGAAGAGTTTTTGTGTCTGTGGGTTATTTCCATGAATATTTACTATATTAGAAATTAAAAGGGAGAAATAGTTAAACACAAAAATACACACATATTCCATTAGCTGTCAGAGTGATATCATATCATCATGTAGTCTCTGAAAAATGACACTGTATACTCGGAAAGAAGGTACCAAAAAGGGACATGATGTCCTATTATACTACAAAAAAATGTTGAGCTTGTGGACTTGAGAGGGTCTTGGGAAGCTCCCAAATTCTCTTCACTACATCTTGTGGACCCTTGATCGACACAATAGAGTACTATATCAGTTCAGTCACTCAGTTGCGTCTTCTTTGCGACCCCATGGATTGCAGCATGCCAGGCCTTCTTGTCCATCACCAACTCCCAGAGTTCACTCAGACTCATGTCCATTGAGTTGGTGATGCCATCCAGCCATCTCATCCTCGGTCGTCCCCTTCTCCTCCTGCCCCCAATCCCTCCCAGCATCAGAGTCTTTTCCAATGAGTAAACNTTCTTTGCGACCCCATGAATTGCAGCATGCCAGGCCTTCTTGTCCATCACCAACTCCCAGAGTTCACTCAGACTCATGTCCATTGAGTTGGTGATGCCATCCAGCCATCTCATCCTCGGTCGTCCCCTTCTCCTCCTGCCCCCAATCCCTCCCAGCATCAGAGTCTTTTCCAATGAGTAAACTCTTTGCATGAGGTAGCCAAAGTACTGGAGTTTCAGCTTTAGCATCAGTCCTTCCAAAGAACACCT
Source organism: Neotragus moschatus (assembly GCA_006410615.1). Classification (NCBI taxonomy): domain Eukaryota; kingdom Metazoa; phylum Chordata; class Mammalia; order Artiodactyla; family Bovidae; genus Neotragus; species Neotragus moschatus. The sequence goes on along the minus strand of SJYA01000905.1, from coordinate 572,241 downwards.
AGGACTGATCTCCTTGCAGTCTAAGAGACTCTCAAGAGTCCTCTCCAACACGATAGTTCAAAAGCATCAATTCTTTGGCACTCAGCTTTCTTCTCAGTCCAACTCTCACATCCATACGTGACCAGCGGAAAAACCATAGCCGTGACTAGACGGACCTTTGTTGGTAAAGTAATGTCTCTGCTTTTGAATATGCTATCTAGGTTGGTCATAACTTTCCTTCCAAGGAGTAAGTGTCTTTTAATTTCATGGCTGCAGTCACCATCTGCAGTGATTTTGGAGCCCAGAAAAATAAAGTCTGACACTGTTTCCCCACCTATTTCCCATGAAGTGATGGGACCAGATGCCATGACCTTCGTTTTCTGAATGTTGAGCTTTAAGCCAACTTTTTCACTCTCCTCTTTCACTTTCATCAAGAGGCTTTTTAGTTCAGTATATATAGTAAATTTAAAGTGTTATTGTATAAAATATTCACTGATATTGAAAATGCTGTTTTAAAAAGTAGATTAAAGAACAGTATAAACCATCTTATACAATTTAAAACAAACATGAAAGTAACGGAAAGACACAGTAACACAGCTCTGGATGGTGTGTACCAGCATAGGCCTCTAGGTGATGAAAATACAGGTTATTTCCTTTTCTCTTTTCTGAATTATTTTGTAATGAAAATAAAATGTATGTAACAAAGATATGCATATTGCCCATGTATAATTACCCTTTATTTTCCTACCCAGATCTGAAAATTTCAGCTTAGTAAAGATTGAGGGCAGGAGGAGAATGGGACGACAGAGGATGAGATGGTTGGATGGCATCACCAACTCAATGGACATGAGTTTGGGTAAACTCTAGGAGTTGGTGATGGACTGGAAGGCCTGGCGTGCTGCAGTCCATAGAGTCACAAAGAGTCAGACAGGACTGAGCGGCTGAACTGAACTTTTAGGAAGGATCTTGACCAGCAATATCAATATGATGGTGGTTTTACACAGCTCTACATGAGGCGTACCTCTAGACTGCCCTTGCCTCTCCAAGCTTGCTCTGCAAAGGACATCCAGGTCCCCTGGGAGCCTGCAGAGCCTCGGATTCTCTAGTCCCACTCCAGACCAGCTAAATCAGACCCAGATAATTTATTTTTACTTTTTTCTGTTATTTTTTTGGTCACATGGCACAGCTTGTGGGATATCAGTTCCCTGACCAGGGACTGAACCCAGGCCATGGCAGTGAAAGCTCAGAATCGTATCCACTAGGCCATCAGAGAACTCCCAAATCCAGATACTCTCAGTTCAGTTCAGTCACTCAGTCATGTCCGACTCTTTGCGACCCCATGAATCGCAGCATGCCAGGCTCCAGATACTTTAGACCCGAGTAAATTAAGACCCAGATGATATATGTGTATAAAGTTTGAGATGCCCTAGTGGCATGTTCAAACCACCTGGAAGCTTTAAAACAGGGATAGGGAGGGGCTGCATGGGGGTCTGTTTAAAGGTCTTAGGTGATCTTAACGGTAACTAGAGCTGAGAACTACCATGGAGCACACAAACTCCAGCCTCTGCCAGCTTCAGGGCAATGTCCCCTCCTGCCACACAGCGAGCTTCATGCCAGCCCCCAGGTCATAGAAATATCAGAGGGATGGTGGAACTAGATGGAGGAAAAAGGTGGATTTCAGAACAGGGATAAAACATGGCACTTCCCACGGCCTGCAGAGCTCTAAGACTGTTTGACTTGCCAGTTTGCAAAGTTATGGCCACTTCTTTAGAATGCCTGAGGTGTTATCAAAAAACTCACTATTGCCTTCTACAAAATGCTTTGATAGACAAGTCTGATTTTTTAAACAGATTTTTAAATTCTGAATCAGATGGCAGGGGGTTTGTAACTGCAGACACTGTCCAGCTTTACCCAAAATTCTACTTTGCATCAGTTACCTCCTCATTCAAACCCATCTCCACAATTACCTACCAAAGTCATTCAGCAAGTTTTTGAGTGCCCGACATGGGCCAGAGACTGGCCACAATTCCTGGACTCTCCGTACCTGAACTTCTCTTGGCTTATCCATGCTTCTCCCCTCTTCTGGAAGCTCCAGGGCCTCCTCATATCCCTAGCAGCACTCACCTCCTCATTCCTGCCCTGGAGTCTCTTCCTTCGCTCTCCCTCAGGGGCCTGGGTCAGGCCTCTCTTCTTCCGCTGGGCCTGCTTCCAGCTTGTGTTCCTCCCATCTCAGCAGCACTACCTCGGTAAGCTCTTGGTAAAGTCTGTATTTTCCGCAAGTATGGTTTTATTTTTTCAGTTTATATTTCCTCAGAAATGCATGCAGGGTGCTTACAGCAAAGTGCCTGGAACACAGTAAACTTTCAGTGAATGTCACCTTTTATTTCAAGGCTTGGAATAGCACACACTCCTGTTAGCTGGCTTGTAGCAGGGGTTGGTGAATTAGTGGGCTGATGGGTCACAAAGTAACAAGACTAAAGAAAGCACTGTCATGGACATCAACTGCTTTATTTATAAGACTTTAATCCATCTCACAAGGGGCATTTAAGATGGTTTACTTCAAAGAAACACATACAGCAGTGTGACCACTTTTAATCATGTAATAAAACATTGCTTATGTCTTAAATGTCCCACAAAACACATCAAAGCAATTTTCAAAGAGCTTAAAGCAGAAACAGAGAGCAAGTCCCAAGTCAGTATGTCCATTTAAATAATAAGAGCCACATACATATTCTATACATTTCCATCCTGAAAGCCAGCAATAGGTGTTCAGACTCTACTAGTTTCCTAGAAACTACTGAAGCAAAATGCCACCAAGTAGATGGCTTAAACCATGGAGATTTATTGTCTTATAACTCTGGAGGCTACAAGTCCAAAGTCAAGGTGTTGGCATGACTGGTTCCGTCTGCAGGCTCTGGGGAAGAATCAATTCCATGCCTCTCTCCTGGTTTCTGGTGACTTGTCACCCGTCTTTGGCATTTCTTGCCTTTCAGGTGCATTGCCCAATCTCCGCCTTCACGTTCCCATGGCATTCTCTTGTGTGCATCTGTATCCAAATTTCCCATTTATATAAAGAATAACCTACCCACTAGGAACCCACCCAGTACGACCTTATTTTCATTACATCTCCCACATGCTCTTTCCAAGTGACGGTCACACTCTGAGGTCCTGAAGGTTAGGGCCTCACATGAACTTTTGGAAGACATGGTTCAATCTGTAACAAACTCGCAAAACACAAGGTACAGTCGGGAACACTCCACCAGACTTCACAGCCCTTGAAACCACGGTTGCAGGGTCTCAGATCAAAGGGACCTCCATGTGGTGACCCACAGGGGTGCTTTCACAGGAAATAGTCATACAAGGAATGTCTAATCCTTGTTTCAGGAGTGTTGTTTTGAAGAGGAACTGAGATGCAGATCGGGACTCTGGGGGCCACAGAAACCCCCCCCCCCCGAGTGCCAGTGGTGGGTAGGGGGAAGTATAAAAATTCAGCATACCTCTCCTCCTTGGTGGGCATTTCAGCAGAGGCAGTGCCTCCTGCCCGCAGATCAGCACTTTCAGACCATTGCCACCCCATCTATAAACTCTGTCTGAGTCTAGGCAGCAGGGCAGGGCCCAGCTTCAACCTGTACACATTGCTGCAGTGCCCCAGAAAGTTTTAGCAGCAATATCAGGACTTAGATGGTGAAGGAAGCTTAACACCTGCTCCCTGACTTTCCAAAATAAGCTCTGTCATTTTCACGAATGTCAAAGGAATAAAACACCTACCCACTCGCAGCAAGCAACATATGGCTGTACACCCTCAAGTTCTTCCAAAGAGCTAGTGCCTCTGAATAGATTGCGGTCATTCTTCCAACTTGTCAGGAGTGCTTTTTACATAATCGCCACTAGAGGGCAGGCTATTAAAACGTTCCTTTCAAACTGGAGGTTCTGCAAAAGCAAAAGCTAACACAAGCTGACGAGCTGCACATTTAAAAGGCAGCTTTCTAGCTGGCCCTCTTGCACATGAATTGCAACTACACAGTCCATGAAGAGCATCAGCATGCAAACTGCTGCCTTGTTTGTATGCTACAGTTTTCTGTTTGGAGTAGCTTTACAGAGTAAAGCCCAGAACTAACCTGCTCTTCCTTCAGCTTTCCTACTGTTCCTGGAAGTGAAGGGGTAAATTGCATGGCCAGGACAGGTCCTGAGGAGTTTGGTTTGGGTTAAAGGAAATCAGGATGAACTCACTCGGGCATCCCTTCCCTTGGAGGCCAAACTTATACAAGAACTACTCAGCATGAAAATCCCCCAAAGGAAGCTGTATTCAATTAACGATTCAAGTAACTGTATAAGCTGTATCCCTTAACTAAGTCTTGAAAACTATAATGCTATAAACTCTTTTGTTGCAAACTCTTCCAAAAAGAAAGGCTCAAGTCTATAGATGGCTTTGGTCCCTAAGCAGTCTGGCCTCCCTTCTCTGACCCCTGCCCCCAACCAGATACACCGGCCTTGTCTGTTGGGCCTTGTCTGTTGTCATGCCTAGACTTTATCATGTCACCACAATAAGGCCAAGATAGAGTATTTCCAAACACTGCATTTTCCTTCTCATTCAAAGCTTAGGCTTCCTCCTCCTCAGAAGGCATCACAAAGAAACAGCCCCCTGGCCTCCCTGGAGAGAGCTGGCCACCAACCCTGTTGGCCAATGTTTATGGAAAGGTTCCCAGTCCTTCCTTGGAGGTCTCCACAGGATCTCCCTAGAGGAGGAGGGCTTCATGGAATAAATGACAAAAGAGCTGGGGAGGGCCTTGCCAGGTCCCTGGGTTCGGGGATTCTCATTGTTCAGCCCACCAGCTTCCCAGGGCTCTGGTCCAAGCCTGCCGGAAACAGGAAACTGTGGAATTAGTGCATCCCTGCCTGCTCTCCCCACTACCCACCCCCCCTCCGCCAACCAGCGCGCACAGGGCCAAGAGGAGGCGCACAGGGCCAAGAGGAGGAAGCGGGCTGCATATGAAGAAAAAGCCAAGCAACACTTTTCAGCACCCCCTTGAGAAAAGGGTGGCAGGGACCTGAAGCAGGAAGAAAGCTGAAAGAGGAGAGGTTTATTTTTTGTGAGGAAAAAAAAAAAGGAGAAAGAACAAGGAAAGGCACTTCTTTTTCAAGTGCTTCATGACATGAAATTCTACTTTTGAATTCCTGCATTCATTAAAAAAAAAAAACTGTATTAGATATTTGTAAATCAAAGAAGGGAATGCTATTTGTGGGCAACTGATCAAACGAGAGATAAAGACAAATCCAATAATCATCCTCCAATGTCTATCTCCCAAACTTGGATGAAACTTCTTGTAAATTCTAAGCTTTGTAGACAAAGCATCTTTTTTTACTTCTGAGCTGTGACATTTCTCCTTTGTTGGCCCAGAGTTTGCTCTGAACAAAGAGGTCCAATTACGTCACATGTATACATAATTTCTACAGCACAGCTAAGAAAACTCAAGAAATATGAATTGGTTATCTCCAGTTACCCCTGATAAATTTCCTTATAGCCATAATAACAAAATAACATTGTCTCAAATATCCAGACAAGTGAGCTACACTGTTTCTCAAGTACGGGAACACAGCGTCAAGGTCTGAGAATACTGTATGAACTTTCAATTTTTATTTTATCTTTGAAAAAAGTCTTTAGTAGTCTGCAAGACAGAAGCCTTCTGCAGAGAGAGTTCACAATGAAAGGACATTTATCAATACACTAGTATTTTAATCTTAAAAACTTTAAGAATCCGGCTGTAAGAGACTGCTAGAAATTATTTTCCCATAAAAAGCTTGCGAATGTTATTAAGATTTACCTAGGTTTATGGGTCCTAAATCTTACTGTATGTTAAATTTTCATGGGAGTTTCTTAAAAAAAACATAAGCTCTGACTCCCACTCCAGGATTGCTAGGGGCAAAGCCTGATCTGTATTCTGCATGGTCCCCAGGTGATGGTGATCACAGACAGTGATTTTGGAGACAGATTCCTACATCCTCAGTTCTGCCGCATCTCTCATTAGTCTGTGTCCAGAAGCACAAAGGACCTTTCCTTCCCCCAGACACAAAATGTTCCCTCTCTCTCTTTTCACTCTGAGAGAACCTGACCCGAGAGGTGCCTTGACAAGTGTCTTTCCCAGAAACGGAGCTACAGTTCACCTGGAAACTTGTCAAAAATGCACATTCTCAAGCTCCACCCAAGACCCACTAAATGAGAAATTCTGGGGATGTGGCAAACCCAGTAATCTGTGTGCTAACAAGCTTTCCAGGGGATTCCAATGCATGCTAATGTCTGATCACCACTGGATTAGAGAATTTCACAACCACAAGAGAAAATGAAGACAGATAGAACTCCATGTAAGGTAGAACCAAGTTTATTAATGACAGCCTTTATTACAACCACTCTCAAGTGTGAAAAAAAAAAAGGGGGTGATTTTAATTAAAATTTAGAACTCGGACTTGCTGTTTGGCCTTTTACTGGATGTGCCAAAGGGAGGGAAGCTGGCCTGATTCTGAATCAACTGGTCAGGTGGATTTCACTGGAGAATGAATGAGGTAACAGACAAGAATGCCAACCAGAGGGCTCAAGTCTTCTCCAGGTTGGAATGACAATCAATATGGAACGACAACAGTGGTGGGGACAGACGTGAAATAATCTCACAGCCAGCAGATGGAATGAATGTCTCTTAACTACACTGAGACACAAAAACACACGTGCAGAGTCATACACACCTTCACTCTGGAGACTAGATTTTCGAAGAATTTTTGTCCTTTCTCTGAGCAGACGGACACGTTCATCAGCCAGCGATGCAACATGGGGCCGCAGTGGAAAAGCTTGCTAAGTTTCCACAAGCTAAGCTAGCTGGCTGCCCAGTTCTGTGTGGGCAAACGCGTCATCACTGTGAAACATGCCTGCGGTTTTCCCACAGACTAAGATCTGCTCCCCGGGGTAGGTGACATCCTGGCAGACACCAGTTAGGATTAAACGCTGGGGGCCAAACTCGTCCTCCCCCCCCCACCCCCAACCTGGAGCGGGGACAGGGCAAGGGCAGTTTCTACACGTGTTTCCCACCTTATCACAGAACTCTCGGCCAATCAGCACTCCCCCTTGAGGCGCCTGCGCTTTGTTGCCATCCTGTTGGTGAGTCGGCACTGAGGGCAGAAGCAGCTCTGGCTTTGCACTCTGCGTTTGTTTTTGTTGTTGTTTCATAAAAACAAACAGAAACCAGAAGAAAAAAAAAAAACCATCAGAAGCTTCTGACTCCGTCCACACCATTTCAGAACTGGGTTTAATTCCATTCCAAGAGAAAGGGGAACCTGCCGAAGAGGCCGTGACGATGGATCGACATGGTTCAGAGGCTGAGGCCACAGACGCCCCTGTGACGCCCAGCTGGTCCCTTCCCAGGTGGGGGGGACACTCACTCAAGGCTGCGGACCCACGAAATAAATGCTGACAGAAGAACGTTTATAAAGGCTTGTAGCAATAGATGGCATGAAAAGGAGCTGGTGGATTCAGATTCACAGGTCATGCAGAGAGATTATATAAAAAATTAATATTCGAGCTGAGTAAAAAAAAAAAAATCTAAAATTTAAGAGAAACTGTATCATAGCTTTCGCTTCTGGAAGACAAAAAAAAAGTGAGGGGTTCCCACAACAAAACAAAACCCTAGAGTATTCCAGAGTTTCAAAAAAACCCAAAAACTAATTTGGTGGGCTCCAGTATTCACTCTCTCTTCGTTAGCCTCATTTTCTCCTTGGGTTTCATTGATAAATAAAGCTCAGGCCTACTTACAGAAAAGATCTGTGCTGCTAGGATTCAGCATCGTGAAATGTTCCAAAGCCCCTGCTCAGCACGCAAGGAATTAACTTCTACGAGGACACACTCCAGGAGAGACCAGGTGAGTCCACTCAAGCTCCCTGTTGAATGCGGTCACAAAATGGGAACCCGAAGGCAAGCTGTTATCTTCCTGGGATGATGGCTGTTAACAGTTCCTTGAAACGTACAGTGAAGGGGTGCTGAAAACACACCCCTCCCAGGTAAGGGGCTGAGTTTCAGAAACGACACACTTCCTCAGGCCGTAGCACAGAAGACAGCCTTCCCATCACTGAAGCAGGGACAAGACTCTTCCACAAACTTAGTACATCTGGTTCCCCTATCCTCCCTTTTTTTTTTTTTTTTCATTTGGTAAGTATCCAACCTTCCAGAAATTCATGGCTACAGTAGAGATTCATGGCGCAAAGACTTTCATACTGGTTATTTTTTAATTCTGTCAGTGAGCAGCATTTCCCAGTTTTACCCCCCCACCAAAACTAAGTTCTTGACAGCTCCATCAGTTGGGATTGCGGGATGCCTCTGAGATCAGAGTCCGTGCAGCATGGGTGTCAGGTGGGCGCACTGGAGGGTCAGGAAGGCTGGGTCTGTCCAGTGTCTGGAAATGGCTGTGGCAGGTGCTTTACCAGCTAGCCCTGACAGCCTCGATATCACTCACCAGGTTCTGGGCCAGGCAGATCCCGAAGATCTGAGAAACGGAGGAAAAGTGTCAAATGGCGGAAAGTTTAGGCTTTTTCTTTTGGCTACTGAATCCCATTTTTTAAAATATAAATTTATTTAATTGGAGGTTAATTACTTTACAATATTGTATTGGTATTGCTATACATCAACATGAATCCACCACAGGTATNCTCTTTCAATTCTGGTTTCCTTGGTGTGTATGCCCAGCAGTGGGATCAAAACTGAGATAGAATTCACATCCCACAGAATTCATCCTTTTAAAGCGTATAAGTAGTGATTCTCAGTACATTCATGAGAATGTGCGACCGTCACCACACTGTCTGAATCCAGAACACTTTCATTACCCCCCAAAGAAATGCTGTACCCCGGGACAGTCACCCCACCACCCCCCTCATCCTGGCAGTCCTAGAAATCACTATTTTCTGTCTCTGTGCTTATTTTGGACATATAAATGGAATCCTATAATATACGGCCTTTGTGTTGCTCTGCTTTCAGGGAGTGAAACATCTTCAAAGTTCACCCATGTTGCAAGAGTAGTTTGATTCTTTTGATGGCTGAATAATATCCCATTATATGGACAAACTTCATTTTGTTTATCCATTCATCAGATGATGGACATGTGGATGGTTTCCACTTTTCATCTATTGCAAATAATGCTGCTATGAACATGGATGTGCAAGTTTTTGGGTAAACATGCTTTCAGGACGTTGGGGCACATACCTAGGAGCAGAATTGCTGAGTCATACGGTTACTCTAAGTTTCTCATGAACTGGAAAATTGTTTTCCAAAGATACTGTGTCCATTTCATTCCCTTTAGTGATGTCTGAAAGTTCCAATTTCTCTACATCTTAATCAGTACTTATTAATGTCTGTCTTTATCACAGCCAACCTAGTATGTGTGAAGTGGTATCTCACTGTGGTTCTGAATTTTTCTAATAATTAACAATGTCATTACAAAGAACTAATGTGTATCTTCTTCAGAGTAACGTTTATCCAAATCCTTTGCTCACCTTTAAATTGGGTTTGTCTTTTTTTTAAATAGTTGAGTTGTTCTTTATATATTCTATACACAGGACCCTGATCAGATGTACTGATATGCAAATTTTTTTCTCCCATTTTGTGGGCTTTCTTTTCACTTAATTGTGTCCTTTTCAGCACAGAAGATTTTAATTTTGATGAAGTACCATTTATCCACTCTTTTTGGTTGCTTGTGCTTTTAGCATCATATCTAAGAAAACACTTGTCTAATTCAAGATTACAAAGATTTACACCTATACTTTCTTCTAAAACTTTTACAGCTTTACCTTTTACATTTAGGTATTTGATCAGTTCTGAGTTAATTTTTATATGTGACTAGGGATCCAAATGCAGTCTTTTGTATAAACAGCCCAGCACCATTTGCTGAAAAGACCATTCTTACCCCATTGTATGGCCTTGGTTCCCTGGTCGAAAAAAGTCAGCTGACCATAGACTACAGGTTTTTTTTTGAACTTTGAGTTCCATTCCACTAAACTATATGTGCAACCATACGCCAGTATACACTATCTTGATGACTGTAGCTCTGTTTTAAGTTTTAAACTGGGAAGTATGAATTCTCCAACCTTGTGCTTTTTAAAGTGTGTTTTGTTATTCTGGGTCCCTTGAATTTCCATATGAATTGTAGGATCAGCTTGTCCCTTTCTGCAAATAAGTCAGTTGTCGTTTTGGCAGAGGCTGCACTGAAACTTGTAGGTCAGTTTGGAGAGTACTGCCACCTTAACAATATTAAATCTTCCAATCTGTGACAATGGATGACTTTCCATTTATTCAGGTCTTCTTTAATTTGTTCAATTATTGTGCCTCATTTGTGGCCCTCTCTGTTGAAAGTATCACATCTCCACAAAAAGAAAAGCCCAGTTCTTGGGGCTTCCCAGGAGGAAAAGTGGGTGCTCCCTTCCCAGCACTTTGGAAAGATGATCCAGAGAGAGAAAGGAGCACAGAGTGTCTGAGACACTCCAAAAAGCCTTAGCCTGGGCCACTGGGCAAGGCTCTCCATCTGACCATTCCTGTCTGATCAGCTGTCACAATGCCACATCACTAACCCCATGGAAACGCTGGAAAGCCAGTAGGCAACTAGTGACCCCAGCAATTTTTTCATCTTGAAAAGGAAGAAAGGTTCCCTAAAGTCTTCCAGGATAGTAGCAGCTAGAATCAGAGCCTTAACAAAATACAAACCAAATAGAGTTGAGGTTTATTCCCCAGCCCTCCAAGGTGTCTTAACAACTGTGACGTGCAGGGACTAAAGCAAAGCCTCTGTCCTGGTGAGGGCTCGCGCAGGACACCATCTCCCATGACAGCCATCTTACCTGCAGCAAGGCAATGCCTATGAAAATACCGGCCACAATGGTTAAGTTGTCCTGCAACCACTTCTCAAACTGGGGCACACAGCCTTTCGTGTAGATTACAATCTGCTGATCGACTTCCTTCACAGGGAAAAGGAGAGCACAGCGTCACCACGCAAATTCAAAAGCTCCTCCAACACCCTTTGTGCTAAGCGACAAGATGGGATTCCACTTACTGGTTTTTGCCTGGCATCATAGCCACACTGAGTGTTGATGACATCTTCCTGGTGGAGAAAAGAAAGAGAAAACTGAAACTCACTCCTGTCAGACAGAAAGTCCATCCACGGTCAGCAGAAGATCCCTGCTAAATGTTGGTTACAAAATGTTCATTTGGGCACACAGACGTCCCAGGCACACGTTAAACACTTTCACACAAAATTCCACAGAATTATTATAACAATCCTCAGGAGCTATTAAATATTCCTTCCTTTCCAAATGAGGAAAACTGAGACTCAGGAAATATCATAAAGTCTAGCAATTCCATTATGTGGGAGTCTCTGAATTCAAAGTTGATAACCTCAAGAAGCTTATGGGGGTTCAGGGAACTGGAGATAAGCAAAAACCACAGTTAAAAGTTTCTTCTAATGACTTTCATAATAATTATCTCCATTTATGCTCTTCAGTGGGGAATTCTATTTTTTAATCTATATACTAGTATACTGGGCTTTTCTGGTGGCTCAGACAGTAAAGAATCTATCTACAATGCAGGAGACCAAGGGTTGATCCTTGGGTCAGGAAGATTCCCTGGAGAAGGGAATGTCAGCTCACTCCATTTTTCCAGGCTATTCTTGCCTGGAAAATTCCATGGACAGAGAAGCCTGGTGGGCTATAGTCCATGGGGTCACAAGTGTTGGACATGACCAAGTGTCTAAGATACAATACACACACTTGTGTATTGTTTAAATGGTTTTTCCATGAGAACAAGTAATTTTGATAATTAAAAGCAACGCTCTGACCACACGTGTGTGGATAGGCACTCCGACACCTCGCAGGCCTAAGAAGAGATGTGACTCCTGCTGTTTCAAGTTTGTTTATGTTTCTCCTCTGCAGGGCATGGCGGTGGATTTTACTAGCTTAGCATTTATGGAATGAGACATCTCGTCCCAAAGGATCTGCAATTGAAAGGTGGGGGTGGCATCTTCTGAGAATCTTCAGAATTCTGCTGGAATATTCACTCAGGGCAGAGGCAGGAGACAGACAGAGCACAGCTGTGTCTGCTGCCTGGACGGGCGGGCAGGCGCCCTGGGCTCTGTGCTGGGCGCGCTCTTGCCTCCCAGTCCACCCAGGGGAAAGGAGAAGTGAGCTGGTGAGGAAGGCTGGATTTCCAGGGGAGGGTCCAGAGCATAGTCCTCACCGATTCTCAGTCTCCTTAAGACAAAGAGAACAGCCCAGGCTGAGCCTGGGGAAGTTCTCCTTTGCTACCTGAGACCACTGTCCTCTTCTCTCTCTTTTTTCATTTTTTAAATTGAAGAATAGTTGGTTTACAATATTATATTAGCTTCAGGGGCATAGCATAATGATTCAGTGTTTTTGCAGAGGAACAATGGAACCTTTTAAAGAGCCCCGCACCACCCACATTGCAGGGGAGAACCAGCCACTTAACTCATCAGCACCCATGTGGCCCTGTCCCTTGTAGGGAAGGGCAGGTCTGGGGGAAGACACCGGGGGGTTGACCAGTCAGAGAGAGGCTGAGGAGCAAGGAAAGGCCAAGGGCACCTTCTCTCTCACATTTACTGTTCTAACCCTCAATTCTGGCTTTTATATACAGCTGGGGAGTTGCACTTTAAGCCATACTATGTATCAGACTTCCCTGATGGCTCAGACAAAAGAATCTGCCTGCAATGAGGGAGGTCTGGGTTCGATCCCTGGGTCGGGAAGATCTCCTGGAGAAGGGAATGGCAATCCACTCCAGTATTCTCGCCTGGAGAATTCCATGGACAGAGGAGCCCGGCAGACTACAGTCCATGGGGTCGCAAAGTCTGACTAAACTGAGACACATTCACTATACCAGACAAATAATTTGACTCAAAATACAATCAAACCCACAATAAAGAGGGTGGCTTGTGGACAGGTTTTATAATTTTTCCTAAAATACAAACTGCAGTGACTGTCACCATTCTGGCCAAGAGTGTGGGCAGCCACAGTCTTCCTGCAGCGGTCTCGTCCTAGCTTGTCTCAGACTCCTATCCCTAGGACTGCTTCAGAGCTGAGTCAGCAAGAAAAGGGTTACTAACCCCAAGCAACGCAGTGCTTCCGTACAAGCCCATCCTTCTCATGAGGAAGGAATACAGGCGATATGGGCAGCTGCCTGAGTTTAGGCTCGGCCCCATCACTTGCCAGCAGTGTGAGCCTGGGAAAGCTACTTAAACTCCATGGGCCTTGATTTCACCTGAAAAGGGAAGATAATGGTGGTATCTGCCAGCGGGAAGGTTCCAAAGTGAAATGAGCCAACACACACACAGGCTTAGAACAGGAACCAGCATGCACCACTAAATTAATGTTGGGCGTGAGTCGAACACGACTGAGCAACTAAAATATATATATATATACACACACACATATATATATATGATTACTCCTATTGAGATGATCTGAGCTCTAACACCCCACCTCTTGCAAAAGGAGCTACAATTAGGAATAGGTGGGTAAGAGGTTTCCAGAAAAAAAAGAAACTGCTCATCCCACACACACTGTCGGTGTGATGCACGGCCAGCGGGTTTCTGGCAGTCACTTACCGCAGGGTCTTTAGTACAGCAGGANGCTCTAACACCCCACCTCTTGCAAAAGGAGCTACAATTAGGAATAGGTGGGTAAGAGGTTTCCAGAAAAAAAAGAAACTGCTCATCCCACACACACTGTCGGTGTGATGCACGGCCAGCGGGTTTCTGGCAGTCACTTACCGCAGGGTCTTTAGTACAGCAGGAGAAGGGCACGCCGCATCGCTCTCGACTTGCATTGGAATCTGTGCAATTGAAGTAAATATTTAGGTTCCAATCATCAGCTCCAAAAGCCCCACAGCACTGCCACTAGAGCAAACAGGAGAGAATTAGAACATCTCAACTTGGAGGCGACCAGGTGCCTACGCTCCACCTGTCAGAATGACCCATACCCAGCTTCTGCCAGCTCTAACCTTCTCTCTGGCCCAGAATTTTACTTTTAAACCAAGATGAACCTAAAGGGCCACCGTAAAAGCTTCTGAGTTAAGGCTGAAGGTGTGTAGCAAGCCTGTGCTGGTGATGGACAAAAAAGCCACGAGACCTGTGATGAGAGGTAGAGGATGGGCAGGGAAGGATTGTACAAGCAGGGCCCAGTCAGAGCAAAGTCTGTTTGGCTTAAGTCCATGATGGAACACTCTAGAAGGACAGCAAGACAGCAAGCAGCAGCAGTATCCGAAGGAGGCAACTGGGGTCATGGTAGGAGATCCATGGGTTTACTTCTTTTTTAAATTTCCATCTCTACACAGTTTCTATCTATTTTACTGAGATAGAATTGACATACAATAAAATGCACATATTTAAAGTGCATAACTTAGTATGTTTTCACATACTTATACATCATAAAAGCATCATCGCAAGCAAGACAGTGAACATATCTGTTACCACCCTTGAAGTTTGAAAGGCATGCTTTTTATTCTGCATCTGTTTCTATTCTGAATTTTTAAAAACAAGAGCATAGATTTAGATTTTCAACCTAAAAACCACAGTCAGTAAAAATATAATCAAGCTGTTAAATTCAGTGAGTCTTAAGGCTAGATTCTAGGGTGGCTCCATCAAAAGCCCCTTTGACACTCCCCCATGCTGGCCCAGTCCGACTTTTCTGAGTTAAATAAACATCAAGCCTTGACCATCGTAAGGGTTTCAAGATCAATAGCTACTTCAAAGTATTACAATCCAAGAGAGAAAAGTGAAATCACATGAAATAACAGAATTCCAATATAAAGCAGACAGCATCTCAAGAGAACGTGTATCTGCATGTTCTTCCAGCTCATCGGATCCTCCAAAGGCTTGGGTTGTACATCTCCAGTTGGCCTACAAAGCTCCATCAGATCTGTCATGCAAACTAGTCAGCAATAATACTTGGCAAGGTGTGAGCTTGCATCCATTATGACCCAACAAAACAGTCAAGTCTGCTGAGGAAATGAATCAGGGCTTAATTTCACACCTGAGGGACAGCAGGACAGTCATTGTTTCATAGAACAAAACCAGCACAATTCATGGAGAAGGCAATGGCAGCCCACTCTAGTACTCTCGCTGGAAAATCCCATGGACAGAGGAGCCTGGTGGGCTGCAGTCCATGGAGTCGCTAAGAGTTGGACACGACTGAGCGACTTCACTTTCACGCATTGGAGAAGGAAATGGCAACCCACTCCAGTGTTCTTGCCTGGAGAATCCCAGGGACAAGGGAGCCTGGTGGGCTGCTGTCTATGGGGTCGCACAGAGTCAGACACTACTGAAGCAATTTAGCAGCAGCACAATTCAGCTCACTTCTGAGTGCCTATCAGGGCAGGGGGCCTCCCCCACGGCAAGCGCCGATGCAGCCCTCTCCTCCCTTTATCAAAGGGATCCAGCTCACTCTGGAAAACCAGCCAGCCAAGAGACAGCCCCTGGCACACTGAGTTTCTGTCTGGCCTCTAGTTCTGCCACATACATGACACATACATGAATGTCAATGGACAAAGTTGATCAGGTCTGCTCCCCCTTTCTAGCTTTTCAGTGCATGCAGATAAAGGCTGTCAGATAAAGTTTGCAGGACAATAACACCTGAAGCCTAATACAAACCCCTATACCTCTTATTAGTGTCAGAATGTCCCCATGAGTTAAACAGTGGCTACTATTATTTCCATTTTACTCTTAGGGAAACAGCTCAAGGTCCTTTTAGCCCAAGGTCCCTTAGCTGATGAGATTTTGGCACTTGCTGTGTGTCTTCTGGTCCCCTGTTTATATCATGTTGCATTTTGAGTGGAACAGGGCGTCTGCCGCCTCATTTGCACCGCAGAGGCCACTGTCTCACAGACAGTTGAGAAACTAGAATGGGAGGTAGCTCTACTCTATAGATTACTTACTTGTGACAAGTCACCAAGGCTTAGAAGTTTCTCAGTTTTCAATTTCAGGTATTCGGATAGGCATAATTTTAGGAACTTGGTGGATAAATATTCTATTGCTAAGTACATTATTATAAGATATGAAGCATGGAGAATGACCAGGAAAGGGACCAAGAATATAAAAAATCCACATTTAACCTCCCCCCTCCAAAAAGAGGGTAAACCTATAGCAAAACAAGAGTCTTCAAATGTTGACAAGAGTGAGCACCCTTGATGATAACCTCTTTGCCTAAGAGTTTTCTTCTTTGTTCTTAGTAGAAACTGAGATAAGTGAAAAACCAGACATTTCCCATTAGAATACAAATCATGTAAGTTATATAACAAGTTAGAAAACAAGAGAACAAATGAAAAAAACATGCAGAAGAGTCAGAGGTAGGTTGCAACTGGCAGACGCAGAAGCCAGGAGGAACATTCATTGGGTTCATCCTTCCAAGAAGGCTTTCAACCTGAAAATAAGCAAATTTAAACTTACATATTCCTGGGTGAAGTCTATGAGGTTCTGCAAATCTATGTCATCCCTGTATGCTCTGATGTTGTTGTTTATAAAGAAATACAGCTGGTCTTTGATCCAGTCTTTGAAAACAAATGCCAGAACCCCAGCAGTGAGCTCCAGGAAGAAAATAATTCCCAGGAACACAGAAAACTAAAATAAAAGACACACAGAGAACAGTTATACGTGCTATTTTTGGTCATATATAGTTAAACGGTTTCTTCTAAAAAGGTTTGTAATTATACTGGGTTATTACCCATGCCCAAAGCAGATAACCTTCAATTTCTTAAGATTCATTAATAGAGTATTACACTCCAAAAAAGAATTTTAAAAAATCATTTCATAATCACATTTTAGGGGCTCTGGTGTTCCATTTTGGTAATTAACCAACAAAGCCCATAAGCAAACATGGATAATAGGAATTTCTCATTAGACCCACATTAACGCCTAATGAGCTTCTCCTGATTAATGCACTTGTCAGACGCTTGAACAATGACCTGCCCCTACCTCTGGTAAGCTTTTGTAATGTTGAAAGCTAAATTATCCCAATTTTTTAAGACTGTCTGTCATTTGCTACTGTGGCCTTGACTCTGGATGCAATATATTCCTTTTCTGGATTCAGGACACCATTTTTTAATTCCCCTTTGCACCTGCTACACAAGGTAAAAGAGCAGATGTGTTCATCTTAGATGAAGAGGTCGAAGAGGAAGTGGGTGGGGAGCAGGGGGTGGGGAGGAGGTAAGCTGTGGCACGAACGAAATTTCCCATCGTGAAAATAAAATGAAACCACTGGTTTGAGCACTTTCTTGGGAATGTGAGCCATGGCAGCCTTCCCCTGTGAAGCACCAGGCTCGTGATATTTTAAATAACATTAACACGTAGCCAGAGGAAGACTTCCAGCTGACGTAGACAATGAGAATTTAAGAGGAAGACTGGAGACCACAGGATACACGGTCATTGCCCATAAATCTGGAGAAATTTCCCTTTCATCTAAAACACCCAGAAGCGCCTCGTCTTAGTCATACCTACATCCCGCTCACGCCCATGCTTCTTTCCGCCTCCTCCCACCCCCACATTCTCACCCTTCGCAAACTATTTCACTCAAACGGGTTATGAGAAATGAAGCTGTAAAGGACCAGAGGGTAAACTTCTGGTGACAAGGAAAGGGAGGGTGACACTGGGGCCCCCCGTTCTGCTGGGCTCCTGCCACTCACTGAGTGGCTGAGGGGCAGAGGCGCGAAAGCCGCTGCTGCGTCTGCATTCAGCGAGCAGACAGCAAGGCGCTCAGGAGAGGAAGACACATTGGCGAGGGGTGCAAAGGAAGCGCCGTAATTTGCTTACAAAAATTTTTTTTTTAAATGCTTTTTAAAATTCAACAAACATCTACTGAATGGCCCTCAAGAGCGCAGGCCCTGGCCTGGGTGGGCCTTGCAGAGTCAAGGGCAGGTAGGACCACAGCCCTGCCCCCAAAGAGCCCACAGTCTTCTGTGATTGGGGTTGGGGGTCGCAGAGGACCGTGCGGCCAGGAGGTCTTTCCACATTAGACAGTGTTTATCCAAAATGCTGGGAGGAGGGGCAAGAGGGAGGGAGGGAGGGTTTCGAAGGAAGAAAGAAGGGCCTGCCAAAGTCTAGGACCCCACGGTTTAAGCCACAATTCTAGACCTTCTAGCTCGGCCCCTCAGGTTCCATGGAGCTCCTGGCTATCGGTCCTTGGTGAGTTCACCAGAAAAGGAATCTAAACAGCTCTTAACAGTCATCAGTAGTACCAATAATTTCAAAGTAAGCTTTCCTCAATCTAGAAAAAAGAGAGGAAAAAAATCCTATCACTTTTTCACACAGTGCCTACTCCACCACATAAAACGACTCCCTCCTTTATCAGGGAGTACTCTACACATGTAAATATAACAGATAACACACTATAGGAATGAGAAAAACCATAGCTGGTTCACAGGTGTGTACAAGCAAACCAGAGGCCATGCAAAGGTATTAATTAGATGTCTGTCCTTGCCCCCATCATAGAGGCAAGTACACTTTCCAGTCATTCTGGTATGTTTTGTCATAATGAATCATAAGGTACATAATCAGAAATTGAGTCCACATAAAATTCTCAAGTATTTGGCAGAAATCTGCCTCCCTCGGATGCCGTGAGCTAATTTCCCCCGTTTCCTATGGGGCAGAGACTGACGCACAGGCTTCATCTCAGGGCCTCAGTCAACCAGGAAGCTCCATTCCCAGCTCCTGGATTTCCCTCAGCAGTTCTCTTAGCCTCTGGCATCCGACCTGTGAGGCTGTTTGGAGCTGTGTTGACATTTACTTCCCACTTCTCTCACAGCTCCTGCTCAATGCATATTCTAGGCCAGTTTTGATTGTACTAAGTGGAGAGAGAGGGCATTTAAAATATTCTCCGTCTTAAAAAAACAAACAAACAAACAAAAAAAAACAAGAAAACACAATTCTCTTCATTTTCAATGTGGGACTTCGTAAATTAAGATGCTAATCTAGAGAAATGTATGTATTTCTGTCTGTTCAGTTAACTCTGGTATCTTTAACTATAAAAGTCATCAGATCTACTAAAGATACTACCCTTATAAACTAAACCATATGCAAGTAAATCACATTAAAGGGGAAAAGGAGACTAACACTGATAAAACCGTGGCCAGCAGCAAGTATGATCTGAGACCACTGAGGCTAGAGAAAAGCTGAGTGAGGTGAGCTCAAACATTTAGAAATATCTCATGTCAAGAAGACTGGTGACAATCAGGGACAAAGCTCTCCTGAGGACTCCAGATGTCAAGACTAGGTGAGGAATAAGAGTGTGTGTGTGAGTGTGTGTGTGTGTGTGCGTGCGCGTGTGCGTGGAAAACTATTTGCAACATGTGGTTGTGCTGTGATTAGTCACTCAGTTCACGTCTGACTGTCTGTGACTCCATGAATTGTAGCCCGCCAGGTCTTTCTGTCCACAGGGATTCTCCAGGCAAGAATACTAGAGTGGGTTGCCATTTCCTTCTCCAGGGGATCTTCCCAACCCAGGGATTGAACCCAGCTCTCTCACATTGCAGGAAGAGTCTTTACTTGCAACACAGACCTACATATAAAGAACAGGGAACCAGGCGCTCATTAAATTGTACACAGGACCAAGCAGTCCTTGGTTTTCCCTGTTAGCATGAGTTATATGAACTTTCAAGTTAAACAGCCTTTGGAACCTTGTCTGAGGCAGAGGCGCTGAAATTCACAAAGAGTTAGCCTGGGGGCACAGATGGTGAAACTGAGTCTGCTTTTCTTAGGGAAATTCAAGAAAAGATGCCAGAGGAGACGTGGCGAAAGTGCTGAGATGGGAATCCCAGGCTGATGCTCTTGTTTGAGGTGAACATGTCCCTCGACAATGCTGCGTCAGCAGAGGGAGAGGAGCCGCCCAGGGACAGTGGCTGTAACGCTAATGCAGGTCTCTCCAAGTCCCACGGTCTTCCCTCGCCATGGAAAGGTGTTTGTTTTTTTTTTTAATTCATTTTTCTGTTCTTGGAGAGGGAAGTGGATGCTGTTGTGCCACGAGACACACACCCACCAGAATGCCAAGCTGCAGATAGACAGGCACACTCGTGACCACTGACTACACCTACCAAACTGACTTCAGAGACACACAGGGAAGCACATGCCATTTTGATCTCCTATGGAAGAAATCTCCAAAGGAAGAGGCTTTGCCTTTTCATTCTTGACTTTTAACACTTACCTACCCCTGAGTCAAACTCCTCCAAAAATATTCATGCTAACAGATCAAATTTCCTATAAGCGATCTAAAAATTATGCTGGTCACACAAAGGAGGCCTTTGCACTAGCAGAGAACACAGGGAGTGCGTGTTTACTGTTTCTCTATAGTCACCAGAACCTACTGTTTAACAGACTTAATCTGGACAGGTCACAGCCACTGTACTTACGTCTGGCTTCTCTGAACCAACTACCTGAAAGTCAGTCAGCTTTCTAATGACTATGTGCTTAAAAGAGGGGGCAAAAATCACCCAAAAGAAGAAAACGAGATATGTATACAGACCTACTTTAGTCCTAAAGCCATTTTCGGGGCTGGACTGTAAAGCTTGTGATATCTATGTACAAAACCTCCATGGGTGGTGCTGATGTTATTAAGGAGGCATGGGTAGAGGGGGCTTCCCAGGTGGTGCTAGTGATAAAGAACCCACCTGCCAATGCAAGAGCCATAAGAGACATGGGTTCAACCCCTGGGTCTAGAAAATCCCCCAGAGGGCATGGCAACCCACTCAGGCTTCTTGCCTGGAGAATCCCATGGACAGAGGAGCCTGGAGGCTACAGTCCATAGGAGGCTACAGCTTAGTAACTTAGCACACAGGCACATGGGTAGAGGAGGGTGGTGCTGGGCATCTAAAGTGCTCTCCTAAAAGAGAAGCATTACCCAGGCCACAGTCTTGCCAGTGCCTTTGGTTGCGGCTCACTCCTGCCTCGACAGGGTGTCCTCCTGATGTGAGATGAGGGTCTGGCTCTCGGTGTGTAAGTGGAGTACGGTACTTACAAACTTGAGAAGGAAAGTGTTTTCTCGCAGAGCTCCAATGCACCCAGCAAATCCCAGGATGAACATCACTCCTCCCACCACGAGGAAGAGCCAAACTGGGTCAAAGCCGCCGAGATCGGTGATGGAAGAGATATTGGACAGAACTCCCTGTTGGACAGAACACACAACAGGGCATCCGGAGGCAGGGTCAGTTTTCCAGCATGAAAAAATGATTGCTGTGGCCTCTTCCCACCCCACCCCAGGAAAACCTTCACAGGGGATCTGATCACATCACATCACATCAAGAAACACTACAAAATAGAGAAAAGAAAAAGAGAAGAAAAACTACTTTCTTTCCAAGGTCTATATGGGTTCATATTTTTGATAAAACTATATAAAGCGAAGACATGATCCCAAGAAACTGTCAGTAGACCCTGTATGGAAAAGATACGGTTGTTACCTTTGCTTTCCATATCTCCAAATACAAGTGGTCTTGTAAGAATGTATTTTTTTGTATAAGAGACTTTCCAAACTGCCAGGGTTATCTCTGACTCATGGAAACGTGGCCTGTTTATCTCTGATTACATTTCTCAGCCCCATACAACCTGCAGGTGGCAAAACGAGGGGGCAACCAAACTTACCCTCTCTGCTGTAACTGGGAAAGGACTAAGCATAGGCACCCCATCCCGAGCTCACGCACATCTCTGTAACCTATGAAACTTCCTCGGGACTTTTCCAGAAGAGCTGTTGTTCCGAGAAACTGCCCTCCACAGGGGCGCCACCTGGTCAACAGTTGTAACCTGTTATCAATGAACCAATCCTCGAAAAGGTCAACACCTGTAACCAATCAAACTGTTTCCCCTTGCTTGTGCTTAAAAGCTGCCATGTAACAACACTCAGGGTTCTCGCTCCTTGCTTAAGGAGATGGAACCCTGGCGCACCGGTACAATAAAATCCTCTTGCTGTTTGCATCGAAACCTGGTCTCGGTGGTCTTTGGGGCGACGGATTCACGGCGAGGAACCGTTGGGTTCAACAGTCTTGAGTAAAAAACAGGTATGTAGGAAAAACACCTTTCAACATCCAAAAGAAGTCATCCTTACAGCCCTGGGGCATGCAGATGCCAGACCCGGGCCAGCTCCGAGCCCTTGGCATTTCTCAGGAAATAAGGGTAGAGCTGCAATCTTAAAGCTAACATGGCAGCCAGCCCCAGCCCCAAGACTCTAAAAGTTTTCCAGAGAAAAACTCACCTCAGGCCTACCCTTGAACTTTCAGGAGACCCATCAAGCTCATATCCCCAAAGTCCACTTAGGTGATTTGTACTGATGGGCTGCCCATGTTGAGTTACTAGGCTATTTCCTTACTCCCCTTTTTTTTAAGGACTGGGATTTAAATGACTTACGAAATCAGAGGTTATTCCCCGGCTTGCAACCTGTTTATTCTCCTGCCAAAAGAACCCAGAGTAATTTCATGTCTCCACAAATAATACCACTTCTTTACTGAAGTCTTTTCTTCCTTAAGTGTGATATCACATCAAATACCACCCAGAATCTACGTTAGAAATTATATGAGATTTTTTTTCTCTATAATGGAAGGTATATATTTAATATTCATTCTTACAGAGGCCAGCTACTGTTATTTTGAAACTGTGGAAGTCTGTGAGTCTTAAATATCCAATATCAATTTTTTAATCTTATTAAATTTGTTTTGAGCTCTCAAAATACCCCCAGAGTACCATGATATAGTTTGCAATAAAGCCTTTAAAATTAAACAATGTTTTCAAAGCATTCCCAAAAACCTGGAAGAATAGGAAGCAATCATCTCCTTTCATACTTGAAGAAAATGGAAACAGAGAGGTCTGGTGGCTTGCTGAAGGTCTTCACAGCTATTGATTTTTTAGAACCAGAACAGGATACCTACTTCAATAATCCTTGTCTACCAAATGAAAGCTATGTATTTGCTTCCCAACACTTCTCAGTCAGCAGTAATCAACAGTGGAGTTTAGGGTTTTTATGTTTTAACCCATTTAAAAGTTGCAGCAAAGTTGAACAAGAGAATCTGTAAGGTTTCATTTCTTGTGGGGGCCGGGGGTGGGCAGGGATCACCTTAAGGACAATCATAGAATGTTAATAATAGTACACACGAGGCATAAAGGACTCTTACAATGTTCGATTAAACCTTATGAAGAAGGCCAGAGTTTAAATAAAGTCGCACATGAAGGGCTGAGAGATTATTAAACACTTAGGAATGTAGGGTGTGTTCACTAATGTCTGGGGTGACATCATACAAGGCAACCACACCCTTCCTGAAACTGCATAGACCAATGGTTTGATCCCATCTTGTGTTTCTTAGAGTTCCAAGTTCTGAACTATGAAGACTGCACAGGGAAAAAGGAAAACACAGAAATACCGTAACCAATTCTCCACCTACACAAACGATGCTGAGGGGGGCAAAAATTGCTAGAGAAGTCAGACAAAATCTAAGTGACAGTAAGTAGTGAGGGCCGCGCAATGGGGAGAAATCAGCCTCTCCCCTCAAAATGCCTATGAACATACGTGTTAATACTTCAGGTCCTGATGTTTCAGACCCACTCAGCCAGGAGAGGAGAGGGCTTTTGGGCTATGTGATAACGTCCTTACGCTTTATAAAGTCAGCTTAATTATGGGAGAAGTAGATTCAATTTACCTGGCACCAAGGCTAGGAGACACAGGAAGAGATGTCAGTTCCAGCATAGAGAGACCTTTCTAATGCCAGCAGGTCTCCAGTCATGGGCTGGAGAAGGCTGCTTGAGAAACCAGGGCTTCCCTTCATGGGCGTGCTTCCCCTCATGGGGGAGTCAACGCTGTGAACCTCCGTCAGCAGGGCTCCAGGAGGGATTCTCAAGTGAAGGGGAAATAGGGACTTACTGACCTTTAGGTTCTTTCCAACTTTAAGACCATTCTATGATTTCATTCATGTTTAATGGGCTTGTCATTTGTGATTCACACCAGAGTCTGAGCAAAGATCAGATTGTTCCCAAACACTCTTTGGTGATCCATGGCTGTACACAAACAGCTCCATGGATAACAAGGACAGTTATCTGGGGAATTCAGCCAAACAAGCAACCCAACACACACATATACACATATGCACACCTGGGCCTGAAATACCAAGACATTCCCTCCCTTAAAGGCAAAAAAAAAAGTGCGATCCCGACTGTCAGTGGATTCCCAGGGCACTGTCCTCTCCGGGTTTAATTTGGAATATGAGAATTTGGCTTCTCAGACAAACTCATTTTCATACTTTTAGATTCCCCAGCCTGCAGGGGCAGTTTTAATTGAGAGGCCTTCAACTGTTTCCATGGAAACAACAATCATTTGGGGCCCGAGCTGGACTGCAGATCCTACTCATTTAATCCTACATTGTGGCAAAAGACAAGGCTGGAGCCAGATACTGAGAGCTCGGAGGAAATAAAATTCTGCAAAGGACAGAAAAGACGACCAAGAACTTTATTCTTAATGAATTCCAGGTAGTTATCTGTTGCAAACTGACTCAAATCTTAAAACACAAAGTGTGGCAGTCAATGCCCAGTTTTCTTTCCCTTAGGATTAGGATGGCTTACCTGAATGGAGATAGAGAAAAAGACTTTTTCACCTCTGCAATGCCTCCAAATAGTCACTAAAGAGCAGTCTTACTGCTTCTAACTACACAGAGCGACCAAAGAGGAACTGAACATAATCGTGGCAACAAAGACTGAGGATTACAAAAATGATGGGCAGCGGACAGTTCACCCTCCTGCTGTCTCAAAGATGGGGTCTTTCCCTGGATCTTTTGATTGTGTTAAGCTCAATCTGACAAATGAGTAAGAAGTGCTAGAACACGCCAGCTGAAGAAATAATTATAATTCAGGCTTGTAGTTAACAAGAAGCTGGAAGGAAAAAAAAAATCTAAGATTACAGTTAAGTCAGCCAAGGGATTTAAAATAGACATTCAGATTTGTGGTAAATCCTCAGGAATGTGCAAGCCCGCCGGCAGCAGACACCTAGGCTTCGAGGAACCTAGAAGAGGGCACCGCCCTGTTCTTCTGGGAACAGGGCCTTCTCCTCCTTGTAAAGGTCCACTCTCCCCAAACCCACTCCATGAGCTACTCAAGAGTTCTCACATAACCCCACTATCTGGGTGAGAGTCAGAAAGCCTGAAATTCCCCTTCCTCAACCCCAGGATTTAGAATAAATATCTGTCTCTAGTGGCTGAAGCTATAAAAGATTCAACTCTGGAGCCCCGTGCTGTGTGTTTTTCACTTTGCAGAGAAAGTCAGTCTGCAGTGAGAAATGGGTAACAAGAGTAGGGAGAAAAACCCTGCTGATATTAGATCCTGGCCTGACCATTAGTTCTGCAAGTCACTCAGGATCCTTAGACTCCATGACTGCATAAACAGGTTCTATCTGGAGCCAATTTGCACCTGAGGAGCTCCACACACACAGAACAGAGCACTGACTACACTGTGCTTTATTGCTGCATGTATGGGTACACACACACACACACACACACACACACACACACAAGCATAACCAAAACTAAAGCTCTCTGGAGAGAGCAGCATGGAAACATATACACTAGTGTGTAAAATAGAGAGCCAGTGGGAATTTGCTGTGTGATGCAGGGAACTCAAACGGGGGCTCTTGACAGCCTACAGGGGCAGCATGGGGTAGGAGGTGGGAGGGAAGTTCAAAGGAGAGGGAGTGGACACAGGTATACCTATGGCTGGCTAGTTCAAGTTGATGTTTGGCAGAAACCAACACAGTATTGTAATTATCCCTCAATTTTAAAAAAAGGAAAAAAAAAACCTAAAATTTCTCCATTTGAGTTTTTATTTAAAAACACACACACACACAAACTAAAGCTCCCAATTTACACTGGAAAAAAGTGTTGGGGGTGGGGTGAGGAACAGGCGGGAGGTGGAATGGGAAGGTGAAGAGACAAGTGTTAATGATACCTTTCCTCAGCTAGTTGATATTTCCAGTTCACACACCAACTAAGTCAGTATAAATAGTCTCATTCATATTGACTCACTATCAACTCAGCATCATTTATGAAACAAGCAGTTATGGAAGGAACTGTTAGGTTTTGTCTGTCACCGACAATCCAGACATGATTTCAGCTCTAGTTCTCCATATTGACTTGAGTGTTCCGTCCTTGGGTTTAAATGACAACTTTTTAAAACTCAAACTTATTGAAAAAAATAAACTAATACAAAATGTTACCTGGCTGCCCTCCTTTGCACCCCAGACTACTGCTGATGTGAGAAGAACACACACGGCCTGCACGTGTACCCCACTAGGAAGTCCTCCTCTTCCTCCTGCGTGTAGCCTGCAGCAAAGCCCTGGGAGTCAAAGACGTCAAGGGCACTAGATTTTGTGTGTAAGCTCAGAAAATATCCTCTGAAGTGGACTCTACTTGGACTAAGGATAAATGGATGAGAAGCAGAGTAGTTGTCCGCATGTATTTATTCCTTTAGTCATTTGTGATGGCTGATGTAAGGTGAAAATATGAATAGCAGCAGCAAAGACAGAAGAGAGGCAGAATGAGAGAGAAAGCCAGTGGCCAAGACTGCAGGTCACAAGAAGAATATATTCAAATACCACAGTCTCAAGAATATAGGCGGATTCCCTGTATACATATTCTTTGTTAATACATTGCATGCATGCTAAGTCACTTCAGTCATGTCAGACTCTTTGCAAACCCATGGATTCTCTGTCCAAGGGACTCTCCAGGCAAGAATACTGGAGTGTGGTGCCACGTCCTCCTCCAGGGAATCTTGCCAATCCAGGGACTGAACCCCTCTCTTTTATGCCTCCTGCATTGGTAGGTGGGTTCTATACCACTGGCACCACCTGGGAAGCCTGTTAATATATTAAGATTATATTAAGAAAAATTAGTATAAATGAGCAATCATAAGAATTCTTCATATTCATACTATCTACATGAAAGTGAACATCGCTCCATCGTGTCTGACTCTTTGCAACCCTGTGGACTATATAGTCCATGGAATTCTCCAGGCCAGAATACTGGAGTGGGTAGCCTTTCCCTTCTCCAGGGGATTGTCCCAACCCGGGGATCAAACAAACCCAGGTCTCCCCCATTGCAGGCGGATTNGTAGAGTCGCGACAGGATTCTGCCTTATGCTCGAAAGAATCACTCTGGAGAATTCGCTGTCAGTTCGGAGGTTAGAAGTCCACGCTTTCACTGCTGGGGACCCAGGTTCAAACCCTGGTCAAGGAACTAAGATCTCGTAAGCCGTGAGTGTGGCCAAAAATATAAAAAATAATAATAGTAATTAAAAAAAAATAAAAGAATCATTTTGGCTGCTGTGGAGGCACAGAGCAGAGGCTGGGGAACAACGGAGGCGTCTGTACTAACAGAGGCAAAAGGCGGCAGCTTAGACTAGTGGGTAGAAGTGGAGGTAGTTGGAAGAAATCATATTCTCAGTGCAGTTTCAAAACAGAGCTGACAGTGTTTGCTGACAGACTGAAGACGGTATGAGAAGAAAAGACAAGGGTGTCCAGAACACCCAAGCAAGTGAAGAGGACCGAGCTGCCATCTCCTGCAACTGGAAAGAGAAGGTGTAAGGGGAGAAATCAGGAGTGTTTCTCTGGGCTATGAAGCTTCAGAAGCCTGGCGGGCCTTTCAGCAGAGATGCTCGGCATGAGACTGGGGTTCAGAAGAGGGCAGGACCACAGATGTAAATTTAGAAGTCATCAGTGATCAGTGATGCTTGAGGCCTTGAGCCTGACTCCCAGAGTGTGAGTGAAGAGAAACAGGGGTTTCTCCAGAATTCACAAGTTCAAGAGGAAGCTGGACTTTGCAAACAAGTATGAGAAGGCACTGCTAATGAGGTATGAAACCCAAGAATGTGATGTATCTTGGAAGCCAAGTAGCAAAGTGTTCCTAGAAGAGAAGAATGATTAAACATGGCTCAGTCCTCACTTGACTGATAAAGGTTTCTGGGTACCTGGGCAAGAAAATGATGCTCAATGAGAAAGTGCCAGCCAGGTTCATATGAGTCCTAGGGTAGTTATTCACAGAAAAGAGAAGATGCAGAAAGACAGTCTGATACAATGACAAGTAGATGGATTAGAGACTCCTTGACTAATGACACCCAAGGGCACACACAAGTAAATGATGTCAACCCCAAAGGAAATTTCCAGTGACATGTCACTGGGTTCTGTCCTCAGCCTGCTCAGTATGTCACTGCCTTCAATCAGTGATAGCTATACTTGACTGCACTCAGAATAATACAGGAAGCTTGTAAAACAGAGCCTCCTGGTGTCCACACCCCAGACCTACTGAATCCAAATTTGCCAGGTAGCACTGGAGCAAGGAATTAAAGGAAGGTCTGAGTTAAAAGGAGGACTTGAGCGAGGATCTTGATCAAAAGTATGGCTAAAACCAAGCTGAGCAGAGTGGGGAATGTGCTGGTTGACAGAGCACAGAGCTTCCAGCTCCAGAGCAATCTCTGCAGGTAGACATACAGGTAGAACAGCCCTGGGGCAATCTGGACTCTTGAATCTGCCTCTGAAAATCAGCCAGATGTGAGATGGAGGGAGGAAACCCAGATGGACCTGGACCAACCTGAGACCACTCAGTGATACACTGTGTGACCTCAAGTGGTACTGAGAGCAGACAGGAGAGAGGGGACGTGATCCGGCCATACCCTCTACGGCCCCTAAAACATCCTCTCCCTGGAGAAGAGGACCCATAGGGAGGTCAGAGGAGCGAGATCAAGATGGCAGAGGGATTCCCCACCTCCGCCAGAGCCTGGAAACTCACAAGGAAACACACCAAGGACTAAATACAGAGAGGGGCTTACAGTGGGACCCAACGGGGCAGACCTACATTCCATGAGTGAAAAGCAGTAAGACATGATTCTAATTTGGCAAGAGGAAGGCCTTTCTAATAGTAAGAGGAACCCAGAGAAAAGTGGTGAGTGCTTTGCCCCAGGAACTGTTCAACTTCCATACACTCCAAATTAGCACGAATTGCAATGTATTACTTCATTTATAGATCCGCTGGAGAAGGAAATGGCAACTCACTCCACTATTCTTGCCTGGAGAACCCCATGGACAGAGGAGCCTAGCAGGCCTCAGTCCATGGGGTCGCAAGCATCAGACATGACTGAAGTGTAGTGTATGTATATAAGCACGCCCATCCTAGAACAAACTAGCACTCATAGTTTATGCATATATGCACGCCCACCCTAGAACATGCATTCCCTGAGGAATTACATGCCCAGAATCCAGCGCAAGCCACGCCCCATGCTGTGTGCTCAATAATGTTCTTTGAATGGATGAGGTGATTACTGCCGGACGCTGCCAAGCTTGTTGTGGCGGTAACTCATGCAACATGACTGTTAATGTTCCTTCTAAAACCGCAGATCCTATGATTTCTGAAAACCTGCACATAAACCAGTGTCCCCTGGAGACACATTCATCCTTTGCATCTCGACGGTGATCTGGAAGCTAGATTAAATCTATTATTTAATTATTAAGTCTAATATTCAACTGTAATATTAGTCCTAAATCTCAGCCTGGTATTTTTAATGATTTTTGCCTCCAATGTTTCTGTGCTCCCCATAAAAATGTGCAAAACCCCATCTGTTAAAGAAATCTGATCCTTCCTGCCATGACCCAGTTTGGGGATTTACCCTCTGGGCCTCTTTTCAAGTAAATGTCACCACATCGCCGTTGGGGGATTTACTGATTCACAGGCTGGTGTGACCCACCCTGCAGGTGCATGCGGCCGTCACCCTCGGCTGGCTGGCTGCGGTTCACCTCAGATCATCATCCCAGCAGTGGCCTGGTCTAGCTTAGAACTTATCCCCAAGGGCTTCACCGGAGCAGCCTCTGCAGCTACCAAGTCAATCAATGAACATCACACCCTCCTTAAGAGACCCCAGAACAAAGCCGATTCTCACTCCACAGATCAGAGCCTGGAATGCTCCTAAAATCTGAGGCAGCTCCCAAAGCCCCCATCCTGTGCTGGTGCCCATGTAGAAGTGGACACACTCCACCAGGGCATCCAAGGAAGGGAACCATGTCCCAGAAAGCATGCACCTTACACCAAGCCGTGTGGGGAGCCACCCCACTTCATCCTCACACCAACCCTACAAGCTGACACAAGTGTCCTTTGCATAAACCAGGGAAGGGTACCCAGAGACACTAAACCACTTGCCCAAAGTCACACTGACAGCAAAGGAAGGATTCAGTAATTTGAACTCTGGTCTTTCAGCCCCAGAGCCGTGCATTGTTTTTCATTCATGGCAACCAGAGTGATCTTAAAACAAAAGCCAGATTAGGACACTCCCTTAATGCCCAGGTAACTTCCTCTCATTCCACCTCTACAGGCCCCTGCCCCTCCTGGCTCTGCCTGCCTCTCTGGCCACCGGCCTTATATCTAGCTCTCTCTTCCTACTGGCCTTCTTCCTGTTCCTCGGAATCGCTACGTGCCTGACTCAGGGCCACTGGACTTGCCATCTCCTCTGCCCAGAATGCTACTCCCCCAGTGCTCTGCAGACCCCTCTTTACTTCATCCAGGTCTCTGCTCCAGCGCCCTCTTGTCAGGGAGGCCGTTCCCAAGTGCTCTATCTAAGAGAGATCCCTTTCGGGGCTTCCTTGGTGGCTCGGTGGTAAAGAATCCACCTGCCAAAACAAGAGATGCAGGTTTGATCCCTGGTCCAGGAAGATTCCACACGCCTCAGAGCAACTAAATCCATGCACCACAACTACGAGCCTGCGCTCTAAAGCCCAGGTGCCGTAACTATGAAGCTCACAGCCGCAACTTCTGCAGCCCGTGCGCCCTTAGAGCCTGTGCCGCAGAAGACAAGCCACGGCACTGCAGTTGGAGAGTGGGCCCCGCTCCCTACAACTAGAGAAAAGCCTGCACAGCAACAAAGACCTAACACAGCCAAAAATAAATTATTAAAAAGAAAGAGAGACCTCTTCCCCACCACTCTTTAAGTAGCCCTTACTCTGTACTTTGCATTTCTCAGCACTCACCCACACCTGAACACATGTTCCCGGCTAGTTAACTGCTGGTGCCCCCACTAAAAACAAGCCCCATGGGACAGGGACTCAGCATATTTGCTGCTGCATTCTCACCCCCAGACTCAGGGCCCAAACACATGGCCATTGTGTTCCATTCTGATCTGTTACATATCCTTTACCCTCCACTACCTCCACGTAGTCCCAGCTCACAGAGTTCTGCTACACAGTAGCTGGGCAACCCTGGCCAAGGAACTCCAGCTCTGCAGAGAAGCCTTCCCTTTGCTGATACCAGCCCTGGAGGGAACTGCTCTTCATCCCTCCCTAGAGACCACATCATCCCCTTGCTCTGATGTGTGTATGATACTGTCGGTTTTATCAGGGCGACTGATAAGACAAAAGGATAATTATATTTCACAAAGAGAAAAGCCTTCAAAACAACATATTGTCTGTTTATTGCTAGAATAGACAATTAGTTCATATAATGCCTTCCAGCATCTTTTCAGAGCAGATAGAAATAGACTGATTAAAGGAGAGTTATACAAAGCTATATGATCTGCCCCTGAACCAAACAGAGGACTTCTAAAAGTGGAATTTCTGAGATTCCACCAGTACAAACCTTCAAGCTTATAAAGGGATGGACACAGAAGCTGATCATAATCCAAAAGAAGGTCAGTTATTCAACAGAAACGTTTCTGGAGATAAAATTCTGTTTTTGGAACTTAATTTGTTTCCCTTGACATACAGTCACCACTCTTCCTCATAAGGTTGCTGGAAGGTGGTTCATTTTCCATAAACATTTCACAATCTGTACAAGTATTCTGAAAATAAACAGATGGCGGTTCAATTTCAAAACTCTGGATTTACTTTGAGTTTTACTGGATACAATCTATCTAAACATTGTTTTCCTTGTGGAAATGCCTTCTTGCAGCTGAAGGGCTTTTGTTTCCTGGACACTTAGTTTTTCTCTCCTTTCCTAATAGGCAGACCACTTCAAAGGAATGCCTGACTCCAGGCCTTGGTCAAGCTCAGAGGGGGAAATGTCAATGTGATAAGAGAATGGTCTTCTGGGAAAATTTCAGCTAACGTCTTAGTTTATAACTTTTAACCAATCCATGCACTCCCTCACTCTCATAGGTGGGAGATGATAAAGCTTTACTGTGTAGCCAAATACCAGAACAGATAAAATGCTGCCAATGATCTCATGTCCAAAGAAGGAAGAAAAAAGGAGTAGGTATTTATTTTTGAATTCCACTGCTTGGCGTCAGAAGCAGCAGCTGCAGAAAAAAAATTTAAAAGTATGGATGGGACGGGAAGTGGAGGAATGGACACAGGGCAGTGTTGTCGTGAGGATGGTATTTACATAATAAACCACCCAGAACATTGTGTCTTCATATAGCCTTCTCCATAGATCCAGATCTATTCTTTTCCTGTGTGATATTTGATGACAAAGTTTGGATATTCCTTAACATTTCCAATCAGCACACAAGTGTTCACACTCTTGAGCAACACTGATAAGTTTATCTGATTTTCAAACATGAATTATATCTAGTTTCCTCCATACATACCACATGCTAATAGTTTAGCACATAATGTTCACACTCAGATATAATCTTCATGGCTTGAATAATCTTCCAAATGGTATTTTTAAAAAGCAAAAGAGAAAAAAAGGCTCCAGGTGCTTATTTAGTGTTAGTATCATTTATATGCATTATTGAAATTCTTGTGCCAGAGTGAGGCCCTGTTCCATGGGAACATGTCTGTCCCACTCGCTAACTGATAAAATTCCAATCACACATTCTGTGTTATGCACGTGTGTTGTTACTTCGGTAATTATTTTGGTGCAATGACCAATTTAGGCTCCATTCTTGAGTCTTTGAACTGTGACATTATTTTTCAGGGGTACTTTTTCGTTAAAGAGCCATGTTTCCATACACTTGGCAGTCATCAAAGAGGAAAAAGAGACAGCATATAACATGCAGCTTCTTATAAACAAAGCGTGTGCATTTTAATGATATTTGACTTACTTTTTCATTCCACGCCCAGAGTCCGATTCCAAGAAATGCTATTCCCAAAAACTGAAAGAAAGCAAGAAAGTGGTGTAAGTATGAGAGAAAATGCCATATTTTTACTAGTACAAACAAAGTTTCAATCACTTTTTTTTGGTTGCTTGACCTGCTGAGAAAGTTTTCTCTAAAATCTAATGGTCTTCAACAGGAAAAGAAATACCACCATCCCCTTGAGAAAATTATTACCACATTAAGAACAGCACTTGCTTAGAAGTCATTCAGATTATAAAGAACAATAATTAGGTAGAATCTTGAATAAAATTAAAGTCATCAATAATGCCTGATGCTGCCTTTCTGGACTGGAGAGGAAGCAGTGAGTACCCCCATAAACCTAAGCATGATGCTCACTAGAAAATGGATAACCAGGGGCATGAATTTAGCAGAGCTGGAGATTTTCCCCTTGCCATCATGCCGTCAAGAATGGGCTGCCTGCAGAAACCCCCAGTGTCCTTCAGTCAACTCTTTATCACCCCTTCAAAAGGGAACAGGACCCTTATCAAGTCCAGGATGACCCAAAGAAAACACCTGGAATCTTTGTCAGAAACTTATAATACTTACTTACATTGTAGTTGAAAGGGCTTCCATGACTTGGCCTAAACTCAGTGCTATAACTTCATGCTTAACACAGAGCACACAAATAACACGCAAGGTTGAGCTGAAAATACACAGACTCAGCCATCCATCAGCTGTGTTGAGTATGGGGCGAGAGGGGGAGCAACAGTAAGCAGGGGGATAGTCCATTTGAATCAGTTCTCACAGCATTCCATCTCCTTTAAGAGACACATTTTTCCAGCACACTTTAACATCTCTGAAATTGGGATGTGTCTTAAAAATGATGGTGTCTCAGTTTAATTGCTTTCTTTCCCCCCTTGACTGTACCTCAAATAATAGTGTGTCTTATAACCAGAGCTCCACAGGTTTGGTAACACATGGCACATGGCTGTCCACGCACTCAGAGCTCAGTGATCAGGACTGGGTGTAACTGGCCACAAGGAAAGACACCTCCTAGTCCTCATCTTTATTATCCACAGCAACTCTGAGTTTCCTCTCCAAACCGAGAGGTGAAAAGAGGGTGGGCAGGTTGAGACTGAGGGCTGTGGCTCACGCTGTTTATTTTACTAACATCTTGTTCAAGTTAAACGTCAGGGAAGCTGTCCACTGAGAGGGAGCCATGGAGAAAATGAGAGTGAGGGTGGTTACTCTCTCCAGTGTCAGGGAAATCTGAGAAGGGTCCACCTGGCGAGGTCTTTGCCATTTGCAGCGGGGAGTTCCTGACACTTTGTAGGCAATGGCTAATAAATCCAAAAAGGGGCTGGCAAAACAGCAGGAGCAGAGGGAAAAGAGGGAACGGAAAATAACACAGAGGAGTGACTGCTCGGAAAAGGTGGTGGTGTTTTTATCAGCAGAACTTCCCAAACCCTGGACAATTATCTGACACTGAGTGACACAGCGCTTGATGCATTCTGAGTTCCTACACAGAAAAGCTCGGCACCGTGGCCTTGATGGCGCAAAACCGAAGGACCCCTTTCTTCCAAGCTACCCTTGGTCACGGAAGTCTGAGAACATTTAGAAAAATGTATTTTCAGCATGCCAACAAAAACCCAGGATGCTCAGCCTCTCTAGTGCCCTGACCAGAATGCTATTTCACTTTACAGTTCCTATCGGAAGCCACAAATGCACCAGCCTCTCAAATGACTCAAAATGTTTCTGGGTCTCTACAGTACAAAAATAATGCCACTCAGCATGTCACTCTCATTTTCATAGGTCCCAGCACAGTAGGGTAACAGACGACGGCACACACGGGAGACCATTAGACCTACATCCTTACTGACATCAAACTCAGCCCAGGGGAATCCGAGACTTTCTCATGTGAAAGCACCTTGCGGACAAGGGCAGGTCCCTCCCCTGATGCAGTGAATCACAGTGTCACCACGAGCAAGGGTGGGATGCTGTGACAGAAGACACCATGGCCTACCGTCCCTCCTGCTGAGGAGGGCGGACGGGTCATCGCCGAGGTCCCCTGCCTTATTGCTAACATTAACTTCTCTTTATTACGTGTCAGGCACTGTGCCTAGTGCTTTTCGTATGCCCTGTCTCTCTTAAGCATCACAACCATTTATTCTGAAGGAGGCATTATTATTAACTCCATTTTAAGAAAGATTAATTTGCTCAGAGGCGCACAGCTTCTGAGTGGAGCAGCAGAGATTTGGAGCACCATGAATGTAACTCCAACGTTCGTGTTCTTACCAGTAGTGATAAGTCCCCATTTTCCTCTGTGGGACAGAAAGTTGATACATTCAGATTAGAAGTATATGGGATATGATGAGGACATCATATGTACCCACCCAAGGAAGCAATGGGAAGTTGAGAGGGTAAAAAGAGATGAGAACTTTGCCTTCATATGAACTGGATGTAGAACAGACATTCCCCATGCTGGTGAGAGCAACAGAGTAACGCAGAAAACGGAAATTCAGTGGGGGGTCAACTTTCTCCTCTTTGAATAATCTTTTTCTTTGAAAAAGAAAGATTATTTGTCCCTTTGAAAAATCTTTTTCTTTCCCAAATCATATAAACAGATTGGAAACAACATTTTTGACGAAGAAGAGAGAGAGAGAAAAAAAAAATCAGGATCTATAGAAGACTGAAAGACAATTTCCTTTACAATTTTGCTCCAATATTTCCTGCCTTAACAGTGACCTCCCAAACAAGGTTTGAGGATTTGGAGAAAGACACTGAATCTGAAGTCCAGGAAAGCACTCAACCGCTAAGCGAGTGGTGTGGGGCCGGGACCTCAGCCTGTACATAGCTCTACGGCTCCATCATCAGCAAGCATCCTCCCAGTGACTCTCAGCCCATATGTTTGCTTTTAAAATCAAGTTGTTCCAGCTCCAACAATTAAACAGGGAAGAGCCAAAAAAAAGAGACACAGGCACGCAGCACTTGAAGCACACCGAGTTTCCTCTTTCCCACCTCCAGAAGAAAAGGCGACCATAAACCCCCAAATTGACCTTGTTCTGAAACCCAAAGGCCACTTTACAGGGAACAAATGAGAACATTAAAGTCAATTCTTTATTCCTTTGAAATAGAAACAAGACCAGTTCTGAGGCATCCTCCCATGTGGCAATATATGCAAACACACAGTCAAATGTTTCTCTATCCAACTTTGATGTTTTAAAATGAATATTAATTTTGCCAACATTTGTCAAATGCTAATTATGAACTAAGCACCATACTATGTACTGTGTTTTATATGAATGAGTTAAAACAGCAGTGCCTAACACAGCAGGCTCCAGCCACTGGGCACTTGAAACATGGTTAGTTCAAAGGGAGATGTGCTAGTAGGTGTAAAATATACTCTGGATTTAAAAGACTTAACATTCTGAAGAATGCAAAAGTTCTCATTAACAGCTGCTTATTTATTTTTAATTGGAGTATAGATGACTTACAATGTTGTCTTAGTTTCAGGCATACAGTAATGTGATTCAGTAATACATATGTATCAATATATCCAGTCTTTTTCAGATTCTTTTCCATTATAAGTTATTCTAAGATGTTGTAGATCCATGTGTTATATGATACATGCTTGTTGTTTATCTATTTTAAATATGTAGTACATATCTATTAATCTCAAATTCCTAATTTATTCACCCCCCCCTTTCCTTTCTTGTAACCATAAGTTTGTTTTCTACCTCTGTGAGTCTCTGTTTTGCATGTGTCTTTTTGTATCACTTTTTTAGATTCCACATAAAAGTGATATCACGTGATATTTGTCTGACTTGCTTCACTCAGCGTGACAGTCTCTAGGTCCATCCATGTTGCTGCAAATGGCATTATTTCATTCTTTTTTATGACTTTTTTTTTTAACAGCTGTTTTATTTTTGATTACACATTGAAATGATAATACTTCAGCTATATTGGGTTAAATATATTAAAAAGTTAACTTCTCTTATTTTAACTCTTTATTGAAGTAGTTGATTTATAAGATCATATTTGTTTCAGGTGTACCACATAGTGATTCAATATTTTTATAGATTATACTCAGTTTAAAAGTTACAAAATCATGGCTATATTTCCCTGTGCTGTATAATGTATCCATGAAGCTTATTTAATAGATTAAAAAAAAAAATACAGCTAGTGGAACATTTAATTTAGATTATATATATGTGGCTTGCACTATATTACTATTGGACAATGCTGTTCTAAAGTATACCATGATAATACCATGCAGTAGAAATATTATCCCCGTTTGATAGATAAGGAAACTGAGACTTAGACACATGGAGTATGTCTCCCAAGATTACACAGGTGCCTGAGCTGGGCTGCTCAGGCAACTTGACTCCTCGGTCCAAGCTCCAGACTATTATAGTATTATAAAGGATGNACTATTGGACAATGCTGTTCTAAAGTATACCATGATAATACCATGCAGTAGAAATATTATCCCCGTTTGATAGATAAGGAAACTGAGACTTAGACACATGGAGTATGTCTCCCAAGATTACACAGGTGCCTGAGCTGGGCTGCTCAGGCAACTTGACTCCTCGGTCCAAGCTCCAGACTATTATAGTATTATAAAGGATGGAGAATTATACTGAAACTCATGTTTTAAGACTCAAAATTACTTCTTTAATTTCTAGGTATTCAAAGCAAAGTATGTTTTCCTGACTAGGAATGAGACCAGCACGTGGGTAGAAAGAGAGGAGCGTGTGGATGGAGCCCCCCAGGCTTCGCAGACCAAGAGCCAGCAGAGCTGACCCTCAAGAAAAGCCGGAGAGGACAGGGGCCCTGTGATGTGACGAGGACGATGGGGCTTCTCTGCCAGGAAGGTCACACCTGCCCCCTTTCCTCTTCCTCCAACTGTTTTCATCATCCTTGCTGAGCTCCCAACATATCAGAAATGGACTACTTGGTACGACAACGGGTGCTTCGAGAAGCCATTCACTCATCTATCTACAACCTTCAACAAATATTTTTCGGGTTCCTACCTTGTGCTAGGCGCTGCTTTTATCTTGTGATAAATGCAGGTAAGAAAACAGATATAGTCCCTGTTTCCAGAGATCTTAAAGTCTAGATAGAAAGATACATCTTTACCAAATAATGT
Source organism: Neotragus moschatus (assembly GCA_006410615.1). Lineage (NCBI taxonomy): Eukaryota > Metazoa > Chordata > Mammalia > Artiodactyla > Bovidae > Neotragus > Neotragus moschatus. The sequence goes on along the minus strand of SJYA01000905.1, from coordinate 534,072 downwards.
GTAAAGGACAAAATCGCCCTTGACAGTTCTCTAAAGGAGAAGAACAGAAGACCAATACAAATGCTAAGAGGGAGATGTGACCTAGAACAGTAGTCCAGAAAGTGTGTGTATGCTCAGTCGTGTCTGACTCTTCACGACCCCAGACTGCAGCCCACCAGGCTCCTCTGTCCATGGAATTTTCCAGGTAAGAATACTGGAGTGGGTTGCCATTTCCTCCNCAATACAAATGCTAAGAGGGAGATGTGACCTAGAACAGTAGTCCAGAAAGTGTGTGTATGCTCAGTCGTGTCTGACTCTTCACGACCCCAGACTGCAGCCCACCAGGCTCCTCTGTCCATGGAATTTTCCAGGTAAGAATACTGGAGTGGGTTGCCATTTCCTCCTCCAGGAGATGGATCTTCCCAACCTAGGGACTGAACCCCATGGCCTGCACTGGCAGGTGGATTCTTTACTGCTGAACCACCGGGGAAGCCGGTCCAGGAAGGCTTCCCTAAGCAAGCAACATAGGGATGGAGGTCTGCAAGATGAGAAGATGTTAACTGGTAAAGAAAAGAGGGCAGAATGATTCAGGTAGAGGGAAGAGAATGTGCAAAGGCCCTGGGCTGAGAGAGGCACAGCAAATAAGGGGCCTAAAGGTGACTGGTGTGAGAGGTGCACAGACAATGGGGGAAGCGGGGAGGTATGGCAGGTGTGCAGTGAGACATGTAAGCAGGACCAGCCTACTCAGGGTCTCCTAAGTCACATTAAAGAATCCAGGCATCACCCTATGAGTGACAGGAAGACATTCAGGGCTGTATGTACGCAGTTGGCTGAAATGGGGGAGAAAGCAGGTTTCTATCAGATTTGCTCTTTGGGAAAAATGACCTGAGTTGCAGAAAAGATGAGTTGAGAGTTCAGAGCAGATGCGCAGCAGCTAGGAGAGAGCTTTGGTCACGCAGATAAGACCCAGCTGCATCCTGGACTGAAATGTACTGAAGAAGCACATGGAATTGAGAGCATTTGGAAATAAAACGGCTATCTTCAGAGATGCCTGGATATGGTGACAGGACGGCGTGGGGTTAAGGGTGAAGGAGAGGGAAGTATAATATTAAGGGTAATGCATGTGTTTCTGACATCTCCATTTAAAAATGGAGACTATGGCTCCTCTAAATCTATTTTACGTCCTCTCTGATAGAAATAACGCTCGGGTGTCAATTTCATAACTAGCTTGAGATGTAGCAGCATTTCTGAAGGACAGTTTTCTTTCATGGGTATTTTGGCTGCTCTCTGAATTCTCTTTGAAGTAAGTTTCAGCTTGCATACTTTTAAAAAATAAATTATTTAAAACCTGTATACATGTCCACCACCTCCTACAGCTTTTAGTCATAAAAGGAAGCAGTTATGTATAGCTGTATGTTAAAGTTCACAGGCAATTCTTTTTTATTCCCCCATAGACAGTTCTTAAATGGACATTTTTGATCCTCTTTGCTTAAAAAATAAAAACAATGACATCTGTCTGGCACCCTATCAACAGACTCAAAATAACAATGCAGCAAGGTAAACACAGTAGGGGAAAATAAAAATCAGGTCAATTTTCTCACGTAACTGGAACCTGGAAAATATCATCCTAAATAACAATGGAAAGAACTTTTATTCCTTAATCATTCTGATGATGTTGTTTTTAAAAATCATAAGCTGTGCCTGAATAAACAGAAGAGATGCATTTTAAAACCTTTGGCATAGAAGAGAGGAAAGGGAAAGAAGAGGTGTATTTTCCTGGAGCACGTGCACGTTTTATGAAGATGTTTTTCTGACACCTAAGTCTGACCCAGACTCCAGGTCTGGTGGAGTGGATGAGTGGAGCAGTCCACACAAGTGTGCTAAATACTTCTGTTAACAAAATCTATATCGTCTCTATCAAACATGGGCTGATGCAGGAATAAAACGCCTCTGGGTATAATTCTTGCCATGTCAAAGGAGTATAAACACGGGTCGGTGGAAAATTCAATACGCAGAAAGGCAATCCCAATTTTGCCACTGGGTCCCCATGTCCCAGTTTGTACATTCAAAGTGTCCAGAATCCTCATGATAAGATGGCATGGCAGATAAAGTCCAGACTTGTAAACAGGATATATCCCATCTGAGCCAGGTCAACCTCTCACTTCACTTCGCCCTCGTGGCCTCCTCATGCAGCCTGAACACGCAGCCGGAAGAAGCCCAGCTCTGGCTGGGCTTGTGGTTTCGTGACCTCGGAAAGGCTCCTTGTTTGTTCAGCACACATTTACTGAGCATCTGCTATGAGCCAGGTAGCCCTCTAGGGGCTCTGGATAATTATCACTGGGAAGCAAAACAGACAAATGTGCCTGGTCTCGCAGCTGACATTCTCATCAGGCCATGTGGGGAACGAAAGACAGTAAAAAGAAGCATACATGAGTTAGGTCACGTACAGCTGTAGAAGACGAGAAACACCGCCGGAAAAGAGAACAGCACGGGGGAGTACGGTGTGGTCCAGGGAAGAGTGAGCTGCTGTGACGCTGAAACGGAGCGAGTCTCCACCAAGAAAGTCACACAAGCAAAGACACGAGGGACATGAAGGAGCTGGCTGGTAGGGGTCAGGGAACCGAGTTCCAGGCAAAGCAGCAGCCTGGCTAAGGGCCTAAGCTGAGGTGTCCAGGTTTAATGGAGGAACAGGGGCCACACTGGTTGGGCTCTGAAGGCCGTGGCGGTGACTGGTTTCTCCTGGAGACAGAAAGAACCACGGGAGGGTTTCCTGATTTCCCAGAGCCCCCTGGTCCTAATGAGTCAAACAGAGATACTAAGGGCCCCTGAGGAAAGAGAGCAACTTCAGGGGTCATTGTGACAGTGTAAGGACTGGGTGACTCAAACCTCGACTCAAATGCCTGGAACGCATTTCCCACATGTCGGTTCCCTCCCCACCCTCAGTCCTTTCTCAGCCGCCGCCTCCTCTCCCCAGACCTAGGCCAGGTCAGGCTGACCCCTGCTTCCTCCAAGGATGAGAAAGCATCCTCGTTCAGTGACCAGCGGCCCCTCTCTTCTCAGCTGCTGGACCTCTCGCACGCACATGGACCCTTACCTGACATTTACACACACAGGGCTGAAAAGGTGCCACATGGCCTGAGGTCAGACTCTGGGAGTGATGGGGTGTGGCTGTGTTAACCGCATGGTATGTGCCTATTTAAGGGGCAGGAACACCTGCCTCCAATGAATCATCTCCTTCCTCTGCGCAGGCGGGAGGCTCCTTCCAGGAACAGTGTCTACAAGTACCCCTGTGCGTTTACAAGAAACACACTCCAGTCAGGATACCGAGGCCAAGTTTAACCTCGAGTCTTTCCTCTTTCTTGTCTCGTCAGTCTCCTTCATGAATACTTAGAGTTACTGGCGTCAGAACTTCAAAACCTGCTAATTCTGAAACCCCACATTATAGTAAGTCCCTCCCCATCAGGGCTTCTCAATGCATCGTCCTTCCCCCTAACCTTATCACTCTTCACTTTTACTTTATACCCTTCATGATTTGTTTTGGTTCCTTTATATCCATTCTTAAAAACAGAATCTTTGGGGAAGAATGTGGAATATAAATTGTAACCAATATCAGGACTTTTCTGGAAGTCCAGAGGTTGGGACTTTGCCTTCCAATGCAGAGGGTATGGGTTCAAAACCTGGTCAGGAGGTTAAGACCCTACATGTCTCATGGCCAAAAAATCAAAGCATGAAACAGAAGTAACATCCAATAAAGACTTTCAAAACGGTCTACATTAAAAAAAAAAAAAAAAAAACTAAAAAAATTATAAGTAATATTGACTGGGGCAACATCTCCATCTACACCCCCCCTTTATGAAAACTGGCCACCCCCCTCAAGGGTGGGATCCTGCAGTCATGTATGCAAAGGAGGGCCCACCCCCTCGCCACCCTCTATAGATTGAGCAGCAGACTGCGGTGGGCCTGCATCTCAGAAAGAGCTATTTATTCAATACGAGACCAGAGTCTCTCTCGCCCAGAAATCGAGAGCTGGACAAGGTGATTTTTGTCAGCTTCAGTCTCCCTTAGGCTGGAATAGACTGGGCTGCTATGGAGGGCACGTGCAGATACAGAAGCAGCAAAGGGGGGCTTCTGTTCTGCCCACTCTCCACGCCTCATCCCCGGCACCCCGGCCACACGTCCTGATCCTGAGTTCCACGCAATGCCCCGGGTCCCTACTGTAATCTCCTCCTCCCATCCTGACTCAAGTTACTTTGGGAGCTTCCTGTTACTTGCTACCAAGAGGGTCCTAAGACAGAAATAAGAGACCAGTTTCCCTCACGCTGAGTCTTGTGACAAGCTGGCTATAAACAATTAACTGTGTGGGACAGGCATGGACGGTGGGGCTCCAGAGACTAACAATGATCTGGCGGAGAGTGCTTCTCCCAATAGCTGAGGACCGACTCTGGTGGCTCTGAACTACCAGGAAAGCGGTTGTGACCTGGTGTGAGAAGCTGCACGTGATTCAGCCATGTTCTTCCTCAGAGAAAGGGCTGCCTTCTGCTTGCTGATTGAATTTTGGAAGCAGAACGACACAGCCAGAACCCTAGAAACGGTTCCCAGGCAGAGACGTGGTTCCCAAGCATTATAGATCCGTGTTTTCTCCTCCTGATTTCCCAGAGAGGAGGGCAGGGCTCTCTCTGCCTTTGAACTCACTCTGCACCAGGAGACAGCCAGAGCACCTCTTGAAGAAATGTCTACAATCCAGGGACAATCTCATTCAGAAATTCCTTTGTTAAGAGTTTGGAGCTTAACATTTTGGCAAGAACTAGTGCAATTTCAGTTTCTCAGTAATCTGAGATGGGAAGGGAGAGAAAGGCAGGGAGGGCTCTGCAGGCCACATAACCCATATTCCTCTTGGAACTCTCTCAGGCAATGCACGCACACAGAAAGGAACACAGGGGATTGTGCAGTTCTGTATGGAAACGTGGATGCTGCAAGTTTACAGACCACTGATCTTCGTCTGAGTCAAAGCCGGGCTTATACTGCCTGGATACTCCATCCATACCTCTCTAATAAGATAAAAATCAAGGCTAAGAAGAGACCATACAGATGTTCTGAAAGCTGAGGAGGACTGAAGGACTCAAAAATTTCACACGACAAGTATGAGAAGTAAGCCACCTGCAGACAAACATCCGCCTTGTGGAAATAAGCTCCTGTTTGCCTTAAACAGCCAAGCAGTGCAGCTCTAGCGAACGGCAGCTTCAAAAGTTTAAGATTCTCAGATGTACACTGTTTTTGTGTTGAGACGTCATGAAGTTTTAAAGAAACGTCTGGGGCAAGGCTTAATGATAAATGCAGAGAACAATTAAAATAGGATTACTCTTTTTTAAAAGCACAAGTAGGATTATGTATTTCAATTCCCTCAATACATACATAGTTTCTATATACACTGGGCACTATGCTAGATGCCAGGGACAGGAAGATCACAAGCATAACAGACGGTCTCTTAAAGAGCTAACTGTCGAGGGGCAGAAAGTGGGAACAGGTAAGTAAAACCAAACCAAGACTCAAGCACAGGGAATGGCATGGCACCTGCCCGGAGATGCAGAGTCACAGAAACAGAGGGGAGGGCTGGGCTCCCTGCAGGGNCACAAGCATAACAGATGGTCTCTTAAAGTGCTAACTGTCGAGGGGCAAAAAGTGGGAACAGGTAAGTAAAACCAAACCAAGACTCAAGCACAGGGAATGGCATGGCACCTGCCCGGAGATGCAGAGTCACAGAAACAGAGGGGAGGGCTGGGCTCCCTGCAGGGTGGGGTGGGGGCGGGGGATCAGAGGAAGCTTCCCAGAGTGACAGGGAAGGAGAAAGGAAGTGTCTCCTGCAGAGGAAGCAGTGCGTGCAAAAGGAGCAAAGCCTGAAACAGCCTGTCCCTCAGGAGACCAGAAGTGCTGCCTGGGCTGGAGCGGAGACATCGGGCCAGGCCCCGGGCCAGCAGCGACTCCCAGTGTGGGTCCTGCTCCACAGACGTGTCAGAAATGCAGATTCTCAGGGGGTCCCAGACCTACCTCCTCAGCAACTCTGGGAATGGGGCCCTGTAAGCCCTGTCTCAGCCAGCACTCCAGCTAACTGTGGTACCTGGTGAAAGCTGACATTGCTAAGTAGGCTGTGTGTGTCCTGGAGACCAAGGCACCACTAAGCTACTTGAAGCCAACCAAGGACTTTTGGAGAGATGGTGACAGGATCAGGCTGCATTTTGGAAAAGTCATTCCAGTACAGTACAGAGAATAAAGAGAAAGGAGGTGAGGCTGCAGGTGAGATGGGTAAGGAGGTTCCTGCAGTAATTCTGGTGACAGTGACGTGAGCCCAGAAAGGCAGAGGCAGTGGCAGTAAGATGAAGACAGATGAAGGAGGAGATTCTGCAGGACGCGGTGACGCGGAGCATGGGGTATATAAGGTCAAGACCACGGTTTTCTCAATGAGAACGCTTCGGTTTCCACCCTAAATATGTGACAATATGGACAAGTCACTCAATCTCTCTATTCCTCAGTTTCCAAATCCATAAAATGAGGATACTGATTTCCACGAAAACACTCTTCCATGGAAGCAGAGATTCTTCCAGCTCCTTCTGTACCCCCTAAACTTAGAACAATGCATGTTTCACAGTTCAGTTCGGTAGCTCAGTTGTGTCCGACTCTTTGTGACCCCATGAATCGCAGCACACCAGGCCTCCCTGTCCATCACCAACTCCCAGAGTTCACTCAGACTCACGCCCATCGAGTCAGTGATGCTATCCAGCCATCTCATCCTCGGTCGTCCCCTTCTCCTCCTGCCCCCAATCCCTCCCAGAATCAGGGTCTTTTCCAATGAGTCAGCTCTTCACATGAGGTGGCCAAAGTACTGGAGTTTCAGCTTTAGCATCATTCCTTCCAAAGAAATCCCAGGGCTGATCTCCTTCAGAATGGACTGGTTGGATCTCCTTGCAGTCCAAGGGTCTTTCAAGAGTCTTCTCCAACACCACACTTCAAAAGCATCAATTCTTCAGCACTCAGCCTTCTTTACAGTCCAACTCTCACACCCATACATGACTACTGGAAAACCCATAGCCTTGACCAGATGGACCTTAGTCAGCAAAGTAATGTCTCTGCTTTTGAATATGCCATCTAGGCTGGTCATAACTTTTCTTCCAAGGCGTAAGCGTCTTTTAATTTCATGGCTACAGTCACCATCTGCAGTGATTTTGGAGCCCCCAAAAAATAAAGTCTGACACTGTTTCCCCATGCTTCACAGTAGGTCTTAAACAAACACTTGTTGAGTGAATGAGTAAATGAGTGAATTAGTGGTGGGAGATGATGAAGAAAGAGGAATCTGCAAATTCCCAGGATTTTAGCTGAAAGAACTTAATAGCCCACTGTCCTTCTCAAAGTTAGGAATGTGGGTGAGGGAGAAGATTTTAGGAGAAACATCAATTTGTAAAATCAGTTTCAGACACGTTACCACTGAGATGGGCTCAGATATGCAAGTTAAGGTGTCCTGGCATAGTCGCATGAGGGCCAGGAGGCCAGAGCACACACTCAGGTGAGAAATCCAGCTCCATCACTTACTGTGTGACCTCGGACAAACAGCTGACCCTCTCAGTTCTCTATTTCTTCCTCTCCAAATGTGGAGACAGCAGTACTGTCTCATAGGCCCACTGAGGGAGACTGAAAGCAATGATGCATGCATGTGCTTTGAAAAGGGCCTGGCACGCAGGACATGCTCAATGAGTAACTGTTCCTGTGGTTATCGTTAAGGCCACGTAAAGCGTCTGTAGAGAAGAGGACCGAGGCGTCATCCCAGAGGACAGTAAGACTCATGGTGAAGTGCACAGAGGGAACTGGAGGGGGGATCGCAGAGGTAGACAGAGGGGCGGCAGGAGACCGAGACAGACAGCTGCCCCCAAAAGCAAAGATAAAAAGTCTGCCACTTGTGATTAAATGTTGAAGTGAAGGGTCAGCCGCTCAGTTGTGTCCGACTCTTGCGACCCCATAGATTGTAGCCCACCAGGCTCCTCTGTCCATGGGATTCTCTGGGCAAGAACACTGGAGTGCCATTTCCTTCTCCAGGGGCTCTTCCCAACCCAGGGATCAAACCCAGGTCTCCTGCACTGCAGGTGGATTCTTTACCCTCTGAGCCACCAGGGAAGCTGATGGGTCTGCTCTGCTAAGCAAAAGAGCTGACACAGTGGAGATTGCTTGTATTCAACTAAACTGGAAATAAAACGTAGAGCAACAAGATGACATTGAACACAATCACTTCCCTTATTTCAGACTCGTCCCTGGCCTTGGAGGCCACGGGCACCACCACCAGACAATCCCAGCAGGATGCCTGAGCAAGACCCAAGATGAGCTGAGAGAGACAGCAACCGCCACGAAGGAACCTGGCACCAGCCTGGGCTCACCTCCATAATGGCGGTAATGCCCTCTGCCTTTGTAAAAGACAAAAGGGAAAGAGTTAGGCAACGGGCCTCAAAGACTAACAGACTGGGTGTCAGGAAACCCCGGGTTTCATACTAGTGTGCGAATCTGGTCAAGTCACTGGACAACCGTCTCCTCAAGTACAGATGGAGAATAACAACTCCTTCTGTAGATACACAGGACTGCAGTGACCAACTTGAGGGAAGGGAAGACAATTTGAAAAGGATACGTGATCGAGATACCGGATATAATTAAAATATCACATTTCACCCATCTGATAAAATTACAGTGAGACACTCGCTGCTGCCCCGGCTGTGCTGTCGGAACATATGCAGCCCTTAAACATCAGCGCACAGGAGCTGTTCGTGGAATCTGTGCTTATTTGGGGTCTGTTTCCAGAGTATTTTATGTTGGCAGATCATTTTCTTGAATTTCTGCACTCCTTATGAATCGATCGGCATTACAAGTGAGTCATCTGTGACAGACGATCTTTTCGAGAGACGTGTACAGCAGACAGCCTTAGAAGACGGAGACAGTGTTCCCAGAAACGTTGCAAAGGCTGCAGCAGGCTTGCGACCCATCATAAAAGCTTTGAGTTCCCTAAGTTCAGGGCTCCCAGGCTATCACGCAGCTCATTATGTGCACAGGTGTCAGCTGGCCTGCTCTGCACCACCCTGTGGAAACAGGGGCTCAGGGAAAGAGTGAAGAATGATGATACATTGGCTACTAATATTGTGTCCCGCGTCTCTGACCCAGGAGTCTGGCATCTGCCGGCATCTACGACATTGAGGCAGGGAACTTGCTAGCTGGCGGGTCGGGTCCAATCTCAGCTCCCTCACAGCTCTTGACATTTAGTGGTACTGTTTTACCGAAGGAGGGCTGGTGTTCCCCTCTCACCCAACAGACTGNTGTGTCCCGCGTCTCTGACCCAGGAGTCTGGCATCTGCCGGCATCTACGACATTGAGGCAGGGAACTTGCTAGCTGGCGGGTCGGGTCCAATCTCAGCTCCCTCACAGCTCTTGACATTAGTGGTACTGTTTTACTGAAGGAGGGCTGGTGTTCCCCTCTCACCCAACAGACTATTCCCTGGTGCCCAAGGCTTGCCCTGGTCTGCCATGTTGGAAGTCAGCTCGGTCAGAGCTGAGAGGGCAGAGAAGCTATTAACTTGGAGTTATTTCTGGTATTCTTTTAAAAAAAAAAAAAAACTAATACAAATACTCCCTATGCCTGTGTATCTGAGTGTTTTAAATTTTTGTTATGCCTTTTAAGGGCTTCCCAGGAGGCACAGAGTTAAAGAATCCACCCGCAGGGCAGAAGACACAAGAGACACAGGTTTGATCCCTCGGTTGGGAAGATCCCTTGGAGAAGGAAAGGGCAACACACTCCAGTATTCTTGTCTGAAAAATTCCATGGACAGAGCAGCCTGGTGGGCTACAGTTGAGGGGATTGCAAAGAGTCAGACACAACTGAGTACACAAAAAGCAGAGCATGGGTTTTCTTTCTTTCTTTCTTTTTTTTTAAATGTTTGCTCATTCCATAAAATATCCTTTCTTGGGAATTTCCTGGCAGTCCAGTGGTTAGGACTCAGCACTTCCACTGCCGGGACCCTGGGTTCAATCCCTACTCGGGAAACTAAGATACCAGAAGCCTTGAGGCACAACAAAAAGAAAAACAAACAATCAAACACACACATACATATATATCCTTTCTTTTCAGAGAAATATAGTGACATTTACACATTTTCTGGGGGCAAAAGTGACTCCCTTACTGAACAAAAGTTTTTGCTATAGTCAATGTATAATTCTTTCATTTAAAAATGTTCTCATTTAACTGTTTAAGTATTAAAACTGCTTCTAAGAAATAACTGCATATTTCAGGTAAATTTTAGTAATCATGTGTCTTAGTTAGAAATAATTGTTAAAGAACACTAGGGGCATGTCACTCCAATTTTCCAGGCATTACAGACACAATGAGTGGAACGGTGGTGCCTACCCTCTCCGCCTCCATCACCCACTTGCACAGCCTCCTTCCACCCCACTTAGGAAAAACCACTACAGGAAACCATATTCAGAGTATACTGACCTCTTGTTAGAATTCAGGATGTATAAAATGAAATCTTACTGATAACATCAGTAACAAAGACATCCATGAAGTCACCTTTGAGAACCACTAGTTCATATTAAAACAGGACTCAAATTTTCTCCCAGTGAGCCTTTGAAATGCTAAGTTCTAAGAGAAACAGGCTACACCCTAGAATTGCCATGTAGCCTTCTTAATAGCTATCACGGATGTTGTAATTTTGATCCAATTAAATATGCACAAAAGAGAGTAATAGTAGGTACCTTCATTTCAAGCTCTTTTTACATTTCCACATACATGTTTCAAATGCCCTTAATGTTTTTACTGGATTGACAGCATCTTGCTGATGCTTTATATTTGATCACAATCTAAAACATCTTGAGAGACGAACGTAGAATACATAGAGCACACCCAGGAGATACAAATCCATTGATTATCATGTGAAAGGAGACCTGGAGGCAATTAGGCCTTTGCCAGGGATGACAAATAAGCCCCACATAAAATGCTCTATATACTGAGGCGTCTTTGATAGGTCCTACTGGCTCAATGACTCACAAAGGATGGGGAGAAAGAACGTCTGAAAACAAAAAGGCAGACTGCTGGCACCATTTAGCTATTTATTCTGTACGTTCAGCTCAGTTTTTCCCCTTTCCAACTTTTCATGAAACCATAAAAAGAGATGGGATGGATTCTTTTCAACCAGGAACATCAGCACTGCATACTAAGGAGGAAAGTATTGGCTTAACACAGGACCCATATAAACCACTAAATATCAACCCAGTCTCTCTAGTTAGGTATTTTTAATAGGGGAAGTGGGTTTTGACAAATCACTCTTTTATATGTTCTTTCATAGAAGAGTTTATTACACAGACCCTCGGAAATTAATTTACATACAGGACAAGCTGTAGCTGAACCATTCACAGCTTCAGGATGGAAGACTGTGCTCTCAACAGGCACTGCCTTGGAAACTATCCGTGTATGTGCACTCTGGAATTTTCCTTTTCTGTTGGAATTGTCTGGAACCATTTCAAGATGAACAACGGCGTAAGTGAAGTGTGAATAAGCTGTACCTATTTCCTCTGGTTTAAAGATGCCCACAATTTTTTTGTTCTCTGAGCCAAAGCTGCAAGACATTAAAATGATTTGAAGACATAAAACAATGTGCTAGAGATCAACATGCTTCTAAAAGGATTTATTAATCCAGATGAATGCAAAAAATGAAGATGGAAATCGGAGTATATTTTAAAGACTAAGACCACATTTTCCTCAAGTTAAAAGGGATAGTATAAAGGGACCAGATGAGCCATGAGTAGCAACACAATCAAATGAGCATGGCCTTTGACAACAAACCATGGTTCAAATCTGGGCCCTGGGCAAGACAGATGTGACCCTGGACAAGGTGACACCTCTCAGTTTTCTCACCCATAAATGGTGGTAGTAACAGCATCCTCACAGGACTGATGTGAGAAGATCTGAGTTAAGGTGAGTGTTCTGTGTATGGTATGCACCCAATGAACAAATTATTATTGCAATTTAAAATGTTATGGAAAAAATCTCTTCCTTAAAGGTCATATAGGCTCACAACAAAAAGCAATGATCATGTCATCTGTGTGTTAAGTCAATCCAGCAGATTTTTTACTGGAACTAAAATGTATATATCGTGGGAAAAAAAGATGATGAAGAAGATTTTAAACCTTTTTTTCCCGCCCCACCACCCCCACTCATTTTTCAAGAAGCTTCTTCTCATTCTCAATGTAAGATTTCATTTAAAGCTGGTTAACCAGAGAGGGTTGCCATGGGAAAGTAAACCGCTGACAGTATACATTATGTTCACACTAATTTATAAAGGTAGCATAACGCTTATGAAAAATAAGCTGGCTGGACGCCCATGGTTTGCCCTTGAGTCTCAGCCAACAAGGAAGTTTCATGCAATGTGATTAGTGAATGAGGAGACCCTGGGTGATTAATTAGTGCTCCACATCAATCCCATCAGACAGGCTTTCAGCCAGTAATGTAAAATAAGCCACCCGATTCTAACTTTCTCATCTCCATTCTGACTTCCGTGTGAACATGACTTTGTCAAGCACTATAAATATTGAAGGAAGGTTTCCTCCAAATCTCTTTTAAGACAAATCCCACTTCCTCTGACATATATCTTAGCTCTGATAAATGGCAGACTAGATGGGGAAGAATCAAAATAAGGAAGCTTCTGTGCAAATTCTCTGAGTGCTGAATTTAACTAGGCTCACTTCTTAAGTCCCTACAAGTGTCTGATGCTCAAAAGAGAAAAACATGCCTATGGATGAACAGATTTACTGTAAAAACCTGAGGGTCCACCAGCCTCTTAAAAAATAAAGTTATTATAAAAACTGTGCATCAGTAACTTCTACTAGATGCTTTGCAGTTATCAGTGTGTTATTTACCTTTTTACCGGTTCATTGGATGTTAGTTAATTTGTTTTTAATCTATAATTCCCTAGATATTTCTGCTGTGTCCATTTCAATGTGGAAAGATGTCACCGTGTCTAGATCTGCTGGTTTATATTGCTACACAAACAGTTCTCTGCTATCTATTACTATTTCAGACAAGCTTCTTAAATTAGATTTAAAAGAGAAAAATAACTTTCCTGAATTAAATCAGTCCCTTTAAATGAGGTCGACCTTTGGGTAGATAATCTGTGTAAACATAAAATGGGTCCTGCATGCCTCTAAATCTCATCATTAGTCAGGATCTCAAAACTGGCCTCCAAACATGAGATAATGGTGCATGGTTAAGATATAAATACTCTATTACAGTTTATATAATATTTTTTCATGGTAGATGAAAGGGTCTACATCAATAATACTATGTATGCTGCTGCTGCTGCTAAGTCTCTTTAGCCGTGTCCGACTCTGCANGTCAGGATCTCAAAACTGGCCTCCAAACATGAGATAATGGTGCATGGTTAAGATATAAATACTCTATTACAGTTTATATAATATTTTTTCATGGTAGATGAAAGGGTCTACATCAATAATACTATGTATGCTGCTGCTGCTGCTAAGTCTCTTTAGCTGTGTCCGACTCTGCACGACCCCATAGACGGCAGCCCACCAAGCTTCCCCGTCCCTGGGATTCTCCAGGCAAGAACACTGGAGTGGGTTGCCATTTCCTTCTTCAATGCATGAGGGTGCAAAGTGAAAGTGAAGTCGCTCAGTCAGGTCCGACTCTCAGTGACCCCACAGACTGCAGCCCGCCAGGCTCCTCCATCCGTCCCCTCAAATAGGATCTAGAGAACAGTGTATCTACACGTGGAAACATATCTAAAAATGTCTTACGTTATAAAATGCAGGTCTCATAGGCTAAAATCATTATCTGTTCCATGCTGCAAAGGCCTGAAGTTTAAAGATACCAGGCTGTGCTTAATCAGAGAGGAGGCTGTTACTGATCTTTGCTCATACACTGCTGGGGCTGACAGTCACCTCAGATCTAGAAAAGTCATGTCAGGAAACAGGAAATTGAGAAGCTCCATTTAGAAGCTGGAACCCTGATGCCAACCTGTATCATTCTTTTCCAGAGACACAGGAATCCAAGGCAGTAATCGTGGCAAGAAGCTCCTGCTGCTCCCGAGTCTGCCCCAAACCCAGTTTTATGGCTTTCGCATGTCAGCAAAGCAGCCCAAAGACTGAAGCAGCCAAGACACCAGGCAATTTCTTAACAAACACCTTGGAGTCTGAACCTCAGAGCAACGGGCAGGACTCCTGCTACACACACAGGCTGATAAATGACCACAGGGACCAAGCATTTGCCATCTAGTCACAGAGATAAGTCAATAATTAACCTAAAAACCAATTTGCAGTAAATTTCATAAATGAGATTGAGAAAAAAAAGGTAAGTTCAGAGAAGGCCAACAGCTGCCAAGATGAGGGAAGATTACAAGGTGGGGAGGGGGGAGATGGGTATCAAGGGAGGGTGAGAATGTCAAGAAATGGAGATGAGTCTTCCTAATCTGTGAGTTTTCAACCAGCAAGTCTGAAAACCTGCTGATATCAGTTTAGTAGGTCAGACCAGCATGTTCTATAGGGAACAGAATATATTTCATGTGGCAAGAAGAAGTACTGCTTCGTGAAACTTTTGTTTCATATGTAAAATGTACTTCTTATTGAGAGTCTTGGTCAAAATGTTTGAGAGTTTTATGGAAAATGAAAATGTTTATCTGGCTGGAAAATAACAACTTGGTAATGAGGTCACTGTAGGCCAGACTATAGAGGGACTAGAACATACTATCAAAGAATATAGATTTTATATTTTAAAGGCAAAGAAGTCATTATAGGTTGTTAGCTTTTCACCTTTTTTATTTTTAGGTTTTGCCAACATGTACTATGCTTAGTATCTCACACACACGATCTCACTTAATCTCAACAACCCTCCTTTGAAGTGGGTATTATTATCTCCATTTCAGAGGAAGAAAGTGAGAATCAGACAGGTTATATAACCAGCCCATAAAATGAAGCCAGGTCTTTTGACTTCAAAGCTCATAATATTTAAAAAGAAACAAAACAAAACTATGAAATGATCAGAGCCTGGCTTTAGGCATATTAATCTTGTACCTTCAAACAGCTAAACTGAATAGACTTTAGAAAACTATTATTAGTGGGGTTTCTTTTGATCATTCAGTTTCAGATTTTAAGATCAATTTAAATACACTCCAAATCTTAGGGGGGGGGCGGAAATTCACACCAAAATCAACAGTTAAAACTACACTTTCTTAATAACCCTAAAAAGATTTGAGAGAAGGTTCTTATTTCTCAATAGCTACATTCGTATACCTTTTATTTCATTCTGCAGTAATGAAGTTGATGACTGTTATCACTTGAAAAACTCTGAGGAAAACACAAAAATAGGTCCAAATGCAGAAGTCGGCCCAAAGCAGAAATACTGACATAAAATAAGCAACCCACTGCGTTCCTCAGACTCCCTCACTCTGGCCCTCTATTCTCACACTCAGATGCTCTGTCTGATCCTACCTCTGGGGACAACCGTGAGGACTCAGACTGTCATCTGTAAAGAGCACAGAGCCGGGGAAAGAAAGGCTAAACAAAGTCTGGATATCATCACGGGAGTGGGGATGGAAGCGTGCGTGCTGAGAACCTGCCAACAGTCAACTTCCTAACACAAAAATGTGACAAAGAAGCAACAGTTGATAGAACAATGGTCTGTCTCATTTAACAGGGGGAAAATAAGAGGTGGCTGTATCTGATGAATATAATACGGAAGGTAGGAGTATTGAGTGGCAAAAGAGAGAAAATATGCTTCCTTTTTTCTGCTAAAAGCAACACACAAGAATTAAAACACACACAGGAATTGAAAGAGCCCTCCACACAGTCAGAATAACCCAGTCGCCCAATGCCCAGAGAAACTAGGACAGTAAAAGTACTGCCCTGCCCAGTGTGTGAACTGGACAGAGAACGTGTACTGAGTGTCCAGCAGGCCAGAAAAGCCAGCTGAGCACAGGGCTCTGCCCTGCACACTCTGAATGAGCTAGCTGATGTTTCTGGACTGAAGTATGGACTCTCTTCAAAAGAAAAAATTTCTGACTCTGTGTTGACTTAATTTACTTTTATTAAGATATTCCTTAAGCGTGCAGAATCAGACTTGTATAAAGTCCCGAATACATTTGGAAATCAACTCCAAACACTACCAAGCTAACAGAACTCAAACAGCTACAATAATTAAATGTAACAGATGATGTTTTTAGCTGCCACTAAAACACTGATGTAGCATCCTGCCTGGTTCCAGCTTTAATCTGTTCTGGTGTTTTGACTTTCATAAATGTTTACCTAGACAACACTTGTTTATGAAAGGATGTTGAATAAAATAACAAAAAACCCAGAGGGCAGATTGGGATAATCAGACCTCATATTTAACACAAAGCCAGCCAATTACTATAATGAGGCATCATGATAACTCCGCAAAGCTCTCCTATTCACTTCAGAGGTAGCACGCGTGTGCAGGTATGTGTCTGTGTGCGCGTGTGCTAAGTTGCTTCAGTCGTGTCTGACTCTTTCTGACCTATGGACTGCAGCCCGCCAGGCTCCTCTGTTGGTGGGATTCTCCAGGCAAGAATACTGGAGTGGGTTCCCATGCCCTCCTCCAGAGGATCTTCCCCACCGAGGGTTTGAACCCAAGTCTCTTAACGTCTCCTGTGTCGGCAGGAAGGTGCTTTATCACTAGTGCCAGCTGGGAAGTCCTTCAGAGGCAGCACTGCAACATTATTGAGATTTGCATTTTTCCACCTTTACTGAGATGTAATTGTATACCTTAAAGAGAATTTTTACGCAACAATGTGATGTTTTGATACTTTGTGAAATGATTACAATCAAGCTCATTAACACAGCCATCACCTCAAAGGGTTACCTTTTTGTGTATCTGTATGTTAACACTTAAGATCTGCTCTCAGCAAATTTCATAAACACTATAGAGTATCGTTAACTACAGTCACATTACTGCACATTAGATCTCCAGGACTTATTCACCCTGCATAACTGAAACTTTGTACCCTTTGCCAACATCTCATTTCCTCCACTCCCTTAAGCCCCCGGTGACCACCACCATTCTACTGCTTTTCAGATTCCACATATAAATGATATTATGCATTAACTGGACATCTAATCCAATCACTTCTAGAGTAAGAAACAGGTATTTTTATTCCCACTGTGCATTTCCCAGCTACGCTCACTACCGATCAACTACAGCACAAGGCACACAAGACAGGCTGGTCCTGCCCACCCTCCACAGGGTATAGGAGTATGGTGCTGACTGCTGCCAGTCCAGAGTGACCACAGAGCAAACCCTTCTCCTTGATCTTACTGCATCTTTGCAGCTACCCCAGGGGAAAATGTACTTTGTCTACATTTAACAGGTGAGGAGACAGTTGAATTCAGTTACTCACCCACGGTCACCATGGTCAGATTGTCAGTGGTGAAGCCAGGATGTGAAACCGGGAAGCCTGCCTTGGACACCAGACCCCAAGCCCTAAACTGCAAATGTTTCTTGACCACTGCAATCGCCACGTGGCCCCCATTCACACAGAGAATACACACAGAGGCAGGTGCAGCCCTCGCCTCCAAGCATTATCTTATAATATGGTCGAGCACGTGATCCAGAAGATGCTAACATCTTTAACTGTCCACTAGATATCTTCATTTGGTGGCTCCACATTCAACAAAGACAGGTGTGCCCTCAAAGACCAGAGACTTGCCCTGCAAACTGGTAGAGTCTATTTTAGGATTTGAAATGATTACTTCTGATGAGTAAGAAACTGCCAGATGTGGGAGCGAGTGTAAAAATCATATGCCTGATATAAATAGAAACAAGAGCTAACATTTACTTGAATCCCTGAAATGGCCCTGGTACAGGTGAGCACTTTCTCCGTGTGATCCCACTGACATTTCATAACAACAACCTTCTGAGTTGAACACCATTACCATCATCACTGTGCAAGTGTAGAACCTGAAGACATTAGTGGCCTGGCCTGGAGCAGGGAGCCAGGCATCCCACTCCAGAGGCTGAATCCCATCTACATTACTGCTGGAGAAGAACTGGGACTTCTGCAACCAGCTTCCCTGGGAACCTGCCTGCCCTGTTTGGTCAAGAGAGATCATTCTGTCAGAAGGACACAGATTTATGATAAATCAGAACCTTCTGGCTTTGAGTCCAAACACTAGTAGGACCCTAAGGAGTGGTGCAATTAAAGATGAATGTTCCAGCAAAGAGGTCCACACTGCCGTGGAAACACAAAGCTCAGCTTTGGTCAGAAAACTAGAGCGTGTCTGGTTCCTACAGTCTCTTGCATTGACGGCCTGGTGGGAAAAGGACTGCTTAAGACTGCCACCAGCCTCAGGCACCAGGCTCAGGTTCACCCGGCCATCCCCTCACTCTTTAGGATGTGAGCTGACGAGGCCACTGAGACCGGGACAGAAGACAGGTCCAGGGCAGACAGGGCTCATAAGCACACCCCATGACACAGCCTCAGATGCCCGGGGACGAAGTCCCTTTGACTCTTAAGACACAGTGACAACAGCTTCTTCATGTTGCTCACCAGTGTGTGCCAGGAACTACAGACCATATAGTAAGAATTCTCACCACCCCATGAAGTAGACAGTACTAGCCTCCACCCACCACACAGCCGAGGAGACTGAAGCTCAGAAGGCAGACAGCCTTAGGGAGCAGCTTAAGGCCAGGGCCCCCTAAGCTCACAGCTGTTCCCACATTCCCAGCCCTGCTCCTCTACCCGTGCCCCACTACAGGAGTAGGGGCAAGCAGACTGAGTGGAGGTTGGGCCTAGGGAGGAGGAGAGGGGAGTCAATCTGAGAAAGACATAGTCCAGTCCCTTTATTTATAGTCAACTAAAGATGTTCTTTGGAGAAGGCAATGGCACCCCACTCCAGTACTCTTGCNGACTGCAGCCTTCCAGGCTCCTCCGTCCATGGGGTTTTCCAGGCAAGAGTACTAGAGTGGGGTGCCACTGCCTTCTCCGGATTGGACCATACACACAAGTAACAACAGGGGTGAACTATAGTCCCAAACGTTGCTTCCCAATGGTCCCCGTGGAAATGGTTGGTTTTTCAATCTGCGTGCTGGTTACAGTTGTACTCAATTTGTGAAAACTCATCACTACAATCACTCTTCTGTAGACACATCATACTTCACGATCCTTGAGGGTCTCCATGTCCTTCCTACCACCTCTCCAACTTCACTTCTCACCATTCACCCCAGTAAGACAGGTCTGTTTTCAACTCCTCGACCACACCACAGAATTTCCCATTTCAGCCCTTGTGCTAATTAAATCTCTTCCTTTTCCTTTACAGAGATGTGTTATTTCATGACCTAGGGGTTCATTTCAAATGACATCTCAGAGAAGTCTTTTTTGGCCCACCCTTGCTAGTCTTGACTCCATTAGCTGTTCACTTCCCCCTTCACCTCACCACATCCTGAAATTATCTCTTTTGATTGTATTTGTACTTGTTTTTTCAGCTGTTTCCCCTACTAGAATGTATGCTTCACAAGAATGGAGACCATACATGTCATTTCCTCTTGTGTTTCCCCCACAAAGCACCTTACACATAGGTGTTCAAAAACAAGTTAGCTGAATGAATAAATGAGACTGCACATCAAAAATTTTCCA
The DNA here is from genome assembly GCA_006410615.1 of Neotragus moschatus. Classification (NCBI taxonomy): domain Eukaryota; kingdom Metazoa; phylum Chordata; class Mammalia; order Artiodactyla; family Bovidae; genus Neotragus; species Neotragus moschatus. Next base: position 514,414 of record SJYA01000905.1, on the reverse strand, counting down.
AGTATTATGCTAAAAGATAGATTTAAAAATAAGTAGACAAAAATTAAGAATTAGCTTGAAATTAAATAGAATACAAACTATGTTTAAAGACTGCCTTCACATGTCTTGCTTTACTCACCACCATCAGTATCAACACAATGCTAATTATCAGACAATAAGCTAACAGCTTCTCAGTAGTCTAACCCACCCTTTTTAAATTAATAAAGATCTACCATACTGTTAGGATGTTACTAGGGGAAAGAAGCGACTCTATAAATTCATTTTTTTTTCCTTCCTGTAAAAAGATTGGAAAAACACTTCAGGCACTTGCATGCACACACACAGACACACACCCAGTGGAGAATGGTTCTCCAGCACTGAACTGGTATTTCCACCTACAGCTCAACCCACTGGGGACTTCATAATCCTTACACACAACCTTGGCCTGAGATACAGACATTTTATGCCAAAACTGTGGGTGGGAAAGCCAATTCTTTTCTTCCTGCAGAAGGATATACAGACAATTATTACACAACTTTAGGATGACCCATGCCTTCCTGTCTCAGGACGCTCCCAGAGGTTCCCTAATTGCCTCTTATTCGCCAGGGCAGTGGGTCTCCAACTTCTCAATGATGGTGTGCCTACCAGCCATGCCGCCCACTGAGGAACAGCAGGAAACACTGAAATACTCGCCTGCTGCTTATGAGCCAGGAGCAATTTCTCTGGCCGAAGAGGCAGAATATGAATGCCATGTAAAACCACAGCCTAAACTCATGTGTTCAACAAAATTAACAGACAGTTATCGAACTCATTGGCTGAGTTTTCCTGCTCATATTCTTTCACAACTTATTCACGTCTACTAATATTTAACAGGTACGTGGAGGCTGACGCCAAACGCTTAAGCTGACAAGATAGAAACTTGAAACTGAAAAACTATTTCTATTAACCTGTTTCCTTCTTCTATGAATAGGAATAGGGCATTAGTCTTTTTTCGAAATAAAATTGCTGGGTTGGAAGAGCATCTGTGAATCACTACCTTAAAAGAAGTCATCTCTAGAAGTCCAAATATTATCACTGTTTCATTCTTTGCTAAAGAAAATATTATTCATTTTTATATATACAAGTATATGTATATATAGGCTTCCTAGGTGGTGCTAGTGGTAAGGAACCCATATACCAATGCAGGAGATGTGGGTTTAATCCCTGGCTCAGGAAGATATGTTAATATTAAATATTTTAAAATCTTTTCTTTTTCATCTTTAATAGCTAAAGATAATGAAATATACATATATATATACACACACACACTTCTATGTTAGAAATTTCCAATTCTCACCAAGTACATACTTATCAAAAAGTGAAATGGCTATTCAAAAATAAATTTGTTAAAAATTACACCAATATTTTGAAAGAACTAAGAAGCAAAATGATCCCCACAATGACATCATATTCAAGTGTGCATAAATGTCAAATATGAAGTAATTTGAAAGTTGATTACACAGAAAAGTCTCTAATTATATTCTCTTACTGGGGATAACTAAAGTCAAAGCAATTAATAGAAATGAAAGGACGTCTTTGATGGAAATGCCGTTAAAACACATAAAGATGTTAAAATGGTAAGTTTTTTCATAATAGCTTTCTTCTAAACAGAGTCCACACTTGACAGTAACATATGCACAAACATGCCTGTGGTCTCCAAACATGACACCGAAGCAACTGAAGCAGAAGAAAATGCACAAACAGGATTAAATCTTGACACAGAAGAGAAGAGAGGGCAGCATCTGGAACTTCTGGCATGCTACTAAGAACAAACACTGGCAGGGACACAAATTCTCTGACCAAGGCTGGGTGGCTTCAATTTGGGAAAGCTATCTTTCCCTCTTAGAATAAAGTGTTGATCAAAACAAGTTTGTAGGTACCTATGAATTCAACAATAACCATTCCACCACCCGAGTAGTTTTCAAAGTCACACACTCAGAAATACATTTAAGAACCGCAAATAATATGTGTGATAATATATGCATATTTAAGAATTCCAAATAACGTATGTAGACTCCAAAGTAAAGTATGGTACACACTCTCCCCACAATGGTACAGCCTTATTCCTTAAGTAAGGGTTTTATATAATGACTTCTTTCCAATAAGAATGGGGGGGATGCAGGGGGTGAAGAGTAACTTTACAGTGGAGAGACACGACAGCCCTTTCCCCAGCCAAGTGCCAAGGCCACATCCACAGTGGGAAGTCACGCTGAGAACAGTAGGTGCCCTTGATACGAGAATAGCACTTTCCCTCTGTGATCTTCCCTCAAAAACTGTAACCCTAGTGGAATCGTAAGAAAAACATCAGATAAACCCTACAAAATACCCAAAGAGCTTTGAGAAGCTCCTCAAGACCATCAAGGTCATCAAAATCAGTTTAAGAAACTGTCACAGACAAAAGGAGCCAAAGAAATCATGATGATTAAATGTAACATGGTATCCTGGGATGAGATCTTGGCAAAAAAAAAAAAGACATAAGGTAAAAACTAAGGAAATCTGAATAAAATGTAGACTTTAGTTAATAACAATGCATTGATATCCATTCATTAACTGTAACCAACGTATGATAGTAGCACTTAAGATGTTAATAATGAGAAGCTGGGTGTGGAACAAGGGAACTAACTCTTTATAAAATACTACCTCTGCATTATTTTGTTTTTTGGTAAATCTAAAACTCTTCTAAAAAATTAAGGTTTGTTTTTAAAACTGATTGAGCTTGATGTTTCAGTTTCCTTATTCCCACAGACAAGACTGAAAAATGCTGATGAAAGTTCTGCCGACCTTTTAAAGGTTGTTTCCATTGTTGTGCAGAAGGCTGCTGTTCTAGGTTGAATGAGAACAAGACATTCTAACAAAATCATCCCAAGAAGGAAGACAAACATGAGCCCGTTGGACTTTCCTGGGGGGTCCAGTGGTTAAAACTTCACATTCTCAATGCAGGGAGCACAGGTTCAATCCCCGGTTGGGGAACTAAGATCCCATGTGCCACACAACACGGCCTTAGAAAAAATAAGATGAACTTATTATGTGCTTCCCTCTCAGGAAGCAGTGGTATCTCTCATATTGTTAAATTTAACAGGCATCTCCCAACTTCCTGTACAAAGTAGATGCAGGGCTGCCAGCTCCACAAAGCTCTTATGGAGAAGAATCAAATGTGGGTGTGTGTTGCAGATGTTCTGTGCCAAAATCTCTTGGCAAGCTTAGTAACGTCAAGGTAAAATAGGCTCCTTTGTGGGTGAACATCTTAGAGTCTATAATCCAAAGCGCAGTGAAAAGGATATTTTTTGCATCATCTTCTAACCTTCTTCAACCAGAAAACTTTGAAGGGATGGAGGTGAGGAGGGGGCATCCCCTGAGAGTAGGTGTCATGGTCTAATTTTGGAAAACATAGCTCTGAAGTGTTACCAGAGCTCTTAATACTGTTCCTATAAAAGCCTCCTCTAGCAAGCTGTGCCTCCCACTATAGCACCCAGGACTTGCAGGATTCTTAGCTTCCTGACACTGTGCATCTACCCACCCCATAGAGTTAACAACTAGGCATTATTTTTATTTATTTAAGCAGATGGACTCCTATCTTGTGTTTAGTCTGGTCCAACTCTCTGCAGCCCCACGGACTGTAGCCTGATAGGCTTCTTTGCCCGTAGGATTTTCTAAGCAAGAATACCAGGGGATCTTCCCAACCCAGGGATCAAACCTGGGTCTCCCACACTGGTAGGCTAATTCTTTGCCACTAGTGACACTTGGGAAGCCCAGATTTCTATCTAACTTTTTCACTTCTCTATCTAAGTTTATAGTTAAAAAGTCAGGGTGGGAGGGTTTAACATGTGCTTTTATCTGGGAGAAAGGAAAGCTTACAAAGAGTATATATTTTCATTGCTATGCACCCCACAGATATGGTTACAGACTTTAATTTGGAAGGAAGAGTTGTAGGACTTTGGGAATATTTCTTCATAAATTGTGGATCAGTTACTGCAGATAAGAACAGGAATTTTTTCAGCCAAGAATTGGGACCTAGGGTTCCTTCTGAGCGGATCCTCTAAGGACTGAACAGCCAAACAGCTGGGACCATCAGTACATGGTGAAAAACCTAACATTTTTTTTACTCAAATTTATTCATTCTTCTTTAATTTCTTCACTAAACAGAATTTTTCTCATTTTAATTGGAGGCTAATTACAATATTGTGGCAGTTTTTGCCATACATTCACACGAATCCGCCACGGGTGTACATGTGTCCCCATTCTGAACGCCCCTCCCACCTCCCTCCCCATCCCATCCCTCAGGGTCATCCCAGGGCACAGGCCCTGAGCACCCTGCCTCATGAACCTGGACTGGCGATCTGTTTCACATATGATAATATACATGTTTCAATGATATTCTCTCAAATCATCCCACCCTCGCCTTCTCCCACAGAGTCCAAAAGTAGAATTAAAAAAAAAATCAAATACGTATATAGATAGGTTTGGCATGGCACTCCAAAATATTAATTAGATCTAATGAATACTGAAAGAAATCATTTCCCTTCCTAGCCATTCTAACCATGGTTATAATGTAGCAGTTATACAGTATTATGTCTGTCCTAGAATGTGACTGATGAAGGGTTTTATTTACCCAAACTTTGTACCCAGTCCCTGAATAAAACATAGGAATCAGCCTTAGAATCCTCTTTGCAATTGAGGCTATTTTATTGATCACTCAAGTATCAGTTTTAGAAACACAGCAATTTGAAAAAAAAAAAGACTAATAAAAATAAAACGTATGTTTTTCTCAGAGAACTGAGCATAATCAACTTAAAAGAAAAATAAGCTTCTCTAAAATATGCTACTAGAATACTATTCATGTAATATTTAAAAGCTACTGAAACATTAAAAGCATGTCAAATTCTACTGGAGTCTAAGACTAAAAAACTAAAAAGCTCCAAAAAAGTCTTTAAAAAGTTATTTTTAATGAAAACTAGCAATTAAAATTTATGGTTTGCATTGCCCCAGGAGCTCAATCTCCTGGTTGACAAAGTCAGCCCAGACTGAACACAGAACTGAGCTTATTAAGCAGAAAGTTTTTTTAAAAGTTGCAGAAAGAGGACCAGTGAACTGCTGCCAGCCACAGGCCCGGCGGGGGCTTTTAAAGTGGGTCGACTTGAGAGGTCTCTACCAACTCAGCTCTGAGGCTGCTGATTAACGTATGCAGCCTATTCCAAAGTGCCTTTCAAACCGCCACCCGCTCCCCACCCCCAATCATGTGAACTCTTCAGCAGGCAGTCTTTGAATTCTGATGTTTAGTTTCACCTTTTTGTAGCTTCTACCTTAGCCTTCTGTGTTTAGGATCACCTGTCCACGGGTATCCAGCTTCATGGGCAAGCTGATCTGATTGCAATAGACCAGTCTTGAGAGAATGCAAGATTTGTCAGACCATCATTTAGACAACAAATAGAAAACTTTCATTCCTTTGCTTTAGCCACAGGTCAGAAGCAAGGCCGAGTTCCTGCTTACCCTTTGCTAGGTCTCTGTATGTTTTCTTATTCAGTCTCCCAGGACCCCATGGCATAGGTTCTGGAAATATCCCCACTTAACTAACAATGACACAGAATCAGCAGTGGGAAGTAACTCCCTCTAGGAATGTCAGAGCAGAATTCTAACCCATGCTTCTTTGTCCCAAACCTGTATTCTTTCTGGCTGGGGTGTCCCCTCACCCCAGTAGCATGCAGCAGCACACAGATGGAAACAGCTTTTCAAGAATTCAGTAAGAACAGTAAGATCGTGTGTCTTCTACATTCCCTATAGCAAAAGGGCACCACTGTTTTGGTAAAATGTCTAACAGCCTAGAATCTCCCAAGTCTCTCAAATTTGAGAATTGTACAAGATAAGTTTAAATACAACGCAAATGGCTAACCATGAGCAGATATTCAAAATGTGTGGCTCATATTAATGGTCTAATGAGGCAATGTTATACTGAAAGGGGGCAGAATTTATATCTATCCTTATTTATTCCTGTCCTTATCCAAAAAGGAAAGAGAATTTATAAATATAAATTAAAATAGGATAATACATAAATTGATGAATAGGAGTTCATAAGAGCCTTTAAGGCTTTCTACATGCTAAATTATATACACACTATTTTCTTGAACACTTTTAAAGCAGTTTTTCACTATCCTTAGACACTGATTTTGCTTGCATTACCTCATAACAACTAGTTGGAAATACTTCAAAACGTGGTAACTAGCTCCAAAAACTTTTCTGCCTTTGCTGAAACTTTAACCACACACAAGCCACAGCTATATTCTTTAGCCTTAGTATCTTTGTACAGAATTGGAACATTCAGGCACTCTTCAAATTGAGCCTGAATTTTCACAATTGGTAGGAATAAAAATTTGAGTCAACCAACTGTTACAGCTTACAGAAAACCAACCAGCACTTTCAGTTATTTTTTTCTTCAAAGTAAAATGAATTGACTGTATTGAGCTGTTTCTGTGCTCCCCTCTCTTGAGATGTGACTTCCCTGAAGAATTTCCACCAACATACAACCATCCTTTCAAATGCATTCCCTTAAAAATTAATTTTAATCTTTTTATAATTCAAAACATTTGAGGTGGAAAAAAGCAATTTTTCTAAATAGAAACATACTTCTGCTCGTCCCCAAGTCGATTCTAAATTCTAATCAGATTCAGTCCAAATGCCACTTAATGACTACGTGTTCCACCCAGATTAACAAGACATGCTGCTAACTTACCATTTAGTGACAAATGCCTCTTTATTCAAGTGTCCTCCGACTGGTGGTATTATTAGCAATGAAGAGATTGACTTAGAGGCAGACTTTTTCAAAGGCTAGAGCAGAGCACAGATTTTCATCCAAGTTTTTTTCTCATGATCTGCAAAGTATTTCACTTCAATTGTCATGAGTTTCTAAAATTAACTAATATATTTACCACAGGGAGATTTTTTTTTTCTAAGCATGCTGTTAATGATTTTTTTTCACTCCACAAATATAAATACTTATAAATGCTTAGCACAAGGTGAAAGAGTTACTGAATAAACGATATGCTCTAGGAGGACAGGGGCTTCAATACTTTGTTCAGTATGTGTCATCAAAGCATGCCCAGCAAAAGGCAGGATCACTATATAATTCGGAAACTCGAATGTCTTCAAGGAGTTCAGAACCCTCGAAGTGTCAGGCACTGTTCTAGGTTCTGAACATACAGCTGTGAGCCAACCCAGTTTGTGCCCTCGAGGCCCTTATACTTTAGGGGGTGAGATGGGGAAGACAATATATTAAAACTATATGTAATATGTATTATATATAATGACAAATTATATATAAATGTAAACAATAAATTATATGTATGGTATGCTCAGATGCTCAGTCCTGTGTGACTCTTTACAACCCCATGGACTGCACCCCATTCAGGCTTTTCTGTCCAAGGGATTCTCCTGTCAATAATACTGGAGTGGGTTGCTGTGCCCTCCTCCAGGGAATCTTCCCAACTCAGGGTTGGAGACGGCAGTGGCACCCCACTCCAGTACTCTTGCCTGGAAAATCCCATGGACAGAGGAGCTTGGTAGCCTGCAGTCCCTGGGGTCGCTGATTCGGACACGACTGAGCGACTTCACTTTCACTTTTCACTCTTATGCATTGGAGAAGGAAACGGCAACCCACTCCAGTGTTCTTGCCTGGAGAATCCCAGGGACGGGCGAGTCTGGTGGGTGCCGTCTCTGGGGTCGCACAGAGTTGGACATGACTGAAGTGACTTAGCAGCAGCAGGGATGGAACCTGAATCTCTTATGTCTCTTGCATTGGCAGGCGGATTCTTTACCATTAACACCACCTGGGAAGCCCATATGTGGGTTTCCCAGGTGATGCTAGTGGTAAGGAATATTTTATACAACACAGACACACATAGATATAATGTATACATATACACATATCACATATATATAATGTATACATGTATACAAACTATATATTTATATATGTGTGTGTATGTATAAATCTAGTGTGCTTGACAGAGGCTCTACAGGGAAGGAAAAAAACAGTGAAGAAGCCGGGGAGCCTGTCTAGACTTGGTGACTTTACACTTGGAATATCTTTCAGAAGAGACTTAGATTTAAAAGAAATGAGGGGGCAATTCTCGCAAATATTGGGGGTTAAAGTGTTCTAGACAGAAGAAACTAATATGCAGGCAACTAATGATAACCCAGTTTGTGACCAGCATAGTGAGAGGTGTGGCTGGGATTGCTAGATGTCTACCATCTCTTCTTCCAGGGCACCCAGTGAGACCACAAGTCTCAGTTGTTCTTGCTTCAGCTGAGAACTTGTGACCTGTCTTTGTCAAAGGGATGTGCGAGTAACGCTACGCGTCACTTCCGAGACAAGGCTGTCCTAGCAGGCCTGGCTACTCCATGCCTGCTTTTCCCTTCTGCGAGTTGCAGTACGGGGACATCAGCAGAGCCATGTGGGAGGGGCTGGCCTCCTGCATCAGGACAGCCATCTGCTGACCAAGCATGAACAAAATGCTGTCTCCTGTTATACTGTGTGTTCCCTGAAGACTGGGACCAGTCTTTCTCCTCCTCATAGCCCTAAAAGCCAGCATGACTTCTAGTGAATGGCAGGTTCCCAGCACTAATTGAACAAACGCTACTGAAATAGTTGGGGGGGAGGGGAAGTTCTGTGAAAAGGTAGCTAAGGAAAAGAATCTGAAAGGGTTCATAATAAGGACATTTTAAAGGACAGAGTGAGTGACTTACAAGGGGTGGGTGGGGTGTAGGGGTAGATATTCTGAGCAGAGGAAAGAGCCTGAGCAAAGAGAGGAAGAAAATATAGGATACATTTGAAGGACATGACCCAAAAGGTGCCCACAGTTGTATACCTTTCATTCAATAAGCAATTATTAAGCAACTATTGTGTGCTGGGCACTATCAAAGATGCTAGAGGCACAAAGCCTCTAGCTAGGCTCTGCTCGAGAAAAACAGGATGCAAAGACGACATAAAAAGGAATGGGGACCCTACTGGGGATGGTGAGGCCGTGGCAGATTGTGAAGCTGCAGCAGAACTCCCTGGGCAGACTGGCCACAGTGGGCACCCCAGAGGAAGGGGAGGAGCAGAGGTTTCTCTGGCACAGAGGGTTCATGGAACTGCAAACAGCTCAGCTCTCTAGGAAGTAAGCTCCACGAGAGCATGCCCAGTAGTGTTCTTCACTGCAGAATGTCCAGTGCCTGGAACGCAGCCTGCCCTGAGCAGATCAGGAGATTTGGGGAAAAAGGGTTAAGTTTAGAAACAAGGCTGGAGGGGGAGGGGACTGGACAAGAGAAGGAATCAGAAAACCCTGAGGGCAGCGAAAAGATCAGATTTAACTGTCTGGCTGAAAGGTGCAGGAAGGGGTGTGCCACCAGAGGAGATCCTTAGGAGATGACTCCAAGGGCCTGGGCTCCAGATGAGAGGAGATGGAAATCGAAATAAGGGGTGTGTTTGTGTGGGGTGGGTAGAATGAAGATCACAGGATTCAGGAATTATATGGGGAAGACTCAGGGCTTGTGATGGTTTTATATATACACACATACACACACACACACACACACAAAACACAAAGAGTCTAAGATGACTCCTACATTTAAGGAACAGCAAGCTGGGAGAAAACAACAGTAATCTGATTTTCCATATGTTATGTTTAGGATGCTCCAGGGTTTTTTTTGAGAGGAAATGTCCAAAAGGCAGCTGGGCATGTAGGTGTCATATTCCAGGAAAAGATCTGGTCTGGGAAGAACCAGCAGCATCCAGGTCACGGGAATGAAAGAAATTGCTCGACACGGCCTCCATGTACCGCTGCACGAGTTATGCACTGCACAACTCCCGAAGCATCAGCTGCCCCAGGTCACTGCAGTTTTGTACAGATAACAGCACTTTTTTGGTAGATAACTACCATGCATTATCTGGAGAGGAGAGCATCATTTTCTATGTCATCAGAGTTATTGTGTAGATGAGCAACAGGTTTTCCAAGCAAAAGAGCCGCTCCTAAACAAGCAGAGGCAAGAGGAAGAAAAAGGGAGAAGGCAGGTGGGGGAGAAACGGGACAAAGCAAATCCATTTCAAAATTGATCTATAAAAATCTCCTATATCCTCTATATTGAAGACTGCAACAACTGTTAACCCTTAAAGCTTTGATGGTCTCACTGGGTTCTGCTACCACAGGGAATACCAGGAGCTTACTGAAAGCAATCCTTGCCCTGCTTGGTCACTCATGAGATCTCAGTGTGGGTCTTTCTTCAGCTCACAGGCTCCAGGGCTGCATTTTCTTTATACAATGGTAATAACGATAATAAAGAAAACACTGCTACACCTATACACTTCCCTACATATGATTAACAATTCTTCCCTGGCCTAGAATAAAAAAAAGTTACTTCAAGGCATTTGAAAATGGTGGCTCAGAGGTTAAAGCGTCTGCCTGCAATGCGGGAGACTCGAGTTCAATCCCTGGGTTGGGAAGATTCCCTGGAGAAGGAAATGGCAACCCACTCCAGTATTCTTGCCTGGAGAATCCCATGGACGGAGAAGCCTGGTAGGCTACGGTCCACGGGGTCGCAAAGAGTCGGACACGACTGAGCGACTTCACCTTCACCTTCCTTTCCAAAACTAGGAATTAACATAAGTAACTGAAAATCCGGAATGGCACAGGATGCTGCTGAGTTTCTACAGCAAGATGCACTGAGTCAAACCAGCGGTTCTGAAGTGGGGTGATTTGGTTTCTGCCCCATGGGCTTCCCTGGCGGCTCAGACAGTAAAGAATCCACATGCAGTGCAGGAGACCCAGGTTAGATCCTTAGGTTGGGAAGATCCCCTGGAGAAGGGAATGGCTATCCACTCCAGCATTCTTGCCTGGAAAATTCCATGGACTTAGAAGCCTGGCAGACTACAATCCATGGGGTCGCAAAGAGACAGACATGAAAATTAGGAACACAGTCAATTTCAGTGTCAGGACCCAAGCAAATGGTGGAACGTAAATCAGATGTCTTATTGGAAAATCTGTGTATTTTATAATGGACCATTATTTATGAGAATTTGACAGAAATTTATAGAATTTGCTTTATCAGAAAGCACTAACATACACCGAGCGACGAACACACACACAGTTACATGAGACGTTTAACCGTTTTTGGTTGTCACAACAGGAAAATGGAGTGGGGTTAGTTCTGCTGGCCCCTGGTGCGTCAAGGCCAGGGATGCTGCTAAACACCTCACAATGCACAGGACAGCTCCCATGACAAAGAATTAGCTGACTGAAAATATCAGTAGAGTCAAGGTTGAGAAAAACTCTGTTAAACTATAAGCTTCTTGAGGCTTAGGTACCTGTGATGTCCAATAAGTACCTGTGATGCCCAAAAGTGGTAAGATAAAGTAAAATGGAAGACAATGATTGCACTATATTGAAGAAATAGGCAACAATTTCACCTATTTTTTTTCTCCTGCTATTATTGCCTTCCATTTAGGCTCCCAATTCAGATTACAAAAAAGCTGACAAAAAGTGTTAGAAACCTAAATTATATACACAAATGCTTTCTGATAAAGCAAATTCTATAAATTTCTGTCAAATTCTCATAAATAATGGTCCATTATAAAATACAAACACCTCTTCACCATTGTTTTCCACAGAGAAATGCAATTCTGACAGTTAATTTAGATTAATTAAAAAACCAGAGAGTAAAATAAAAGTAGAAGCTAAATATGTGATCTGAGTTAATGTCACTCAGAGTCATTTTATCCCACTACTAATCACTGCTTCCCACGCCCAACCTCAATAGCCATTCATCTGCTTTCCCCAAATTTAAATGGAAGTGAACTACAGTCACAGATTTTCCAATGAGACATCTGATTTACGTTCCACCATTTGCTTGGGTCCTGATACTGACATTGACTGTGTTCCTAATTTTTAAGGTTCTATTTTAATTTGCATTGTAACTAAATGAGAAAGAACAAAAGCCAATAAAAAAACAAACCTAGATAATCATGCTCCTGCCCTTACTGGAAAGGGAGAAAGGATATCACTACCCAAACCAGCACCCTTTGGTAACTAAAGCCTTTTTGTCCCTCCAAGGTCCAGACAATGGCTCCCTTAAGCATCAGATGACCGGGGAGTACTACAACTGCTGAATAGATTTTCATGGAACATAAATCACTTTCCCACTACCTGCCACTTACAGACCTGCTTCTCATGAACCTTGGACCCTGCACAACATGGCTCACCACGTCCTCTGTGACAGCTAGGAATAAGGCAACAGTTTGCCTGAGTAGATAAAGGGCATTACCCCCTTTTGACTCTTAAGGTTTTCCCCCCTTGTGCAGTAACATTTTTTAAATTAAAATTGCAGGAACGTCCAATTTCCCCATGCCAATTAAATCTTAAAATATCTAAATATTTGCATGGTTTATATAACTGTTGAGCATTTTAATAGGATTTTAGCAACATATTTATCTGATTATTTCCTAATATATCTCCATGTGGATCAGATCTCCTGCTCTTGTAATTCTGCATGAGAACTTTCAAGCAATTTTGCTTCCCATTTGGCTGGGAGTTTGGGGGGGTTGGGGAGGGGTGGGTCTTACAGCACTGCAGAGAATACAGACACATAGCAGACCTCACATTTAGTGGTCGAGAAATTTTTCCCCATATGGATTTCCAAATTTACTTAATCCTCTTGAAACAGAATTGCTGAGAATCATGATGAAAGATTCTGCTGTTGGTGTGACATCATTCATATACATCTAATTCCATTGCTCTGCGTTAAATTCATCCTGCTTTAAAGTAGGTAAGTTATATACTTCCCAGAGGGATTGAAGTTGCCTGCTTTTTCGTGGCCCTTATCACAAACAGCTGAGGACCCCAGGGGGCTGTCTGAAAGTCACCTAAGCAAGATCTCTGCTGAGTAAAATATAGCTGCCAATGGCCAGCTTACTGTGTTCGCGGCTTTTCCACTGGCCCAGAGAGCAAGCCTCTCACCCGCATGCCCAACTTAGACGCAAGCAGATGCCACTGCAGTGAAGTGGTCCAAACACACACACACACACACCCCCACAGACACACACCCCACACACACTTCTCTGAGCCAGGTTATGCCAAAGGCTCTGCAGGCATGAAATCATGAAGCAATTTAATACAAGCTTGGATAAAAAGCCAAGTGAGCAATTTAGAAGTCGAAAGGAAACACAGGGGAAAGTTCTTCGGCTTTTGAGAAGTGGAGGAAAGAGGCAGAGAGCATCTTGGATCCATTTGGATGGGAAACGAGAGGAGAGGTGGGGCAGCAGCTGTCTGCTCAGCCTGTTTGGGGAAAATGGTGCAGAACAGTTTTCCCTACTCTGGCTCCTGAGATTACAAGTGCTTAGCATCCCAAACCTGTAATTCTAAACTCTTTCTAGGGTCAGAAGCACGTGACATTTAATGGAACTAAAGAAGAACAAGAGTTACGTGTGCTGGTTGTGCTGAAAACAAAGCAAAAAGCTTTAGTGGTTGGAAATCAGGCTTTGACTTGGCATGGAAAATTCTCGGGGAGTTGGGGTTTGTTGAAGCATCAGCCCAGACAAGTTTCAAAGGGAAAAACGTCTATTAATGCAAAGACCTTTGCATCAGAGAAAGGTGGCAGTAGGGAGGTATGCTGACAACTTTGAGAACAGAACCGACGGCTGGAGCCAAGACACGTGATCCCAGTGTCAGGCCTCAGCCCAGCTGGAACAGCCATGGGAAAGAAAGATGCCATACAGAGGAGAAGCCGGGGGCCAGCGCTGAGTGAAGTGGGTGACAAATTAGTGCTAAGGCACCACAAGCGGCAGGCTTGTTTTCTCCAGCTCTGCGGATGTAAGCTGTGAGAGGCTTTCACCCTGGAAGCCTGGATGCTGGGGAGGGCCAGCAGGCGACAAGAGACAGAGTCAGGCTTCGCTGAGGCTGCGGGAGGCCGTCCCCGCCAGCACAGCAGGGAAGACACGGTGCACACAGCAAACCAGTCTGCAAGACAGGTGGGTGCAGGGCCCTGGGCAGAGGCAGAGCCCCCAGGGCAGGAGATCCAAAATCCGACACAGCACATCCGTCCAGGCCAGCAAACTCGCCTCGGCCGAGAGAGAAGGAATCGCACACTGGAGTCGATTGTCGCCGAAACAGCTGTGCGCAGCCTGGGCAGCCAAATGCAGGGCCGTCAACACCATGTCCTCAGGAGGGTGCAGGTTCCTGAGCAGGGCAGACACAAAGTGCCCCCGGGTCCTGCTGGCCAAGTCTTGCCAAGGGGCACTCGATACATGATTGTCCAGTTGGCTCAAGTCTCCTCCTCCGGCCCTCTCAGAAGAGAAACCCCATCCATCAGATGTGGCCAAGGTGCTCCTAACCTGTCAGCGTGTGACGAGGCAGAGCGGGGAAATACTCCCTCTGCCCTCAAAGGGCTTACTGTCATCTGGGCCAGACAGTTTTTTCCCAAACTGTGGGTGGCCTCCCACAACGGGTAGTCAAAATCAATTATACGGGTCAAAATCAGCCTTGTTTTTCACCCACACACATACAAGAATAAAAGAACATGCTTGTGGAACTTATGATTCAAACGTGTACATTCACTACCACCATGTCATGCTGTTAAAATATACCCCTTACTGCAGGTCAAAGGAAAAAAAAAAATGTTTGAAAGTAGCTGATCATTCGAACGATCATCATTCAAATGTGTGAAAGTAACTGATCATGCAAAACGATCAAACATTTCAAAAAGTGTGTGAAAGTAGTAGAAGACAGGAACATGGAGCCCTTTGCAAAGAACTTCCACACATACTCGTTTATGAAATGATCCAGAAACCCCATAAGGAAGCTGCTCGTGTTTTCAGTGACTCGAGATATTAATCAACTTGTTCAAGGCAGCACAGCAGAGCCTGGATGTAATCCCAGATGGCTCTGAGTCCAGTACATCCTTGAGTACCACAGGAGTTCAGGAATAATGCTGAGCAAAGAGGGCCGGAGAAGAAAGGAAAGGAGAGAAAGAGACGTGGAAAGGTGAGGAGATCTTGGCTGGGAAGGAAGGGCAGATATGTAGAAATAGGCTGGGCTGGCTTGAAGGGGAGTGGAAGGTTCAGCCTGATGTAGCAGAGGACACTGGGAAGTTCAGAGTGAACTGAGCTGGACAGATTCTGGCAGCCCCTATCAGTGCTGAGACATTTGAGCTTCCCCTTCCTCATCTGTACAATGAGGACAATAATAGTACCTACTAAGTGAGGCACTATGTCCTGTACAAAATGCTTGTGCTCAGCATATGGTAGCTTTAAAAAAAGAAAGAAAGGCACCTCACCCATGCACCGATAAATCACTGATCACACATTATGTGACCCTAACAACAATCCTATGACCTAGACAAAGTTTTAGAAGCTTAAGAAACTGTAGCAGAGACACAGAGCAACTTGCACTGGGGCTTCTGCTCTGGGTGGCTTATCCAACAAGGAGAATAGCAGATAATGGTGCCACAAGGGCCAACAGAACCTCAAAGGCAAAGCAGAGAAATCCAGACATCCACCACCAAAAGGCAAGGAGTTTACAAGGTTTCTGAGGAAAAGAGCTATGAGGTGGGGGGTGTTAGGTGACATTAAGGCTCTGAAATTAGGGAAAGAGTGCTGCCCTCAGAGGTACATTTGAAAGCCAAGATCCACAAAGACTAACACAAAAAGAAACGGCTCCAAAGCCTTCTAACATGATATTTTAAATCCAGGGGCAAGAATGGCCGTCAGATGGGACCTGGTCAGATCTGAAAGTGGAGAAAAGTGGAGATCTAAAGAGAGCCACAGTGACCTTGCCACTCTAAGCAACAGACACGGAGAGCCATAGGCAGCATTCTTGGGCCTCGGAGCGTGCAGGACCCACTAGCAAAGTCTGCCCCACTGGCAAGCAGGACACAGGCAGCTGCAGCCAACTCCCTCTGGGTATTCCTGCTGACAAGCCTACTGACCGTGAAATGGACGCCTCGGACTTAACCTGATGCCATCTGACACTTAACTTCTCTTTGTCTTCACTCCGTCCTGGCCAACTAAGCATCTGATTATGATTTGGCTTCCCACACAGGCCACAGGAAGAGAATGTGTACCGNGCTATGACAGCCCAGGAAAATGCAGGCTTCCTATATCCAGGCCAGAAACCAAACTCGTAAGACACTGCCTACGTAAAGACCACACATTCATCCAGTTTCATCATCTGGTACGGAATTCCCCAGTGCAATTCATACTAACAGTTTAATGTTCCAGCCACTGAGAATTTAAGAGATCATAAAATCTCAGGGTTGATAAGAAAGACAAAATTAGAAAGCAAGACAAATCCAGGATATCATCATCATGCAACCCAATGGACTTCTCCAAAAAAAAAAAAAAAGTAATGATGTCTAGAGTATAAATCAAAGGAAATATTCTAGGGCCATGAAAAATTGGGAATGCTGGAAAGACATAGGCTGTTCCTCGATCACCGTGATAGACTTGACAGAGGTACATAGAAAAATACATAACTAAGAGCACTGAATAACAAACATTTAAAAAAAAGTGGAGATAGAGGTCAAAAAGCAGAAATAAAGACAGTATTGGTCAGAGTTCATACCTCCTGCCTACATTTCCCCCTCTCCCCACACTCCACCAGCCTTAGTATAAAGTACTAACATACTGTGTTATAATACACTATTTGCGGAAGGTTAAAACTGTAACATCTGGCAGCAAATACTTCCATCATACATTCTATAGCATACACCTTCAAAATTACTTTGTCCCCGGTGGACTGCTCTTACTGAGATGGCATTTTTTGGTTGTCCCAGTGGCCAACATGGGCTTCCCTGGTGGCTCAGCAGTAAAGAATCTGCCTGCAATGCAGGAGACACAGATGGAAAGAAATGGCAGCCCATTCCAGTATTCTTGCCCAGGAGATCCCACAGACAGAAGAATCTGGTAGGCTACAGTCCACGGTGCCACAAAAGGTCGGACACAACTTAGTGACTACAAACAACACAGCATCAATGGCCAATACAGAGGAGTATCACAGGAAAAAAAAGTCTTTATTGTGTTTACTGCAGGGATTCTGCCACAGCTGTTTTCCACTTCATAACAGAATATCCAGGCCACCAGGCCCTGTGACTTCTCTAAGCAGTATTGTGTATTTTGTAACATGAGTCTGACATGTTTCCCTTTTTGCACTGGCTAACAGGAAGCTCAGAAAACATTAGCCACACACTTTCAGCAAGTTCAACCACCTGCCAGTGTAACGCTATTACTTTTATCTCTGATCTTCCCTTCACACACTCTCCTAGTTAAAAATAATAAACAAAAAGAAAAAAAAATATATAACCTTCAATAGCAAATATTGATTGCTTACTATTAGACATTCTAATATCACAGCCTATCCATACATCTCTTATGTCACGACTCCTTAAACCAAATAAGTATTTTTAATATATGTTAAATTTTATTATATTTAAGTACTCCCCTGTAGTACAAAGGCTACAATCCATGACAACGTCTTATGGTACCCCTCATTTGCCTTGTTTTATAGGGTATATATCGGAGAAGACAATGACACTCCACTCTAGTACTCTTGCCTGGAAAATCCCATGGACAGAGGAGCCTGGTAGACTGCAGTCCATGGGGTTGCTAAGAGTCGGACACGACTGAGCGACTTCGCTTTCACGCATCAGAGAAGGAAATGGCAACCCACTCCAGTGTTCTTGCCTGGAGAATCCCAGGGATGGAGGAGCCTGGTGGGCTGCTGTCTATGGGGTTGCACAGAATCAGACACAACTGAAGTGACTTAGCAGCAGCATAGGGTATATATAAATCCTGACTGCATATTTCAGCCTTCTACAGGGGTGGGGGGAATCGTGTATCTGATGAGCCACAAGATAGAATCTGAAACACTCAGGGTGATGGCAGCTTAGACAGAGGGACAGGGGTTGAGGCAGCATTGAGAACAGTGACTCGCCCCTTGAGTCCTCACCTCTCCCCAAGGCCACGCTCTTTCATCTTGAACCTCGTTTCGCCCTCTTTGCTTTTCCCAGCCAAAGTCCACAGCCTACATCCTGCATAACTGTTGGTGTGCAAGAAGTGTCCAGGCAACACCAGGCAGCAGGGACCCTGAAAGGGCCCAAGATTTGGGCCTCCCAGGGCCAAAGCCTGGCTTGACGTAACAAACGCCAATTTCTTTCAGCTCACTAAGCCCACCTGTCCATTTTCCTCATTCTAACAAGTTCTAGCAGGCTTGATGACCTGTCTTTCAAACCAGAGTCCTATGAAAGAACAGTAGATTAGAAGTGACGAGAAGGGTTGGCCATGAGCTGTACTGGCAGTCAAGGGGCATCACAGGCTGAAAGGCAGCACAGAGACTAAACTAGTCCAGAAGTCTGCGGCCCTCATGGAGGGGAGGATGCCCAGGGGTGCAGAAGTGGCTGCAGGACACCCAGGGCTGCCAAGTGGGAGATGGGGTTACTGTAAGGAGCTGGCCAGCTCCAGGGTGCACCAAGCATTGTCACAGGAGAGAAGCTTCCCATGGAGTATGCAGGCTACTTTCCAAATCACGTTAGTATCATTAATAAAACTAATAAATAAAAGCACTACTAATCTTACAGCACTTCTATTACAGAACTTTTCAATCAGATCAGTAAAAAATGCATCTACAGACATGATGGATGCGTGTCATTGTATGCTAAGTCACCAGTCGTGTCCGACTCTTTGTGACCCCACAAACTGTAGCCCGCCAGGCTCCTCTGTCCATGGGGATTCTGCAGGCAAGAATACTGGACCGGGCTGCCATGCCCTCCTCCAGGGGATCTTCCCCACCCAGGGATTGAACCCAGGTCTCTTTAGTCTCCTGCACTGGCAGGCAGGTTCCTTACCACCAGCGCCACCTGGGAAGCCCCCACATGTCATTATGTGTTTGTCCAAACCCACAGAATGTACAGCACTGACAGTGAAACTGACAAAGTGAAAATGAAAGTCGCTCAGTCGTGTCTGACTCTTTGTGACCCCGGGGACTATACAGTCCATGGCATTCTCCAGGCCGGAATACTGGAGTAGGTAGCCTTTCCCTTCTCCATGAGACCTTCCCATCCCAGGGATCAAACCCAGGTCTCCTGCATTGCAGGTGGATTCTTTACCAGCTGAACCACAAGAGAAACCCAACCTGAAGGTAAACCGTGGACTTCAGGTGATATGGCAGCATAAGGTAATCCCTGGTTAAAAACATGTATCCCTCTGGTGAGTGATACTGACAATGGAAGAGGCTATCAAAAGGCACACAGGCGTGGGGGAGGGGCGGGGGGTGGAATTCCCCAGTGGTCCAGTGGTTAAGAATATACCTTCCTATGCAGGAGGGCATGGGTTCAATCCCTAGCCAGGGAACAAGGTCCCACAGGCTGCAATGAAGATCCCCCGTGCCATGAGACCCAAAGCAGTCAAATAAACAAACAGGAAAAAATGTTTTAAAAAGGCACACTAGAGAGCAAGGGGTATATGGGAGATCTTGGTCTCATTCTCTCAATTTTATTATAAAACTAAGACTGCTCTAAAAAAGTAAAATATTTTAAAACAATAATCAATAAAAATAAAAACAAAGTACATCTGCCATCATGTGTGAGGTCTGGGAAATCTGAAAATGAAACGGAAATCCTTTTGCTTGAAAAGGCTGAGAATTACCAACATCTTCAAAGATGGGCTCTGAAATCAGACAAATCTGGATTCAAATCATGGCTGCTTCTCTCAGCTGATCATCTGTAAGTGGGCATGAAACCACCTGCCTCACAGGGTTTTGTGAAGGAAAGAGCCCAAGGCAGTGACCATTTCCCTTGGTGCATTAGTTTACATATGCAGTCAATAAACAAGCAGTAAGTATCACTAGGCATTGTGAATACAATGATGAACCTCTACAATCTCCACTGTCGAGGATGAGACAATCCAACGAGCAAGACAGACCAGAAAAGGCATCAGGGAGGCAGTGAGTGAATACGACAACCATAAGCACAGAAGCAATCATGCCTGAGAGGGTCAGCAGGCCAGCACCCAGACAAAAGAACAAGGTACCGTGCAGCACCGTGGCGAAGAGTCAAGGACTGCCAACCAGGCAAGTAATTTTATCAGCAAATATTTAAATGCTGCCGTGTGCCAGGGCTTGAGGTCACAGCAGAGAACAATCCAAGACCCCTGCCCTCATGAAGCTCACCTTTGGAGAAAGGACTAAAATGAACACATGTATAGGTAAAAAAAAAAATTATATATATATATATATATATATATGTCAGATGACTGAAAAGCGTGGTGAAAGAAACTAAAGTCAGGGAGAAGGAGAGTCTGGGAGGGGGTGCAATTGTAGAGCCAGGAGGGGTGCAAGTGAACCGTGAGCCTCAGGGAGCAGCATTTGCTCCAGGAGGCAGGGGTGCCCATCGCAGAACTTACTTCTGCTCCCAGTGCTTTCAGAGCACAACAAAGTCTTCAGCAAGGTTCCATTCAAAACAATGAAGACACAAATGTTGATGTTTAAAACCCTTAGCTCTCCAGAAAGTTGTGGAGTAGGAAACAGCACCCTGCACCAGTATTCTTGCCTGGAGAATCCCACAGACAGAGGAGCCTGGTGGGCTACAGTCCACGGGGTTGCAAAGAACCGGACAGGACTGAGCACGCGGGCTCTAGAAAGTTAGCTGTCACAGTAGTACAAGCTGAGGTTTATTTTAACCACCTCTCTCAACCTCTTTTCTTCCTTTTTTCCCTTTTGCCATGAAAATGAAGAAGATGAAAAGGAGCTGCAAATATACTTCCCTCTTGTAGCATCTTTTCCCCATTCACCTAGAACGTGCTTACCTCGTGTGACAATGAACAGCCCAGCTTGTCTAACTCCTGAGAAAGCGTGCTGTCACCGTCATGGCGATTTGTTTGAGCAGTCTTGCCCACTGCATAATTAGCCTGTAGGTCACCATCTGTCTCTCAGTCCTCACAAAACCAACCATACGTTGTTTTCATCAACAGCCAAGCCAGGGTAGGATTCACCCCGCTTCAAGGAAACCGCTGTGAACCCTCTGGTGCAGGGGCTCTTGAGGGGCACACTTACCCCTCCTTTACTGGGCTTTTTTCATTTAAAAAATTGTTAATTTGTTCTGTTTATGTCTTGTCCATGGCTACCAACCCTAACAATTTCCAGAAATGTCTCTAAAGTCTCTACCAGGAAACACATGGTGAACAGGCTTAGTTAGAGCCCCCAAATTTTGGTTCTCTTTTACGGTTTGACCTGGTCCTGTGAAGAGGAACACACACACTGGCAAATGCATGTTACAAGCAACTCTTATCTAATGTCTACTGCACTTTGGAATTCCAAGTCACAAAACATCAACTTTTCCATCAAAATAACTCCACTCTAAAGTGGGTAACAACTATAAGTGATTTTTTTTTGCCTTTTTTTTAATTAATTTAATTGGAGGCTAATTACAATATTGTAGTGGTTTTTGCCATACATTGACATGAATATAAGTGATTTTAAACCATCATTTGAAGCAGTACAAAAATCTGTCACCAAATGATTTTTGATTTATGAGCGAATTTTCTAAGTGCTGAATACTCTTCATATCCCCCACCAATGACTAAACAATCTTAATAAGAAGCAGCCGTACAAAATGTTCTAGAGTTTGGCTTAATTTTTAAGTGAAATATAAATAAAATGTATCCCCCAAAATCTGCCTGATTTAAAATTATATGACAGGGAACACTAAAGCATTTAGATAATGAAGAACATCAGAATCTCATGGTAGAAACGGGTCATTAACACTGTGGGTGAGATGTAGGGAAACCATTTCTCCATTAACCAGCTTCCCCCAGGTCATCCCAAAATTCATCTGACTCAAGGTGGTGCAGAGGTTAAAGCGTCTGCCTGCAATGTGGGAGACCTGGGTTCGATCCCTGGGTTGGGAAGATCCCCTGGAGAAGGAAATGGCAACCCATTCCAGTATTCTTGCCTGGAGAATCCCATGGATGGAGGAGCTTGGTGGGCTATAGTCCACGGGTCGCAAAGAGTCGGACACGACTGAACGACTTCACTTTGAAGGTCTACAGAGTCAAGCATAAATTATTACTTACAAAACTGACCACAATTTCATCATTTTTAAAAAAGGCCAAGGCCTTCCTACAAGGCTAATGATTTCATTTGGCCTAAAAAAGTATTCGTGGAACTGAATTGAATGGTGCAAAGAAGAAAAATTTTAACTTGGCAGCTTTTTTGACTCATTAATCCTCAAGTTAACCCTTGTCACTGAAACAATCAACCTACTAAACCTTTAAAAGTTCAGTACATCATATTTCATGATCTGACTGGCGGTGCGTTCCTTTATTTCCTTTAAATATACCAACTGTTAATGATGGGTAGGGTTCCTCCTCAGAGATCAGAGATTTTGCTAAAGATTATTTCCCCTTCTGCATCATGGTCATTTACCTTATGCACATTTAGCATAAATCTAAGTTTTAGATTTTTCACATGTACCTCAATGTTCATATCAGCACTACTTGAAATAGCCAGGACGTGAGGCAACCTAAATGTCCATCCGCAGAGGGATGGGTGAAGATGATGAGGTACATACACATAATGGACTATTACTCAGCCATAAAAAGGAGTGAAACTGGGTCATTTGTAGTGATGTGGATGGACCTAGCGTCTGCCATACAGAGTGACGTCAGAAAGAGAAAAACAAATATCGTCTATTAATGCACGTATATGGAATCTAGAAAAATGATACTGATGAACATGTTTGCAGGACGAGAATAGAGACACGGATGTAGAGAACAAACATATGGACGAGGTACGGGGAAGCAGGAAGCAGAGGGCGCAGGGAACTGGGACAGGAGCACCAGCATATACACCATCGCGCGTGCAACAGCTAGCTGGTCGGAGGCTGCTGAACAGCGCAGGGNTGCACACCAAGGAAACCAGAATTGAAAGAGACACGTGTACCCCAATGTTCATCACAGCACTGTTTATAATAGCCAGGACATGGAATCAACCTAGATGTCCATCAGTAGATGGATGGATAAGAAAGCTGTGGTACATATACACAATGGAGTATTACTCAGCCATTAAAAAAGATCATATACATCTTTAAACTAAATTCTTCTTGTTTCTCTCTCTCTCTCTTTTTTCCTCATTGTGCTTTACAAAAAAGAACTTTGGAACCATAGAGCACCTACCATAAACTATTATCCATAGTCTCATAAGATTTGGAATTTTGAATTTAGAAGAGATAAGTACAGTTTTATTAATCACACATGTTTGTTGTAGTTTGATTGATTGAGCTGTTTGTCACAGAAGAAATAATATATTTTGGCATTATCATTAGACCAGGAGTCATGATTCATTCATTATCATTTTTAGTTGCTACCAAATATTAAGCTAATTTGCATTTGGAGGCAAGAAGGATAGATTTATAGGAAATACCAGTAATATTTCTTCCCTTAGATAAATCTGATTTGCATTTCAGTTCCTTTTGAAATAAAAATACGTTTCACATATTGCGATGTGTAAACTTCGATGTCATAAAAGAAACTTGAGATGGTATTAGAGTTGCAAGAAGCAGTCTTGAACTTTAAATTCCTCTTTGCATACTTTAAGAATAATTAGAGCACGACAGGAGAAGGGAATTAAGCAGCCTTTAAAAGAGGCATGAATTAATGATCACAACGCCTATGAAACAAAAGGGAATACTTTCCTTCAGTTCAGTTCAGTTCAGTCCAGTCGCTCAGTAGTGTCCGACTTTTTGTGACTGCATGAATCGCAGCACGTCAGGCCTCCCTGTCCATCACCAACTCCCAGAGTTCACTCAAACTCATGTCCATTGAGTTGGTGATGCCGTCCAGCCATCTCATCCTCTGTTGTCCCCTTCTCCTCCTGCCCCCAATCCCTCCCAGCATCAGGTCTTTTCCAATTAGTCAACTCTTTGCGTGTGGTGGCCAAAGTACTGGAATTTCAGCTTTAGCATCAGTCCTTCCAACGAACACCCAGGACTGATCTCCTTCAGAATGGACTGGTTGGATCTCCTTGCAGTCCAAGGGACTCTCAAGAGTCTTCTCCAACACCACAGTTCAAAAGCATCAATTCTTCAGCACTCAGCTTTCTTCACAGTCCAACTCTCACATCCNCATCAGTCCTTCCAACGAACACCCAGGACTGATCTCCTTCAGAATGGACTGGTTGGATCTCCTTGCAGTCCAAGGGACTCTCAAGAGTCTTCTCCAACACCACAGTTCAAAAGCATCAATTCTTCAGCACTCAGCTTTCTTCACAGTCCAACTCTCACATCCGTACATGACCACTGGAAAAACCATAGCCTTGACTACACGGACCTTTGTTGACAGAGTAATGTCTCTGCTTTTGATTATGCTAACTAGGTTGGTCATAACTTTCCTTCCAAGGAGTAAGTGTCTTCTAATTTCATGGCTGCAATCACCATCTGTCGTGATTTTGGAGCCCCCCAAAATAAAGTCTGACACTGTTTCCACTGTTTCCCCGTCTATTTCACATGAAGTGATGGGACCAGATGCCATGATCTTTGTTTTCTGAATGTTGAGCTTTAAGCCAACTTTTTCACTCTCCTCTTGCACTTTCATCAAGAGGCTCTTTAGTTCCTCTCCACTTTCTGCCATAAGGGTGCTGTCATCTGCATATCTGAGGTTACTGATATTTCTCCCGGCAATCTTGATTCCAGCTTGTGCTTCTTACAGCCCAGTGTTTCTCATGATGTACTCTGCATATAAGTTAAATAATCAGGGTGACAATATACAGCCTTGATGTACTCCTTTTCCTATGTGGAAGCAGTCTGTTGTTCCATGTCCAGTTCTAGCTATTGCTTCTCTACCTGCAAATAGGTTTCTCAAGAGGTAGGTCAGGTGGTCTGGTATTCCCATCTCTTTCAGAATTATCCACAGTTTATTGCAATCCACACAGTCAAAGGCTTTGGCATAGTCAATAGCAGGAATAGATGTTTCTCTGGAACTCTCTTCCTTTTTCCATGATCCAATAGATGTTGGCAATTTGATCTTTGGTTCCTCTGCCTTTTCTAAAACCAGCTTGAACATCAGGAAATTCATAGTTCACATATTGCTGAAGCCTGGCTTGGAGAATTTTGAGCATTACTTTCTTAGCATATGAGATGAGTGCAATTGTGCAGTAGTTTGAGCATCCTTTGGCATTGTCTTTCTTTGGAATTGGAATGAAAACTTACCTTTTCTAGTCCTGTGGCCACTGCTGAGTTTTCCAAATTTGCTGGCATATTGANCTTTTCCTATTTGGAACCAGTCTGTTGTTCCATGTCCAGTTCTAACTGTTGCTTCCTGGCCTGCATATATTCTCCTTTACTAAAATCTAATTTTAAAAAATTCTTTATCTTCGGTGATTTTCATATTTCTGTTAACACAGAAGAATCAGTGTCATCTTCGTTTATCAACCACAATGCTCACACATATTTAAGTGTGGTGAAATACCTGTAACACCTCATCCAGAAATTACTGATGTTCTGAAAGTAAAATGTTTACTACTCTTAAATGTTCCAAGAGACCAGATGACCAGAATCCTTCATCTTTTCCTCCCTGAAACCACCAGTGCCCTCATCAGGGGACTTCTCCCAGCCCACAGGTCTCTGCTGGTGTAAATTACATACCTTTTCCTCATTGTATTGCTCCAAAACTCACCTCTAAGGCACTACTGTGATCGTGGCCTATCTTTACAAAGCAATGAGACCTACCAAAATCTTTCTTAACCTGTGTTATGGTCTCAGGGTCTGTTTATTCAAGACCTGTGCCATACCCACTCAAATGCTATTTATTACATCTGGTGGGAGCATTAGGATGACAGACAGAAGCTATGAGGAAGCATTAAGGAAAACAGAAACGCCCAAGAGAAAGCTGTGTTGCCTGGACTTTAGGAGCCCAACTGTTTCAACTCGAATCCAAGTCTACTCTTTACTGGCTGTGTCAACTTGAAGTGGCTTCATCACTCTGAGAATCTGCTCCCACAGCTAGCAATGGAGATACTCATGGTGCCAATTCTTGGTGTTCATGATGGTTTCAAAAAAAGAGAATCAAAGGGAGTGATCAGGACAAGACCTCAGAACAATGTCTGGCCCGTGGTAAACAACAAACACTAGCTTTTTCAGAGGCCTGTCTACCAACTCGGGAACGAAGAATGCCCTGAGACTCAACATCATTAACTATACCTTTTCGAGGAGCTCAGTGTGTTATATTAGATCACAAGACTTAACACACATCTTAGTTTTGGGCATTTATTAACTCCAGAGAGTTCATCAGAAAATGAAATTTATTTTAGGAAAGAAATGCAAACAGCTACACGGAGTTAATCAATTATGCAAAGCTGTATGGTCAGGAGGCAGCCCTCAGTCTCACTGAACCTCCGGAGACATGAACTTGGAATAGAGCTGAAAACCTCCCCTCTTTATCCCTGCAGAGCCAACCCACCTGCGAAGGAAGCTCATCACAGTCCTTCCAAATGCTTAAAGAGAAAATAATCCTGAAATTATATGCAGTTTATCTACTCAAAAATGAGTTCCCCTCTTAGGTCTTCCCCAAATAATAACCCCTAGACTTTTTCCCTTCTTTCCACGAATATTTATTAGCACTTATTACATGTCAAACCCTGTAGTGGGCTCTGGGAATAGGATACAAGCAAGAGAGCCACAGTCCCTTCCCTTATTAGAAAATTCATACCACCTGGATTTAAGTTTTCAAAAACCTACCTCAGAGTAAGGTGAAGCTATGTGGAACAGATAGGGATGCCAGGCCATTGGGTGGAACAAACATTGACAAAAGGGTCCTCATGGCATACAAAACTGTATGTCCCAAAACACACACCCACATACAGCAGAACATTCTTCCCGAATCTCCCCTGTGAGTAAGGGAACGCTTCCTCGTTAAGCACCTACTTGGTGGTGGAAGATTCTTGTTTCTGGCGCCACATCCTCAGGCAGCCAGTGCCACCTCTTTCCCCAGATCTGGTGCAACATATCGCCTCTTCTCCAGCCACCCTGTCCTCCTCAGAAATCCTTTCCTCTCATCTGAATACAGCAGTTCCTTAAGCCACATCTCCCCCAACACACATCAGCTGAGAGCTTTGAAGGAGTTGCTGCTGCTGCTGCTAAGTCACTTCAGTCGTGTCCAACTCTGTGAGACCCCATAGACAGCAGCCCACCAGGCTCCCCCATCCCTGGGATTCTCCAGGAAAGAACACTGGAGTGGGTTGCCATTTCTTTCTCCAGTGCATGAAAGTGAAAGGTGAAAGTGAAGTCGCTCAGTCATGTCCTACTCTTCGCGACCCCATGGACCGCAGCCTACCAGGCTCCTCTGTCCATGGGATTTTCCAGGCAAGAGTAGTGGAGTGGGGTGCCATCACCTTCTCCATTTGAAGGAGTAAGGATGGTCTATTTTTCCCCTATGTACATCCCACAACATGCACCATGTTGTCCTATGTTCTTGCATGAAAGAAAAGTAAAAGTCACTCAGTTGTGTCCAGCTCTTTGCAACCCCATGGACTGTGGCCCGCTGGGCTTCTCTGTCCATGGGATTCTCCAGGCAAGAATTCTGGAGTGGGTAGCTGTTCCTTTCTCCAAGGGATCTTCCTGGCCCAGGGATCAAACCTGCGTCTCCTGTATTGCAGGCAGATTCTTTACCATCTGAGCCACCAGGGAAGCTACATCCCCGATATAGTATAAATGCCAAGGAAAAAATGAGATGTGTTGGGAGAGACGCAGGGGGAAGGGCAGCTTTCCTCCACATAGAGTGGCTGAAGCAGAACAACTGCCTCCCCAGGTCCCAGAAAGGCTGCCAGCAGCTGCCGCAGAGCATCTACAATGGTACCGCTTTTCCAGGGAGCCGAAGCCAGCTCTGGCCCCTCCACACTCCTGGCTCCACCTTGGCACTCTCCATCATCCTCTTCTCAGGTCAGAAGCACCATAAACCCAACTGGAAAGGGGGAAAGATAGGCGGTGGGATAAATTGGGAGACTGCAATCGACATATACACACTACTATATATGAAATAGACAACTAATATAGAGACCTACTGAATAGCACAGGGAACTCTTCTCAAAACTCTGTAATGGCCTACATGGGAAAATAATCTCAAAGAGAGAGGATAAATGTGTAAGAGATTCACTTTGCTGTGCACTTGAAACTACAACATTGTAAACAGGCCAAACTCCAGTAAAAATTGGAGGAGGAAAATAAATTTGACTTATTGCATTTATTCAATAAATTGAATAAAACAATTAGAGGAAAAAAATAAATTATCAACCCCACAAACCTATCCCAAGTGAAGCATTTCACACATGAACCAAGAGCAAGTTAAACCTCTGAACCTCCAAACCAACAAGCAACCTGAGAAAGAGTTAACACCAATCCGTGCAACTGTGAAAAAAGAAAAAAAAAAAATTCACAGAGAGCAAAGCAAATGAATGTTTAACCAAAGGCCAGAGCTCTGTTTTCTATTAAATTTGATTATTTTAAACCACATCTTTGAATACACTGTTATAGGTTTTCCCACTAAAACAGTAAGATAACAAGGAAGACGAGAAAATTGCTTTACAAGAACATACTTCAACATTAGGCTTTCACATACAGCTATCCTTCCCCATTACCAATCTTGCTTTTCAAGAGTTCTTCTAATCCTAGCTATTTTATGCAGCATCAGAATGGCATTTGGGCTTACCTGTAGAAAGTAATATCTCCCAAGGTTGTGTTTATTCAAGTGAAATCTTCATAAACAATGTGAAAGGCATTTCAAAAAAAGCAAATAATTTGGTTGCAATCATTATGTGAAGTTCTAAGTGAGAATTTATGTAAAAGTGTCCATACATTCGTATTTAGCTGCCAGGAAAACATTTTTTAAAACAATAAATCCAAAAGGATGTTTAGATTATCCTTTAAAAGAATTTATATGTACATATGATAACTAGCTAGGATATCTGCTTTGTGACATTTTAACAGTCCAGAACAGTATTTTTTCCATTAGCAATTTCCTCTATGTTTTTGTCTTGGAAAAAAAAAAAAATCCATACCTATTTGCTCTAGAAAATAGAAATAGTAGTAGAAACAAATTTCCATTACCCTTTTTAAGAGTAGTAAGCTCTTGCCCTGGAGAAGGAAACGGCAACCCACTCCAATATTCTTGCCTAGAGAATCCCATGGATAGAGGAGCCTAGCGGGCTACAGTCCATATGAGGTCACAGAATCAGACACGACTTAGCCACTAAACCACCACCAGCTAACGTGGGATTTCCCTGCTGGCTCAGGCTGCAAACAATCTGCCTGCTAATGCAGGAGACCCAGGTTCTATCCTTGAGACAGAAAGATCTCCTGGAGAAAGGAATGGCAACCCACTTCAGTATTCTTGCCTGGAAAATTCCATGGACAGAGAAGCCTGGCAGGCTATAAGCCCACAGAGTCACAAACAGTTGGACACAACTGAGTGACTAACACTTCCACTTTCAAGCTTTTGCCCATCACAATTGTAAATATACATGTTTAGATGCAGGTCTTACTTGCAGAAGTCTCTGAAAGATAGTACAGGTAGTAACCACCCACTAGGACCAATAGTGCTGATGGAGGCTGAGGACGTTGGCTACAGAGACAAGTCCACCTGACCCAACGAAACAGTCCATGGAAACACCACCTGGCTCGGACTGCTCGGGTCCAATGAGGCTGAGCTGTCCAGCTGACCTCCCTGACTCGATGTCAACTGTGGAAAAGATTTTGAGGGTAAAATTACTCTGGCTTCAGTCTTCCAGGGTAGGCAGAACATCCTACCTGTACCTGCTCACAGAGCAGCAGCGGAGACTGCACCAACCAACCTGGAAAAGGTTGCCTGCCGCAGAGCCATGGACAGAAGCAGAGCAGACATCTGAACATCAAGACCATGCCCAAAAAGGCCCAGATGAACTGGAGGGCAAATAACTAAAAGAAAAATAAAACTAACCTCTAATTCATCTGTGAACAAATTATTTTATTTCAAAGCCAAACCACAGACTTTTAAATAATTTAACATGAAAGCCTATTTTGTAATTCAAAAATGAGTCATCTGTCACTTAGGAATATTTACCACGTCAGCCTGGCTGTGAGGAAGGGCAAGGCTTACCTAATCTGATTCCTAGAGTTTTTTCCAAATGCAATTATTTCTGTGGAAAACAAGAAATTCTAGCTAGATCGGAGAAGGCAATGGCAAAGCACTCCTGTACTCTTGCCTGGAAAATCCCATGGACGGAGGAGCCTAGCGGGCTGCAGTCCATGGGGTCGCTAAGGGGCGGACATGACTGACTGATTTCACTTTCACTTTTCACTTTCATGCATTGGAGAAGGAAATGGCGACCCACTCCAGTGTTCTTCCTTGGAGATTCCCAGGGACGGGGGAGCCTGGTGGGCTGCCGTCTCTGGGGTCTCACAGAGTTGGACACGACTGAAGTGACTTAGCAGCAGTAGCAGCTAGATCTCTCCTCTTTCTCTACTCTACTGTCTTCTCAAATCCGTTTCACTTGGGTCCAAGTTAATAATTTCAATCTGAAGCACAAGCTGACTGCTGCAAACTCTAAAGCCAATAAAAGGGGCAAGAAAAATTAACTGGAACAACTTGTTGGCCCTGAGAGGCCCACCATGCTTGACAGAAAACCAAGCACTCATTTAGGGGAACTCCTCCTCCTGGTTCTCTAAGACCTATATAGATGAAACAATGACCCAAAAGATATTTTAATATCAAAGTAACAACATGTGAATTACAGAGATGGGAAAGTCTTTGAGAACACAGCAAAGCCCCAGTAGAGGGCCAGTGACCTGGTTGGAACATCTACCTTGCTGACCCATCATCTCAGAACTCTATCATTTCTAATACATTTTATCTGTCTCACCCAGCTGATTATCACTAGCAGATGTGAACATGTATAATTAGAGTCAGGAAAGCTAAAAATCACCCTCAAGGCAATTCCATGTCTCAGCACTTTCTAAACTCCCCTGTCTTCTGGACAACTTAGTCCTTTTTTCCTTCTTGCACTTTTATCTCAATCTTTACCACTAATCCCTCTGTGGGACATTAATTACCCTGTCACAATTACATTACTCCACAAACAAGGACAATACAATAAAGTCCAAAATGGATTAACTTTGTATTTATTGTATTAATATACCATAATTGTACCATTAGTGCATATTTTGCTGGACATTAAAAAGAAAAATATAATTATTTCCCTTTGCCTTTAGCCCTAATGGCCTTCTGAATTTTTTTTTAAAGCACTGAGCTATCAGGGAAGCCCTTCTGATTTTTTAAAGCACTATAAATATTTTGAAGTAAACTGCACAACCAGTAAATTTGCCTATGGATGTGATTTTCGTCTAGAAGATACACTGCATGGAACCAAATTATACTGTTTTTCACAAGACTGGCTAGAAGTTGAGGTCACTTAGGGTCCCAGTGGGGAAAAACTCAAATGCTGATCAGAATGGCTCAGATGCCTTGAGTGATTACCACTAAAATCTGGTTCAAATTGTGGTGCTACCCAGGACCAAATTCATCAAGTCAGAAGAGAAAATAAATGCACACTGCTGCTGCTGTTGTTTAGTTGCTAAGTCATGTCCAACTCTTTGTGACTCCATGACTGTAGCCTGCCAGGTTCCTCCGTTCATGGGATTCCCCAGAAAAGAATGCTGGAGTGAGTTGCCATTTCCTTCTCCAGGGATCTTCCCAACCAGGGATCAAACATGTGTCTCACATCTCCTGCACTGGTAGGCGATTCTTTATCAAAGGAAATAAGATGGAAAAGGGTACAGAAGAGACTTGATTGCAGTTTTTGGACGTGGACCATTTTTTAAAGTCTTTATTGAATTTGTTACAATATTGCTCTGTTTTATGTCTTGGTTTTTAGGCCACGAGGCATGTGGGATCTGAGCTCCCCAACCAGGGATTGAACCTGTACCCCCTGCATTGGTAGGTGAAGCCCTAACCACTGGACTGCCAAGGAAGGTCCCTTGCAGTTTTGGTAGTAAGTAAAGGAAGGCATCCACCACAGAGACCTGATCAGACGACTCACTGACAAATCTCACACGATCAATACTAAATCACAACTGAAAATTACAAGTCTTATAACAAACAATTCTGCAGAACAATTTTTTTAGGAGTTCCTCAGTGAAGTGAAGTCGCTCAGTCATGTCTGACTCTTTGTGACCCCATGGGCTGTAGCCTACCAGGCTCCTCTGTCCATGGGATTTTCCAGGCAATAGTCCTGGAGTGGATTGCCATTTCCTTCTCCAGGGGATCTTCCCAACCCAGGGACCAAACCCAGGTCTCCCGCATTGTAGACAGACACTTTACTGTCTGAGCCACCAGGGAAGTCAGGAGTTCCTCAAGCTCCTTGTAAAATGAAGTCCAAAGTATCTTTCCACTAGCTTGTTTTCCACATCACTAAAGCTTAAATATGAATTCACACTATGTTTCTTGGTGCTTCCCCAGCACTAATTCCACTATATTGTAACCAGCCATGCTCTGCAAACTCTCTGAAGGCAGGGAAATTATGTTGGTTTTATTGTATGAAAGCATGAATCCCAAGAAGGAAGTGCATGGTACCCACTAAAAAGGTAAAATAACTACCATTAATTATGAGCTCTCCATGTGAGATGAAAGCAAGACACACCCCTTAGTACCATACAAAAAGCAAAAGAGGGGACAGACTTACTTCCACCTAGAATTTGGAAAGCTGTGTCTATCCAGAACTCACCAGCCCCTCCTCTCTATGCCCGTTACCTTGACCCAAAGTCGGCTTCTCGACTGAAATAATCTAATTGAGGCAAAGTGGGATGGAAGCTACGGGTGAGATGCCTTTCATTTCTACTTCATTTTACCCCTTTGGTCCTAGATGCTTGCTTTTTTCTGGACACGGTAGTATAATTTTCCTCCCGTTTGGTGGGCCACAGAGATCCCATTTTAATGATGAAAAGAGGGGAAAAATTAGCTCTGTGGTCCCGACAAATTTGCAATTCATTACAAGAGGAAGGAGTGTTGTATGAGACAAGAGCTGGTGGGCTCAGACAGTAGAGAGCACTGGATTAAACACCAGCTCCTTCACTCAGCCACAGGACCCGGTCTGTGTTGATCCTCATAGCATCAGTGTCCTAATTAGGAATAAGGGAATATACAACAAGACCACCCTCACAGAGCTGTTAAGAGAAATAGGTGGAACAATATATATGACATCCCCAGCATCAAGCCTGGATCACGGTGGGTATTACAATAAATTGTACTGAATATTGCCTTTATTCACTGCTTCCCCACTCCCTTTTCCCTCCACCGTTCTGAACTCCACTGTTCAGTCAATAAGTCTTTGTGGTATTTACACACATACATCCTCGCAAACTTGGCCCTGGCCCTTCCCCACCCCACCCTCAAATCTCAAGTAACGCCCTCAGCCAAAGGCCATAGGACCCCACATACCCTCTGGCACCAGAGCTTGTTTGAGGAAAATGATAGGTGAGCCCTTACAAAGACAGACCTTCTTAATTATTCTCAGTATAATAAGAATGCTTGAACTAACACTGTCTTTTAAGAAGTTACTCAATCCTTCACACTAAATGTAAGCAGTCAAAATGCTCATCTCTTTTTAAAATTTTCCAGTTCCTGGATAAGTATATGCCTTAGTATTACTGAAGCCAAAGATTATGCATAACACTCGACTCGGCTTCCTTAGCATCTTCAATGCAATGTAGCCCTCAGTACAAGCCAGTACCTGCTGAATTAATGAATAAGCACCAGGTGTACCCTTGCCTGGAAAATCCCACGGACGGAGGAGCCTGGTGGGCTGCAGTCCATGGGGTCGCAAAGAGTCGGACATGACTCAGTGACTTCCCTTTCACTTTTCACTTTCATGCATTGGAGAAGGAAATGGCAACCCACTCCAGTATTCTTGCCTGGAGAGTCCCAGGGGCAGGGGAGCCTGGTAGCCTGCCGTCTATGGGGTCGCACAGAGTCGGACACGACTGAAGTGACTTAGCAGCAAGGAAACATACCAGGGCTTCCCTGGTAGCTCAGTTGATAAAGAATCTGCCTGCAGTGCAGGAGACCCAGGTTCAATCCCTGGGTCAGGAAGATCCCCTGGAGAAGGAAATCGCAATCCACTTCAGTATTCTTGCCTGCAAAATTCCATGGACAAAGGAGCCTGGTGGGCTACAGTCCATGGAGTCGCAAGAGTCGGACACAACTTAGTGACTAAACAAGAAAAACACATAAATGAGAAATTAATACACAAAATGGTTCCTATCTGACCTGCAGTCTTTCCCATTCAAAGTCAAGAATCCTGTGTCCTACTGAAAAAATCATTTCCTAGCTAGAAGTCTCCTTTTACAAGATTCCGTGTTTGCCTCAGGCTAACTTGTCCATATTCAAGTTTTCAAGAGAAAAAGCCTAAGGGACATCTTGTTTCCTCAAACCACGGGGTCCATGGCCATCGCAAAGCATGATCAGGGGGACTTCAAAAAAGACAGTTATGAAGAGAACCAAATGTGCCTTGAATGGCAAGGCACCCTTTTGACAGTTCATCCTCAGAGCACCCCACAGCTCCAGACTCACTCTAATTCCTTCCATTAACAACAAACACCGACAGAAAGAGATTTAAAATTTGCACAGGGCCTCCTTCCTTCCCAAGGTGACTGGTGGATGCCTTTACTCAAGAGAAGATCATTCGTCTCACGCTTGCTTCACACAACTTTACCTCAAACAGAACTCAGAGCAAGCGATTTAACAAGTCAGGACTGAGGTCCAAGGAGCCCTCCACCTGGAGGCAAGGACTCTGATGTGAAGTCCAGACTCTGCCCCCAAGCAGAGGTGTGCCATGGATGATCTAGTCCCGTGGGGACTGAGACTGCGGAAGACTGAACGTTTCCCACTGTACACACAGCCTACGTATTCAGCTGCAAAGATGGGCCAGTTTTGCTCTCTGGCTGCTGACTGAATACTATTTTTAAATTTTGCCTCTCAGTCTCCTGAAAAAGTTGGCCTGAGAAGATAAGATGCCACAAAACAATCTGGAAGAATAGTGAGAGGCAAGACTCCCTAAAGGTTGGGAATCCAGTGTCGATTGGTAGCCAATCTTCCTATGTGCTTCCAGCACTGCCAAAGGCACTGGAAAGTTCTTTCAAAGCAGTCTCACGTGATCAGAGGCCATAGTCTTATTTTCTTTTGAAATGCAGGTAAAACTGCTTCCAAGTACTTTAAAAGTATGAATATTATTCTGGAAATATTACAGAAGAATAACCTCCTCTCACTATTCTCCTCCTCTCTTCTCTATTAACCATTGAAGACCCTTTGAAAAAATCCAATCTTTACCCCGTTAACTGCCTTCTCAATGTGCAGAAGCCATCCCTAAGGTCTGCAGCATGCCTCACACAACTCCTGAGCCAGGGCATAGTTGCCAAGGTAACAAGTAAAGAAAAAAAGCAGAGATGGGTCTAGCACATTTAATATGCAGATGAACTAGGTCACTTAGTAGTATTTCACTAATAGGCAAGAAGATACATTAAAGCCCTCTGTTCTGTCTTCTCCTTTCTATCATACTAGGAGGAATTAATTTGAGGCATTTACAACAGACACAGTGATCCTTCTTTGGCAACAAATACAAAAATCCAAAGAGAGTTTGTTACAGTTAATCAAGCGAAAAGTAGCTTCTGTTGAGAAAGTCTACATGGAGAAAGGAATGGGGGTCCAGAGCAATGGATCTAATTCTAGACGCTTGTTTCTGTATCTGTATCTGCTTACAGATAACGGACAACAAACAGCCCAGCACAGGACAGGCATCCTGGCCAACTCAGCACACAACAGCCAGCCAGAGTCCCCATCCTGACCTTCGCAACAAGCCAACGGCCTTCACAAGCAGCTCACAGTTCCCGGGCTGGAGGAGTGACTCTGGCTTCCAAATAGGAAACAGGCAGGGAGTAGAATGCACTGGCAGTGGGGAGGCAGAGAGGGCCAAAAACCAGGGGTTAAGGGCCCAAGGGGGCGCGGCTTTTCCTTTGACAGTTCTCCTCCGATGGCCAGCCTGCAGCGCTGCCATCACACATACCAACGACTGCTTTGAGTCCTCTTCCAAGAAGAACGGAAGAAGCCCAAGAACAGAAGAAGCCAAAGAAACGAAGGGCGGTGGGCATGCTGGGTCCATTCAGAATACTGCAGTAACAAAACCAAAGAGATGCTGGGGAGGGACACGGGCAGAGACGATGAAGACACATTTGTGCGCGCCAGTGGTCCAATTAGAGGGCCCTGCAAGGCCCAGGCGGGGCCAGGCTCCCCACAGTGACAGGACTCCCCCCAAAGCACTGGGACACCGTGATTTCTAGTGTCCCGAGTGGCTAACAAAGATATATTGTGTTTCCCCGGGCGTCCGTGCTGCCAATTTGTCCCGTAACTTCCAAAGAGGCCTAATTATTCGTCTCTTCCTCGGCTGCCTGCCTTTTTCTCAGCTCCATAAACGGTAAACATATTTCACTACTCTAAAGGCAGTGGGCAAGGGTGGGAGAGACAGACAAGTCAGGAAGACAAACTCCTCTGTCCAGACATCAGGGAAGCAAGGCGCTCACGCCATCTCCACAAAGACCAGGGTGCTTGGACCCAGGGCTCCAAGGCCTGGCCATTTCCAGCTTGTCTAATAATCATCAGTCCCTTTGGTATTTCCCTGAAGGCATTCCTTACACTTCCCACCCTGTTCTATTACTTAAAGTTCCTAAATAAAACCCACCCTCCAGCGGAGCACAGACCCGTACTGTCTATTCTGCAAACTCGATATTCTGTGTCCCACTTTTGAGAGCCCTTTCATTTCCCTGTTTTGTAAAAGTAGTTGAAAGCTGAAGAGACATTAGCTTCACGTCCTGCAGGATAAAAAAATAAAAGAGTCATTAGGCTTCTAAGACATCACTGAGTCTTCTAAATGAGCCAACTGTGGCAATGTCACCTGAATGCAGTGAGCAGTACCAGAGACTGCAGAGGATCACAAAGTCTGTTCCTACCATATGTTCACTAAGTAAAGAAAGGGCAGTCTGGGTTTCAATTTCAATTTTTTTTTTTTTTTAAGTCAACTCTACTCCCAAGTCTGTCACTTCTGAAAAAAGAAATTTTTAAATTACCATTTTTCATTTTTAAGGAATCTCTTTTCTCTTTCCAGAGATCTTGCAGCTTATTTTTCACTATTTGTAAAAATTTTCCCGTTTTCCCCCATTATTCCCAATGACTGAAAATAAAGGACAAAGATAATAGGATTAAACAATGGAAAAAGAAAGCCAAAGAAAAGTCCAGTTTATGATACTCATAAAGAGGACTTTGCCCTGTGGCATACTGATCCACCCTAAAAGGGCCTCACCTAGGGAAAATTTAAGCTTTACAATCACCTGTGCGCTCTTAGAAGACTTCAAATCTTGTTCCTCCAGTGTGAGCACTGAAATAATGTCACTGAATTTACACTTAGTAACACATTTGTAGAGTGCTCTGATTTTTAAGGTGTCTTCATTACAATGCATCATTATAAATGTCATGGTTATTTTTTGATAAAAACCCTAGAAGGTTGTCAGGAAAGTAAGCTATTACTATATCTTCTACAGATGAGGAAAGTGAGGCCCAGAACAGGTAAGAGGCCATGAAAATGAGACACAGCTGGAAGGTGACCCAGCTCCACATCCTTGACCCCTAACCCAGCGCTGGGTCTGCAGCCCCCCTACCCCCATCCCAGTGCTCTCCAGGTGGGCAGGAACCACCATGCACTGGTCCATGATGTCCATCTTGCTGGAAACAGCATGCATGTTACCTTTCATACTGACAACTGTAGGTCACCTCAGTGTGAATTTCTGCACATTTAACACTAATTGGAAAACTGGAGTGGGCATATACTTGCATCATAATATTTCTTAAGGGTCAACTAATCCCCCAGAACTAAAACCAATCCTGGCCTGGAAGCACCACGGATGATCCCCACCCCCACCCCCACCCAAGTAGGTTTTCACAGCAGGATAACTGGCCTGACTTAGAGAAGAGGCTGGAAAGACTCCCCAGGTTTTCAGTGAAGCCTCTGATGATGATGCTAACAGACAAAGGAAGAGAACAATCAATTATCAAAGAATTTAATTCCCTATGAACACCAATTTGGAGTAATTGATGAGAGGGTGGGGGTGCCTTTCCTTCCTCCATAGCAGAATTTCTTTATATCAGCTGGATAATTGCTTCCGTTCTCCAACTGCCTAGACCCGCAACTGGGGACTGGCACACCATCCACACACAGACTACCAGAATTAGAACAAAAGCCCTCATATTGTACTTGATAATTAAGTTTTTGACAAATACTTTACCCTGGCACAAAAGCTTTCATCACCTTGTGTTAAAGCGTGTTTTCTCTGACCAAAGTGTACAGTGTTGGAGCAAAATACACCGACTCTCTCTCTGGCACTGCAGTATCAGTAGAAACATATCAAGAAAATTGCCTTGGAAAGTGGGGTGATTTTTTTCTTCTCTTTTTAAGAATTTGCTGAGTTATTTCAATAGCACATCACGCTCCATTTACACAGTCACATCTCCCCTCTCTGGCATTGCAATCATAAGTAAATGAGTCTCCGATGCTCAGATTTATTCTCAGCATCCCAGCCTGCCGTCTGCAATTCCAGTCACATCACTGTACATTGTGAAGGTAAGGTTCACAACACAGGCCAAGAAATGAAGGTGCCTAGCTCTAATTCCAAATGCGCTATGTACTAACAAACATTGAGCACACAGTCTCACAGTCTCTTCGCCTCATTCTTATCATTCAAGCATTTTATGAAATGAATACAATGCTATTGGACATACAATCGTAGGTACATAACATGGGTGAGAGTCAGGAAGCTACCCAACAAAGAAAGGAAACAAACTCAGGCTTACCACCTGCTCGTTGTGTGCCAGGCACGATGCCAAGCACTGTCCCCTCTTTCATCTCATTTTCCAGAAAACTCTGTGAAGTTGACATCCCATTTTACAGATAAAGAAACTAAGGCTCAAAAAACTGAATTAATTTGCCCAGAGTTATGGTGCTGGACAGTGCCATGCTTTGAACATGGGTCAAACTCCAAGTCTAGTGCAATTTCTACTCATAACCTAAACCAAGATGAAGTAGTTTAACCTAGTGACCAACATTAAAAAAAGACTAGTATTGATCTTGAAGCTCAGAATTGCCTGTGATCTAATCTGCTTCTATGAGGATAACTCTAGGCCATAAATAGTCTGGCACTACAGGTGGGGTTGGTCTTAGACTTCAGGATATTATCTAACTGAGCAGACCTCACTCNGTTTAACCTAGTGACCAACATTAAAAAAAGACTAGTATTGATCTTGAAGCTCAGAATTGCCTGTGATCTAATCTGCTTCTATGAGGATAACTCTAGGCCATAAATAGTCTGGCACTACAGGTGGGGTTGGTCTTAGACTTCAGGATATTATCTAACTGAGCAGACCTCACTCACTTGAAAACTCAACAACATGGCTTAAACCACTTCAACTTATGTTTTACATGCCCAGCTTTCAAGATACTGATTTCTTCAGACATTTCCCTTTAACTTGCAGGTCATCAAACTTAGGTTTACTTTGACAACATAATAGCTAAGAAATTTTGAGATCCTAAAGTATGAGTTCTTCAAATAACTGATTCTCCAAATAACCAGCCATCAATGCAGGAAACAGAGATGGCAAGAAGGAACACACATTTTGGGTAATTCAGCAAACCTAAAATATCTGTGTCCATCAGGTAGGAAATCAACTTTCCTTGCTTTCTGCCATCAACGATAACACTGTAGAAAACTAGCATCTTCGTCCTGCCGGGTTTTCCTGTCTTTTGAACTTTAATCTGAAGTCTATGAGACATGGTCTATTTTCCTAAGTTCAAATGCAGGAGCTACAGGAACTGAAGAGTTACCCAACATGAAAGAATCAGGACAAGGGGAAAATGCTCCAGAAAAGGATTCTGTCCTGTTGTTATTTATACTCCTTAAACAATAAAAGTGTAAAGCGTGCCAAGGATCTACGGGAAAATCCTGTTAAAACACACACTTTAAAAAGCCTTCAAAAGCTTTCTGAAAATAGCACATAATCCAGAACACTGTTCAAAAAGAATTAAAAACAAACCAATAATATAAAGTACAGATAATCCTCAATTTCATAAAGATTATAATCTAAAGTCACTTTTTAAATTGACTTGGTTTTTTAAACTTGGAAAGTAATGTGTCTATAGAAGCAAGGTAATAAGTAGCAGCAATATTTACAAAAACAAAACACCAGAAATGTCTTTACTTTTTAACCAAAACTTTTAAAAAAGGGAATTCTGAGGTATAATTTATTTAAAATACAGTCTTCAGAAAGGTCAGTGAAGGCTGTTTTGACAATTATATATACCATGTGGTCATTCCACATCAAGATATAGAACATTTCCACTACCCAAAAAAATACCTGTTAATCTCGTGCCCAGCCCCAGATAACCACTGATCTGTTTTCTATCAATGCAGACTGCTTCTGCCTGTTCCAGAACTTCATGTAAATGGATTCATGTAGTATGTATTCCTTTGCGTCTCACTGCTTTGACTGGGCACGACATTTCTGAGACTCAGGCATGTTGCTGTCTATACCCACAGTTTAGTCTTTTTTTTTTCTCCCATCTCCAGACATTTACTGAGCACCTTCTATGTACCCACTGACAACTGCCTGGGCAGATGGCATTCATAGCTTCTCTTTTTTTGCTGCCTAAGACTCAGTTGTATGGATATACCACAATTTGTTTCACTGGGTGAGGACACATGGGTTGTTTCCAGTTTTGACCTATTACAAACAATGCTGCTATGACTATTCACACACACGACTTTTGTGACCACGTTTTAATTACTCTAGAAACTCGAAATGGTTTTCCAATGTAACTGTACCATTTTACATTGTAATTAATGGTATAGTTTAAAAGCTGACCCACAAATGTCTTTTCAATCTGCTGTGTGCCTGAAACTATCACCACTGAGCTGGGTTTTTGTTTTTCAAAAAAAAAAGCCCTGCAGTATTAGAGGATCGTTGAGAAGAAAGTCCTGTTTTTCTACTGGCAATACTAGAAGCATTTTGCCCATTCCAAAATTTTTTTGGACAAAGTCCCATTTATGCAGTTCTCCCCCACCCCTCCACTTCCATCAATGCCTCAGTGCTCCCAGCCCTCACATTAATCTTATTTTAAATCCCTGATGATGCTACAGAATTGGTCCATCTCTCTTCCAAACTGTTCCATTTTCTAAAGCTACCTTCTTCCCCTTGCCTTCCTCCTCCACTGCAAACCCAAACTCCGCCCCTCTGTTTACCTCTTCATGTTTAGGGATGAGGGAGGCAATCTGATTACATGGACATTAGCACAGAGGACAGGTTAAAGGAAAGTGTTCCAACAAAGGTTAGAGAGATGGCTGTCTATAATTCTACAGTATTACTCTTATTCCAAATGAGTCCCTGACATGCAAGACATATAGCAGTGCAACAGAGTGAAATAATGAAAGGTGGGTGTACAAGGTAAGGCAGGAGAAGATACATTTCATCATGTTAGGATAGAAAGTTCACTGCGTTTATAGACTAGACCNGTCTATAATTCTACAGTATTACTCTTATTCCAAATGAGTCCCTGACATGCAAGACATATAGCAGTGCAACAGAGTGAAATAATGAAAGGTGGGTGTACAAGGTAAGGCAGGAGAAGATACATTTCATCATGTTAGGATAGAAAGTTCACTGCGTTTATAGACTAGACCTGCCTAGTGATATTCAGTCCCGCAAAGTTCTTTCTGTTCTTCACCATTTCTTTCCTTCTCCTGTACCTCTGAACTCCGATTCTTTTTATGTTAGAACCTGTAGTAATGGAAGGCACAGGTAAGGGCAAGAAAATGTCATTTATAAGCTGGATGTTGCCATATATACTAGAATAAGATCTTGGACAATCATTTTAGCCACTAGTTCCTTTAGCCTTCACCCTACCAGGCATTTTGCTATGTGACATTCTGGACCTTAGCAACAAATACACATGCACCTTGCTGAAGAAGCATCCCCCAGCCATACCATTGACATCACACATTTTCATGATGTTGTGAGAGGACATTTGCCATCAGCCTATTGTAAAGGAGGATCCGATTTCAGAAACTCAAGCCTA
Source organism: Neotragus moschatus (assembly GCA_006410615.1). Taxonomy (NCBI): domain Eukaryota; kingdom Metazoa; phylum Chordata; class Mammalia; order Artiodactyla; family Bovidae; genus Neotragus; species Neotragus moschatus. The sequence goes on along the minus strand of SJYA01000905.1, from coordinate 472,202 downwards.
CAAGCAATTTTACTATCAAAGTAAGTCTGCTGTCAATAGACTGCAAGTCTAAAACCATGCTTAGGTAGCCAGCTCACACTAGGCCATGGAAGAGAAACAAACCCCGTTCCCTTTCATTCATCCATCCCAATGTGGGTTCTGTCTTCTCCTATCTCAAACTCTCATGAATAAACTTCCCCACAGAGCTTAGCAGCAGCCAGGAAACAGATAAACCACTTTTGGCTTACGCAACCATCTTAGAGTTCCAGTGTAACAAACACTTTCAAGTGGACAACAGCTCTCTCAATTAAGTAATGGAAAGTGAATGTACCACACGAGGGTCCAATTTAATGTAGTGGGCTAATCCTGTGGCAGGTCACAGACACAGCTCTCCACAACGGCAAAGTGAACCGGTGCCACGCTGTCTCCTCAGCATCTCATCTCCCTCCCTTACTACTTACGCTGGAGTCTGAAACCAGCTCCAGCCACCAGAGAATAGAAAAGCCACAAAGCCCCTCTAATCACTTCCGAGTTGTGCTGACTCTCAGGCTGCCCAATCCTAATAGGCACTTGAAAAACAATTACCTTTCTTGGATTTCGGGAATTATTTGGCCATTCTGAACTACCACTCAGTTCGCCTGCCATTTCCTCTCCTGACACTTATTCAGCCTTTGCAGCTGTGTGAAAATAGCGTGAGCCAGGATGAAGAGAGAGAGGGTATTAGCACTCTCCATCACGCAGCACAGCGGCAAGCTCGGGGCGCTCTGTGACTCGGGGGCTGATGGGGCACCGGGTCAGCTCATTACCATCCCTCTAGGAAACAAGGCCAAAACCGTCTGCATAATCACTCTCCCCATCACCAATCACCCAAACTTCAAAGATGTTCTCGGTCTTCACACTAAACCAGAAGAGTCATTTCAGTCCATTTCCAGGCTTCGTGAAGATTTCTTTCCACAAAAATGAATGTTTTGTAATGCTCAAGCAGATTCTCACACTGAAAAATCATTGTAACATGTCCTCATCAAAATGACAGGGTCACTGAAGCTTTGCCACCACATCATCCTGGAACCGAAAAGCTGAGATGAATCAGTAATGAATCGACTTATAAAACAGCTAACATGACCTGAGACATATTCATAGAAGAAGGCACGTGAGGAATGGGAAGTTACCGCCCTAGCATCATTGAGGCAGTGGCGGGATTCGTCTTGCAACACCATATGTTATCTGAGCTTCCAAATGTCATCCGAGATTCCAACTTTCAAGATTTGTGAATGAACCAGGATGAGCCCAGGAGGCTTAGCGAAAGCTGTGTTCCCTAAATGCGTCAGAAGTTTTACGACGATCCTCAAAACCCAATAAGAAGAGAAATGGAAAAGAAAAGATTCCCTGAATATATTCTATGCTCTTAGTACTCTTTATATGAGTCTTTGTTTCATCTCTAATATGACCTTTAAAAGGGAGTTTTCATGCCTTTTGTGGAAACCAAGGCTCAGAGATATGAGGCAGCTTTGCCCAGAGATACCAGCTAGGCCTCCTCACTCATCTTTCCCACTCAGATTCACTCCTACAACATCCAACTGCTCCGGGCACTGCAAGGCAGCAGATCCAAAGCTGAATTCACGTTCCATTTGCTCCACATTTTAAATAGTATATAAATATTTTAAATAAATTTTTCCATGAGTGAAGATAGCTGATGATCATTTAACAATCAAAAACAGCAGGTTACTGCTTACTGGATCTTCATGTTCCCTCCCTTTCAGTTTTGTGTGTGTGTTTGTGGGGTTGTTGCTGTTAACACAAAGACCTATTCATAAAGTCTCGTGCTCTGCTGACATCATCATAAACCTTAAGGCTTGAAAGAGTCAAACATTTTAACGTAACCTTGAAGCAACAACTAGACTATCAGCATATCGGGGAAAAAATATGTCAATTATCAAGCAACAACTTGGCTAAAGTTCAATTGTGGAGGCACTAACTAATTCACCAAAAAATGTTGCATCACCCTTCCAAAGCTAGTGCCAGGACTGACCTGTGGACAAGACTCCTGACCTACAACTACAGAGGTGAGAAGAGCAAAGGTCCCTTTGCCCTTTCACCTCTTCCCATGGCAGCTGCCCTCACCATGCCCTTCTGCGTGATTCTCTTGAGCCTTCAAAACAAGGAATGCCCAGAAGACAAGCATACAATTTTTAGCAACTACTATACAGGATACTGCAGTTCATTGATAAAGCTAATTTAAAATGCCTCCTGTTGACAAAGATTTTAACAAGTTCAGGCCCAAACGGTCAATCCCTCTGAATACAGTTGACTCTTGAGCAAGGTGGGGGCTAGGGGCACTGACCCTCTGCAAGTTGAAAAAACCCATATGACTTCTGGTCAGTCCTCCGTATCCATGGATTCAATCAATTGTGGATCATGTAGTGCTGTAGTACTCTACTCCATCCCTGGGAATAACTGTAGGAGGAACCAATTTTCAAGACTTCTAAACAGTCTTAAAATGGAGATATACACATGAAGCTACTTAACATTCACCCATTTTCAGTTAATGCGCATTGTGTATTTTTTGGTTGTCACATCGAGTTGCTTGTTTCTGATATCTTAGAGGCTTGTCCAGGGTTGCTCAGGAAAATCAAGCATCCCTGTGAAATGCACACCTTCCCAGCTTCTCTCTCTGCTGTGGGGACTTCATGGAGTTGCCCTCAGAAGCAGTAGCTCCACTGCTCCTCTAGCCCTGGAACAGAGTGCGCCCTGGCTACCTGATGTGGGCTCACAGTGAAACTACTATTGGTCGTCTCCATGGCATTTTTATGCCTTTGGCACACTTCTCCCAGAGGGCGAGTAAACATGTGTCTCTTTGTACAGTGCTCTCAGCTGGTCCGGGCAACCAGGACCATCTAAGATTATGCATATGACAAGAGTCTACTTGCGTTTTACATCAGAACACCCTAAAGGTACTCTCCAAATCAAGGGAAATTCACTGAACCATCTTCCTGTGATAGAGCAAAAAAACAGACCCAAAGAAGTTTGATTTTATTTCTGCAGATCACCTGCACCCTCGAAACAGTCTTTACTACATAAAGCTAATTTGTCACANACCCTAAAGGTACTCTCCAAATCAAGGGAAATTCACTGAACCATCTTCCTGTGATAGAGCAAAAAAACAGACCCAAAGAAGTTTGATTTTATTTCTGCAGATCACCTGCACCCTCGAAACAGTCTTTACTACATAAAGCTAATTTGTCACATACAGTTCTAGCTTCACCCTCGTTTTGAAAGGTTCACGCTCAGATCTGTACTTCTCAAAAGACAACAGGAAAAACACAAAATACTCAGAGAACAAAACTTTCCAAAGCAATTTCAGGTCATCCTCATGAGCTTCCCCAGGAAGACGAGGAAATACCTGACTGCACCACATATTATTTCAAGGCAAAATCATGGAAACAGATCCTTCTTAAAAACTATGCATTTAAATATTTCCCACCCCCTACCTCATTCTCTACCCTTCACTCCAGATCAAAAACTATTATCAAGGAAATGTAACTTGAAATACTTATGTATTAGAAAACTTGGTGTTTTTAGTTCTCCGAAACAACCTAAAAGCTATTATTAGTAACGCCTTAAGTGCAAAAGCTTACACNGTGTCAGCTCTGGTCATTCTGTTGTATGTCACATTCTTACTACTTGTCTTATAATGGGAAATCTATGGCTTTTGATCAGCTTTCTCCAACTCCCCTCCCCTCACCTCTGCTTCTGGTACCCACAAGTCTGACCCTTTTTCTCTAAATTTGGGTGTCTTTTTTTAAGATTCCACATATAATGAGATCACACAGTATCTGTCTTTCTCTGCATGATTTATTTCACTTAGCATAGTGCTTTCAAGGTCCATCCATGTTGCAAATGGAAGGGCTTCCTCATTTGTCATGGCTGAATAACATTCCATTGTACACATTCCTAAAAATATATTGGCCTGTAGTTCTCTTTCCTGGTAGTGTCCTGTTGTGGTTCTGGTATCATGGGGCCTCATAAAATGAGTTTGAGACTTGGTGGAAGAGTTTAAGAAGGATTGTGGTTAATTCTTCATTAAATGTTTGTTAAAATTCACCAGTGATTTGAATTTGAGAACTTTTTCCACTAAGTCCAAAACCTTAGTTCTTGCCCTCAAAGACAGAGGTTTGTTTCTTCTTTTCCCCCTCCACTGCCTTAAAATCCTTCCTGTTGTTCCCTCAGATAAATCTTCAGCCATCAATACATTGTATTCGTTCTTTTTATTCAACAAGATCTCTCTTATCGTAAATCACACCTTGTATCACTCCCTTGTGTAAGACATACTTAACAGTTTTTATATAGCATGTCACTGTAGACTAGAAAATCACAGTGATCTTGAGGGTAGTAAAACAAATGGATGTCAAAAAAAAAGAAAGAAAGAAAGAAAAACAAATCCCACCAACACTGAGTAGTCCACCTAGACTAGAATTTTCAATCCCAATCTTAACATTAAATTCAACTAAAAACAACTTAAAAAAAAGAAAAAGAAAAAGAAATACTATTGCCCAAGCCTTATCCATAACTGATTAACTCAGAATTGCTGGAGGTGGGAGTTGGACAGTGGATATTTTAAAACTCCCATGTTACTCCCCTACAGTGGCCAGCGAAGAGAAACACCCAAACCAGCCCTTCTGCTGAGGGCAGTGGCAGGCAGCAGAGAGCACCAGGGAAAAGCGGAAGTGGTGCCTCGAATGCTAGACGGAAAAAGCAGGCTGTCCCTGGTGCGTCCCTCTTGCAGGTCTGCCCAGTAAAAGTCACCAAGTTGGTACACAGTCAGGTGTCTGCAGGGCATGTGTTCTCTGACCAACAGTGGAGATGAACAGCAGCCCATGTAGCATGGGGGACAAGAACACAGCCCCCAGCCCAGTCCCCAACCTCTTGGGTGAAGATATTCCTCTGACTCATGGGTGTGTTAAAGGATAACACTTTTAGCACTGTGCACCATCACTACCACTTCTCAGTTCAGAGCACCCCTGATGCCCTCAACTCCTTCCTCTTCCCTGAGGGTCAAGGCAGAATTGGTTCCCTATCTTACTTAATAAGGTAGGAAGGGCCTGCCTCCCAAAAATCACAGGCCAAGGCAGACAGAGCTGAGCCAAAGTGAGCATGACAACCTGCTGCAGCAGAGGGTTCTGAGCAGAAGGAGAGCACGCATAAGTCAGAAGAGGCTGACTATCTGATCTCTGTGGCTTTGTGAGCACCTTGCCTTCACGGAACAGGCAGGAGGGCCCCTCATTCAATACAAAACAGACTAACAGCATTTGCAGCCTCATTAGCTCTGCCGCTCTACAGGAAACGCCTGGGGCCCACACAGCCCTCCGTCCTCGAGCTCCGCTCAGTAGCAAAAATCTTTCTTTGAAAACTTGATGACAGGTAAGCCAATCTCCTTGTCTAGGGAGACACCAAAGCAAGACCTTCATCATGAGTTACGAGCAGGGTTGGCCCAGGCTAGCTTACAATTACCATCCACCATGCTCAGGCAGCCAGTACTCAATATGTATTTGCTGAGGGAATGAACTGGACTCCAAGAGAAACATGAAAGTCTATGTATAAACAGCAGTCTGGTAAACTGACAGCTAAAGGAGAACCGTCATCAAATGTTCTCCTGAAGCCATTCTTCATGTAACCACCCACAGAGTGTCCCTCCGTCACTCTAGTATTAAGAAGGGTGAAGACGTGAAGGGACATTTTTTCCAAAGACAACGTACAGGTGAGTAACACGCACATGAAAAGATGCTCAACATCGCTAATTATTACAGAAGTGCAACTTCAGTCAGGTATCCCCTCCCATCTGTCAGAATGACCACCATTAAAAGTCTACAAGAAACAAATGCTGGAAAGTGTGTGTGGAGAAAAAGGAACCCTCCTACACACTGTTGGTGGGAATGTAAAGAGGTGCAGCCACTGTGGAAAACAGTATGGAGGTTACTTCAAAACTAAAAATAGAACTACCATATGATCTAGCAATTCTACTCCTGGGTATATATCCAGGAAAAAAAACGCAAACGCACACACACATACATATGTACATAAGCACTTGATGGAATATTACTCAGCCATAAAAGAAGACTGAGATAATGCAATTTGCAGCATATAGACAGACCCAGGGAGATTATTATGCTTAGTGAAATAAGTCAGGCAAAGAAAGAAAAATACTAGATAATTATCACTCACGTGCGTCCATGGGGGCGCAAAGAGTTGGACACAACTTAAGTGACTGAACAACATATGTGGAATCCAAAAAAGCAATACAAATGAATGTATATGCAAAACAGACTCACAGACACAGAAAACAAATTTGTGAATACCGAAGGAGAGAGGGAAAGGGGGAGAGAGAAATTAGGGGTATGGGATTAACAGATACAAACTACTATATATAAAATAGATAAGCAACAAGGGTATACTGCTTAGCACAGGGAAATATACTCATCTTGTAATAACCTCTAATGGAATATAATCTGTAAAATACCATATGCTGTACATATGAAACAATATTATCAATCCACTACACCTCGATTTTTAGAAAAGGAATGGGGAGTAATTTGGAGACAGTCCCCCAGCATCCTCTCTTGCTCCTTTTGGTAATAAGTCCCCCTAGGTGGTGTGGCGGTAAAGAATCCTCCTGCCAATGCAGGAGACCTGAAGGCTCAGGATGAATCCCTGGGCCAGGAAGATCCCCTGGAGTAGGAAATAAATACTCCAGAATACTCCAGTGTTCTTGCCTGGGAAGATCCTATGGACAGAGGAGCCTGGTGGGCTACAGTTCATGGGGTTGCAGAGAGCCGCATACGACTGAGCAGGCATGCACGTTCGTTTCAGGTGTACAGCAAAGTGAACCTGTTATACGTATATTCTTTTTAGATTCTTTTCCCTTGGAGGCCATTACAGAGTACCTACTGTACTATATAGTAGGTCTTTATTAGTTATCTATTCTACATATAGTAGTGTGTATGCCTCAATCCCAATCTCCCAGTTTATCCCTTCCTCCTCTCCCCCTTGGTAACCATACATTTATTTTCTACATCTGTAACTATTTCTACTCTGTAGATAAGCTCATCTGTGGGCTTTTTTAAAGATTCCACCTATAAGCAATATCATAAGATACTTATTTTTCTCTACAGGGTCACTTTCTTAAAGACACAGCCACCTGAACCACTAGCCGAGACATGGGGGCAAGCAGAGCTATGTGGGTTAGGGATGAAGAAGGCAGAGGCACCCCTCCGGTCCTTACTGCTCCCCCGTGGACTATGATCTGAGGACCACTGCACTTGGAGGTACATGCATCACAAAAAGAGACTAACCCATCTCATGACTAAGTCCAGATGGAAGCAGAGAACTTCTTTTTCTGCCCTAATTCCAATCTTTAATTTTCTTGGGGATTCCCAAGTGGCGCTAGTGGTAAAGAACCCGCCGGCCAATGCAAAAGAGGTAAGAGGCCTGGGTTCAATCCCTGGGTCATGAAGATCCCCTGGAGAAGGGCATGGCAACCCACTCCAGTATTCTTGCCTGGAGAATCCCGTGGACAGTGGAGCCTGGCAGGCTGCCGTCCACAGGGTGGCAAAGAGTCGGGCACAAATGAAGACATTTACCACGCGGGCAGCACAGGCCCCTTCACATCGCCCATTGCACCGTTTCCTCCTTTATAAGCTGAGGATAAAAGTATCTGCTCAATCTTATCAATAAGAATCAAATGCAATGTTAATGTACATACACTTTGGAAAGTTAAGAAGCAGTGTCTGAATGAATTATGACTATAATGAATTGTAACTAATTCAGGCCCCACACACTTGTGGAAAGTACTGCCTCAGAAAGAAATTAGGCTTGAGTTATGCCACACTACTATTATTCTGGACAAGCTAAAATGAGAGTTCAGCACGATGATGAAAATATTTTAAAACACAGTGCACACTTACAAATGTGATTTGTATGCACTAACTGCACAATTATGTCCATTAAAAACGGTTGACACACCAAAAGAGAAAAGTGAGGCAACCCCAGTGTGGTGTAATGAGGACTAAACATGGTTTAGCCACCAGGTAAGGGCAGCGCAACCCTGGACGGGAAGGCAGAGTCCTGACGTTCCTCCCAGGCAGGGTCACTGCCAGCCCTTATGGCTGGGACATTTTAGAAATAGGCTTGGCTTGCTCAGTTGCTTTCATGACAAATTTGCAAGATGACAACCCCTTCCTCCAGGCTGATCCATCGCCACAGCCATGGAGGCAGGGAGTGGGCTACATTTCGGGGGATTCAGCCCTCAGCCACGTGGCCCTTGTGCCAAAAAAACACCCTACAACTGTACACAGGGCCCTGTCCCAAATTTTAAGTGCATATGGCATCACTGGGCTTCGCAGGTGGCTCAGTGGTAAAGAACTGCTGGCCAATGCAGGGGTCACAGGAGATAAGGGTTCAATCCCTGAGTCCGGAAGATTCCCTGGAAGAGGAAATCGCAACCTACTCCAGTACTCTTGCCTAGAGAATCCCATGGACAGAGGAGCCTGGTGGGCTGCAGTCCACAGGGTCGCAAAGGGTCAGCAAGACACAACTGAGCACGCACGCATGCACAGCTTTATTATCAACAACTGTATCTAGTGTTTCCTGGGGATCCCAATCCTGTCCAAAGAACCCACTACCAGTCACTAAGTCCACCGGAATTCCTTCACTGGAAATGGAGGTATTTTTCATTTCAAAGAAGAGCAGCTAAGTGAACTCGTTTTCCCATCTCCCTTCCCTGTGCTAGGAGGAAAAAAAAAAGAAAGCTGCAAGCATTACAAAAAGACAGGTTGGAGGTGAAGGCTTAGAGCCCAGTACTCCAAGCAGAGTGAACACTGAATGAAAAGGCTAGGAGACAACAGCCAAGTATCAGAGGATTTGCAAGAACAATGATGCATCCTTCAATTAAAATTCTTTTGCTTAAACTAATCTTTCAGTTCTTGTAATGTTCTCAAGTGAAATTCATTTACAACTCCCAAAACAAAGCCAACAGACACCTGGGAATTTTTTTTTAGCAGACCTAAACAGTGACATCGCTGTCACTGGCAAGGACCCCTCTGTCTTTAAAGGGACGTTCAAGCAAGTCATCTTGAAATCCCAAGGCCAAGGGAACGCAGAATAGACACAGAGCAGCCATCTTCTCTAGAAACACACACTCCCTTCCTCCCCCCTCTCCCGCCGCCCTCCCACTGCTCTCAGGCCTCCAGCTCAGCCCTTCCAACTCCCTGAGCCTCCTCCCACTTCAGGGCCTTTCAGCAGCTGCCCCTCCCACCTCAGGGTTACTCCTCTTCCCTCCCTAGGTCAGCTGCAATATCACTTCCTCAGTCTGTCTTTCCCTCCCACCTACACTGTCCTTCCTGTCCTTTTCTTTCATTGCCCCCCCTGGGTTTTGTTGCTCTGTCCACAGAACTGGAGAAATTTGTTTCCTGCACTATTTATATATTTATTCCCTAGCCCCTTGTAGATGTAAACACCAAGAAGTTAAGAATCACTTTGGTTTTGTTTGCCATTTTATACCCATCTCAGAGACAGTCAACAGCTCCATATGTATTTACAGAAGGAATGGAAGCCAGAAGAAACATTAGAATGGAAAGGACAGTGATGGGCCCAGGACTAGACACAGTCCAAGAGCTCAGGGCTGAGCCCCTTTTTAAATTCCATAGGTGACTGAGATGCACAATGCCCTACTGAGAGGAGTACTAACCTGGCATTTTCCTGGCAAAATAATACACTGAACTACCACGCCAACTGCTCTGTTTGAAAGAAGTCTGAAGAAAAATTTACAGTAATGCAACAATTCTGATAAGCACAATCTGCCCGGAAAGCAGCAGGCTTACAGACACAGCAGTAGCCTATGCTCTACTCTCATACTATTTCCAGATACGTTGACTGCACCACAAATGATTGTAATAAAACCTATCCAGGATATTACAATTTCCACAAGCACACAGAAAAGCTATTTTTGTGAATGAACAAGAATCCACATATAGTGGCTAGTTGCGTAGTTACAACCATTTTGCCCCTAAATAATCCTGTGCTCCCTAGTCACGTAAAGGTGCATGCAAGGTCCAAAATCCCTTCTCTCATAATGTAACAAGGTCCCAGACTGCTTACCTCAATGTCTATGAACATGCTAATCTTTCCCCATAAAGTTTCTAGTTCTAGTCCCTACTGCAGACATCAAACCTTTGGTGTAACAACAACATAAACGGTGACTGAGTTGGACTATAAAGAAAGCTGAGCACCAAAGAACTGATGCTTTTGAACTGTGGTGTTGGAGAAGACTCTTGAGAGTCCCTTGGACTGCAAGGAGATCCAACCAGTCCATCCTAAAGGAAATCAGTCCTGAATATTCATTGGAAGGACTGAAGCTGAAGCTCCAATACTTTTGGCCACCTGATGCAGAGAACTGGCTCACTGGAAAAGACCCTGATGCTGGGAAAGACTGAAGGCAGGAGAAGGGGACGACAGAGGATGAGATGAGTGGATGGCAACACGGACTCGATGGACATGAGTTTGAGTAATCTCTGGGAGTTGGTGATGGACAGGGAAGCCTGGCGTGCTGCAGTCCATGGGGTCACAAAGAGTCAGACATGACTGTGTGCCTGAACTGAACTGATGCAATCCAGCACTGCCTAAGGTATTTCTTGGTGATGGTTACAACATAAATCATTACAGTTTGATACAGAGAAACGGGGGTAGGGATAGGGAGGCTGATTCATGAATTCAAAATGCATGGTCACTATTACTACTGAATAACCACTTTTTCATTTCAGAGTTCCCACCAACAATGANGTGTGCCTGAACTGAACTGATGCAATCCAGCACTGCCTAAGGTATTTCTTGGTGATGGTTACAACATAAATCATTACAGTTTGATACAGAGAAACGGGGGTAGGGATAGGGAGGCTGATTCATGAATTCAAAATGCATGGTCACTATTACTACTGAATAACCACTTTTTCATTTCAGAGTTCCCACCAACAATGACTCCAGCTGCATTTCTTACATCACATTCCAATTTTATCCCTCTCCTAAGCACAACCAATTATCACTTCCAGCCTTCATCTAGCCGACTAAATGGCCCCTTGCATCTCTTTATCCCCTTTTTATTTCTGGAACTGTTTTTCCCATAGATCTCTGAAATTTTACCAAAACAACTGCCAAGCGTCTGAACAATTACTTCATTTTTAATGAAGTATTTTAGCACTGGCTCGATCTCTCAAAGCACAAATGAGTTCTACAGTCTTCAGTTTTCAAAAAGCCATTTGGTATCATTCATCTGTAGTTTATCAAAGGAGAAGCAGAGAACTGAGATGCCTAAAACTTTAGGAATCTCAAGCCTAAATCAGAGTTCTGCTGAGGGCTTTATTCTTCAGTCTTGTAAGTCAGACTCTCAGCTTCCTCATCTTCAGCTCAGTCATGAGCTTGTCACACCTACAGCACTTTTTGAGGTAAAAGGTCCCAGGCTGGTACCCAGGAGGCAAAGTTTTCTGTATCAGGTGACAGCCCCGCTCCCAGCTGATTGGCCCAGAAGCGAGAGTGAGACTCTGGACAACCAATGGGGAAGACGGTTCAGCAGGGCCTCTCAGAGTCAAGAGGATGGAGCCACTCTCAACCCTTCACGCTCCCAGTTATGTTAAAAATAAAGAGATGGCAAGACATTTTAATGCCTACATTGAATAAATTAACATTTCTAACACCCAAACACTTCTGACTAATTATGCTCTTCATAAGACAGTTACAAGATTTATAAAACATATTAATTCATAGGGCGCTACAGGCAGAATGTCTGTTAATGAGAAACAAATCTAAATTTGGATGATGAATGCTATCTTCTTTCAATCTTGCCAGTTTTTCTCTGCAACTGAATGTATAAGTTCCAGTGGAGGGAACACTAAAGGGATAAATTTGAAGCCCTTTATGAAGGCAAGGCCTGAATTAAATGGCCTTGCAGCTAACCACCTCCACCATCCTCCCTGACCACACACAGACACACACAGACACACACAGACACACACTGAGGCCCTGCCGAACAGCAATAGAGGACAAAGTACCGAAGTCAAAGTTCTACTGACATGGAGATGCTGGTGATTAGCTAGACCCACAATAAGTCATCTTAGCAGGTTTCAAGGAGGAAGTGGTGATCATGAACTCTTGCTGATGACAATCCCAATGCTGCCGTGGATCTAAAACAAACCTGTCAGCCCAGTACCTGTGAGGCCTGGGACACCATCTGTATCCTCAGACAGTTCCAAGAATCCCATCTCCTTTGTCACATGTAACCCATGGCCTTGGGACCAAGAGAGCCCAAAGCCATAATTCTCTGAAAACCCTTGAGACGATATCCCTGGACAAAATGTACACAGGCCAGAGAACACAGTGCTCTTCCACTTCGCTTAGTCAATCATCCCCACCGTCATGGTTTTCTTATCCTTTCCTTCTAATCATTTTGCTCCAGTCCCCTAGCTTCTCTCTTCACTAAGAAAGCCCAAGTCCTTAACTCTTGCTATTTCTGGATTCTCAGATACAGAGGTTTCCTAACAGTGCTTTTAGGGAAAATAAAACCACCACATTAAATATACACATTGATTCCTGGACTCACTGGAATTTCAGACATGTTTTTTAAAGTTAATACCTTAGAATATGGAGAAGGAAATGGCAACCCACTCTAGTATTCTTGCCTGGAAAATCACATGGACAGCGGAGCCTGGGGTCCTCTGGGGTTGCAAAGAGTTGGACACAACTGAGCAACTTAACCCGCACCACATGGGTACCTCAAACCTGCTACTGCTGGATGGCTTAACCCACACGTACCCACTGGAAGAGTTAAAACACATCTCAAGAGAAGGAGCTCCTCTCAAGGACCTGAGAAAGAAGTTCAAGAGTTATTTGAACAACAAGTTAATGTCTTGGAAGGAAATAATGTAAGCTTGCGAGCCACTAGCATGCAGTGTTTAAAGTCCAGGAGTGTCTGGGATGATCCAAGGTGGAGGGTGGGACATGCAGAGAAGACAGCCAAGACTTAGTGCTAAATCTTTTAGATACTGAATCAAGAAGGCCAAAAGAGGATTAAAGTCAATGGGGACTGAAGGGAGATAATCGGAGGAGACTGGAAGATCCTCAAGGAAACCAGAGGAGCTTAGAGACATGATTCCAGAAAGTGAATGCCATCAGAAAGCAGAAGCCATCTCTTGTTTTATCTTTCCTCCCACAAAGTTATTTCTCAGCTATCACATGATGGCTCAAAGTTAATTTCTTGACATAACTTAAAACTTAGCCACATTTAGACTGTTCATTATAAACTGAGAGAACATACTCAAGTAATTAATCTGCTATTGTGTAGTATAATTACAGACCAACCTTTTATCAACCTTTTTTTTTTTTTCCTATTACTGTTTACTGAAATTTATACTTGGAAGAAATGCTATACTTACAACTATCTGCATCCTTAAGAAAAAAGGTAAATGTGTCCATTTCAGTTAGGGAGAAGTGGTGGAATTAAAGCAGAAATGGCCAAGTCTGGCTGGCAGCAGAGTCCTAGGAAATGGCATACAAAGCACTGGATGGCTGCAGCAAGGTAAGTAAAAACAATGACAGTCAAGAAGAAGCAAGACAAAGACCCTGAAACTCACTTTAGACAATGTGAATGCAATCTCTAGAGAATGTTTGCCATTTCCCAGAGCTTCACACAAGAACTAGATCCACACACTAGGTAGATTTGCAAGGCTTATCTGGCTGCATTTTTCCTTCACAATGGTTTCTGAGTTCCTTATTAGCCTGACCCACTTAGCTCTCGCTTCTCTTGCATCCCACGGAATCTGCATCACTCCTCAGAACTGTACCTCTGCTCCCCTCACACAAATCAAAATCCCAGAGAAAAAAGTGATCGCAGAGGAGGAGCAGGAAAGAAGTAGCCTCTCATGAGGAGTACTTCCAGGGCTTGAGCCCACCTCCTGAGAATCAGCCCATGTTTACCTAGACCATGCAGAAGAAGAAACCCAAGGCTCCTGGCACCGGCTCCAAAAACAGTACTTTGGAACATGGGTGACTTGACATTTTAGAACCTAATGAATCAGGTGAGAATTTATTTGAATCATCTTTACCTAAGGGCATTCTGACAAGCACTGATGGAGAAATTATCTGGATGTGATGCCCAAGAGGCACTGGAGATGTCAAGGTGAACCAAGTACAGCCTTGGTCCTCGTGGGGTCCAGAGGCACAGTCTCAGGTGGTAAAACCTTTCTGGGTCTCAGACTCTCAACATGACAGAGTTGACCAGACAGCCTCTACTGCCATCGCAATAATACACCTCTAAAATTCTACACCATATACTAGATATGGGGAAGTACCACCTGAGTCTTTAGGGAAGAATTAAAATGCAAAAGAAAGAGTGACCCAGCCATCCCACTGCTGGGCATACACACCGAGGAAACCAGAATTGAAAGAGACACATGTACCCCAATGTTCATTGCAGCACNCACTATGGAAAACAGTGTGGAGATTCCTTAAAAAATTGCAAATAGAACTGCCATATGACCCAGCAATCCCACTGCTGGGCATACACACCGAGGAAACCAGAATTGAAAGAGACACATGTACCCCAATGTTCATTGCAGCACTGTTTATAATAGCCAAGATGCGGAAACAACCTAGATGTCCATCAGCAGATGAATGGATAAGAAAGCTGTGGTACATATACACGATGGAGTATTACTCAGCCATTAAAAAGAATACATTTGAATCAGTTCTAATGAGATGGATGAAACTGGAGCCGATTATACAGAGTGAAGTAAGCCAGAAAGAAAAGCACCAATACAGTATACTAACTCATATATATGGAATTTAGAAACATGGTAATGATAACCCTGTATGCAGGCAGCAAAAGAGACACAGATATATAGAATAGACTTTTGGACTTTGAGGGAGAGGGAGAGGGTGGGATGATTTGGGAGAATGGCACTGAAACATGTATACTATCATGTAAGAAACAAATCGCCCGTCTATGTTCGATACAGGATACAGGATGCTTGGGACTGGTGCACAGGGATGATCCAGAGAGTTGATATGGGGTGGGAGGTGGGGAGGAGGGTTCAAGATTGGGAACTCATGTACACCTGAGACAGGAAAAAAAATATAAATATATAAAATAAAATAAAAAACAGAAACACATGGAAATTAAATAATACATCTCTAAATGACCAACGGGTTATTGAAGAAATCAAAAGGGAAATCAAAAAATTTCTAGAAACAAATGACAATAAAAACAGGACAACTCAAAAGCTATGGGATGCAGCAAAAGCAGTTCTAAGAGGGAAGTTTATAGGAATACAATCCTACCTCAAGAAATAAGAAAAACATCAAACAGACAACCTAATTTTACACCTAAAACAACCAGAAAAAAGAACAAAAAACCCCCAACATTAGTAGAAGGAAAGAAATCATAAAGATCTGAGCAGAAATAAATGAAAAAGAAAGGAAAGAAATAATAGTAAAGATTAATAAAACCAAAAGCTGGTTCTTTGAGAAAATAAACAAAATTGACAAACCCTTAGCCAGATTCAAGAAAAAAAAAAAAGAGAAGAATCAAATCAACAAAATTAGAAATGAAAAAGGAGAGATTACAACAGACAATGCAGAAATACAAAGGATTTTAAGAGACTATCATGAACAACTACATGGCAATAAAATGGATAACCTGGAAGAAATGGACAAATTCTTGGAAGAGTTCAATCTCCCAAGCCTGAACCAGGAAGAAATAGAAATTATGAACAATACAATTATAAGCACTGAAATTGAAGCTGTGATCAAAAATCTCCCAAAAAACAAAAGCCCAGGACCACATGGCTTTACAGGAGAATCTTATCAAACATTTAGAGGAGCTAATGCCTATCCTTCTAAAACTCTTCCAAAAAATTGCAGAGGAAAGAACACTTCCAAACTCATTCTATGAGGCCACCATCACCCTGAAACCAAAACCAGACAAAAACAACACACAAAAAAGAAAACTACAGGCCAATATCACTGATGAACATAGATGCAAAAATCCTCAACAAAATTTTAGCAAACAGAATTCAACAACACATCAAAAAATTCATACACCATGCTCAAGCTGGGTCTAGTCCAAGGATGCAAGGCTTCTTCAATATATGCAAACCAATCAATGTGATGTGCCTTATGAACAAATTGAAAGATAAAAACCATATGATCATCTTAGTAGATGCAAAAAAAGCCATTGACATAATTCGGCACCCATTTATCATTAGAACTCTTCAAAAAATGGGCATAGAAGGAACCAGTCTCAACAGAGCACAGGCCATATATGATAACTGTACTGCAAATAGTATTCTCAATGGTGAAAAACTGAGAGTATTGCCCCTAAGATCAGGAACAAGACAAGGGTGTCCACTTTTGCCACTATTATTCAACGTAGTTCTGAAAGTCCTAGCTACAGCAATTAGAGAAGAAAAAGAAATAAAAGGAGTCCAGATCAGAAAGGAAGAAGCAAAGCTCTCACTGCAGGTGACATGATACTGTACACAGAAAATCCTAAAGATAGTATCAGAAAATTACTAGAGCTAATCAGCTAATTTAGCAAAGTTGAAGGATACAAAATCAATACACAGAAATCACTTGTATTTCTATATACTAACAATAAAAAATGAGAAAGAGAAATTAAGGAATCAACCCCATTCACCACTGCAACAAAAAGAATTAAATATCAAGGAATAAACTTACCTAAAGAGACAAAAAAAAACTGTACACAGAAAATCATAAGAGACTAATTAAAGAAATCAAAGATGACAGAAACAGATGGAGAGATATTCTATGTTCCTGGATAGGAAGAATCAATATTGTGAAAATGACTATAGTACCACACACAATCTACAGATTTGATGTGATTCCTATCAAATTTCCATTGACATTTTTCACAGAACTAGAACAAAAAATTTCACAATTCACATGGAAACACAAAAGACCCTGAATAGCCAAAGTCATCTTGAGAAAAAAGAACAGAGCTGGAGGAATCAACCATCCTGATTTCAGATTATACTACAAAGCTACACTCATCAGGACAGTATGATACTGGAAACAGAAATAATACAGACCAATAGAACAAGATAGAAAGCCTAGAAATAAACCCATGCACCTAGAAGTACCTTACTTTTGACAAAGGAGGCAAGAATATACAATGGGGCAAAGACAGCCTCTTCAATAAATGGTGCTGGGAAAATTGGATAGCTGCATGTAAAAGAATGAAATTAGAACACTTCCTAATACCATACACAAAGATAAACTCAAAATGGATTAAAGACCTAAATGTAAGACAAGAAATTATAAAACTCTTAGAAGAAAACATAAGCAGAACATTCAACAGCATAAATCAAAGCAAGATCCTCTATAACCCACCTCCTAGAGTAGTGGAAATAAAAACAAAAGTAAACAAGGGGACCTAATTAAACTTAAAAGTTTTGCACAGCAAAGGAAACTATAAGCAAGGTGAAAAGACAACCCTCAGAATGGGAAAAAATAATAGCAAATAAAACAACTGAAAAAGGATTAATTTCCAAAATATACAAACAGCTCATACAACTCAATACCAAAAAAAAAAAAAAAAAAATCACAAAGTGGGAAAAATACCTAAACAGACATTTCTCCAAAGAAGACATACAGATGGCTAACAAGCACATGAAAAGATGCTCGACATCACTCATTATTAGAAAAATGCAAATCAAAACCACAATGAGATTTCACCTCACGTTGGTTAGAATGGCCATCACAAAAAGTCTACAAACAATAAATGCTGGAGAGGGTGTGAAGAAAAGGGAACGCTCTTGCACTGTTGGTGGGAATGTAAATTGTTACAACCACTATGGAAGATGGTATGGATATTCCTTAAAAAACTAGGAATAAAGCCACCATATGACCCAGCAATCCCACTCCTAAGCATATACCTTGAGGAAACCAAAATGGAAAAAGACACATTATCCCATTGTTCACTGCAGCACTATTTACAATAGCTAGAACATGGAAGCAACCTAGATGTCCATCAACAGATGAATGGATAAAGAAGTGTGGTACATATACACAATGGAATATTACTCAGCCATAAAAAGGAATGCATTTGAGTCAATTCTAATGAGGTAGATGAACCTAGAACCTATTATACAGAGTGAAAAACAGAAAGATAAATATTGTATCCTAATGCATAGAAATCTAGAAAGTGGTACTAGAAATCTAGAAAAATGGTACTAAAGGATTTATTTGCAGGTCATCAGTGGAGAAACAGACATATAGAATACTCTTATGAACATGGGGAGAGGGGAGGAGAGGGTGAGGTGTATGGAAAGAGTAACATGGAAACTTACATTACCATGTGTAATATAGATAGCCAATGGGAATTTGCTGTGTGGCTCAGGAAACTCAAGCGGGGGCTCTGTGTCTACCTGGAGGTTTGGGATGGGGGTGTAGATGGGGGGGGTAGTTCAGAAGGGAGGGAATGTATGTATATATGCCTATGACTGATTCATGTTGAGTTCTGACAGAAGACAACAAAAATCTGTAAAGCAATTATTTTTCAATAAAAAAATATTTTTTTAAAAAAGGGAAATTATTAGTTGCTTAGTCATAACTGACTCTTTGAAACTTCATAGACCATAGTCTTCCAGGCCCCCCTTTCCATGGAATTCTCCAGGCAAGAATGCTAGAGAGGATAGCCATTCCTTTCTCCAGGAGATCTTCCTGAACCAGGGATTGAACTTGGGTCTCCTGATTTGCAGGCAGATTCTTTACTGTATGAGCCACCAGGGAAGCCCTATAAATCAGTTATACCTATAGTTGTCTAATGTCAAACTCACTTGATACATAAATGGTTAAGATATTTTAGGGTTTGCCATATGCATTTTATTTTATTAGTTTTGATTTATCATGGTCATTAAAATCCTTCAGCAACTTGTCTTTCTGTATTTTTTAGTCTCATATAGTACCTTACTATTCAATAATATGCTTCATAGCTATACCACACTGAAGCATCTACAGTAATTCCAATCTCTACGTGACTGATACTGACAGATGCTACCTTTCCTCTTCTCACTGTTAATTATATCACTTAATGCAATTACACACAAAGTCACAAAATAGAAAAAAGAATGCAACAAAATATTCATTCTCAACAAAGGCATCTGTTATATGGTAGTAGCCCTGAGTCAAAATTAATGGCTTATATCAGTTAAGGTTAAAAGAGGATGTTAACACAAACTTTAAGAAAAAATTTAAATGGTTCAAAGCCTTTTAGGTCTTGGGATTTAGGGATGCTATGGGATCTTTTAACCAAGCTGTTTATGAATCTAGGTGCATATGAGTTATATCTTTTTGGCTGAAATAATTTCAATGCCATCTATGTCATTATTTAGGATATTTAAAAAATTATAATTATTTATAATTAGGGCTATAAATGTGCAAAAGTGTCAGTCTCCAAAAGGAGGAAAAATATGTTGCAGAAAAAAGTTACAGAAAAGAATTTTGAGTGTCTACCCTTGACCACACTCTCAGTCTTCTGAGGACCAACAAGTCCGTCATTTATCTCAGGGGATGTTGGAGCAGAAGCTGATTTGCTCATGAGGTTGTTTTGGACTCATCTCCAACAGAATGCTCCCTTCACTCTGCCCACTATCTTGCTTCTGTCATTTTCTAGATGTGGACACTCTGTTCTCCTACATCTTCAACCTCCTACAAACCACTGCATCCTTTTTGCAGTCCAGGTTATTCCTTTCTTTA
Organism: Neotragus moschatus; assembly: GCA_006410615.1. Taxonomy (NCBI): domain Eukaryota; kingdom Metazoa; phylum Chordata; class Mammalia; order Artiodactyla; family Bovidae; genus Neotragus; species Neotragus moschatus. The sequence continues at coordinate 452,411 of SJYA01000905.1, read as the reverse complement.
CTATTCATGTGTTTCAGACTGAATGGTCACTGCTTAGCCCCAGGACTCTTCCTATATGATTTGTCCCCCATTAACAGATCAAGACTTGAAGCCCACTGTGCCCTGACCCTATTCGTCCACCTAGGCTGCAGCTTCCAGTTGGTCCTATGCCAGAAAGCAAACACATTGGCAGTCAGCACAAGTGTGCTCATGTACGCATACCAAACTCCCTTCACCCTCTACCCTTCTTCTTTCTTTGGATTGCTATGGCATTATAAGGTGGTAGATCAAAGAGCTGTGGTGAAAATCAATGAGCAAATTCATCTAAACTATCTTATAGAATAAAAGAGCAAAATGCATATTCAATAATTGTTTCCTTTATGGGTTTTCACATGTTACCCAGTTTAGAGTAACAACTGGAGCCCTAAAACTGTGGCTACCCATGTTTAAATCAATAACTTAAACAAGAACATAAAAACAACATTTATAAAGAATGCAAATGATACTGCTTACAGGACATGACAAAGTAAAGACGGGGCTAAACTAATAAAATAACATCTAGTGAGGATAAATGTTAATGTTATTTGGTTCCAAAAATATGTATAAACTCATTAATATAAAAAAATAATTTAGCCCAGGCCCCATCAGACAAATTAATTCCCTTAACAGTATCTTCTGTCAGTAATTTTTCCACTGTTTAAACCATTGCTCACTATTGCCCCAAATAGCCTATGCCACTTTTGAAAAAAATCCAATGATAAGAGAATTCTTCCTATTATTGCATTAAATTTTGCTTTGTTTTAACATATAGTAATTTAACTTCTATCTTTGGATATCAGCCATTCAGACGTTTGAAGAGAGCTCTCAGAAAAGCTATCACATCACTTTTTCTTTATGCTTCTCATTTCCTTTGACAGTTCCTCATAAGACATCTTCTTAAATGCCCTAAGTATTCTTGTCCTTCACCCCAGATACTAAAGTATATCAATGTGTCTCAAAGTGCAGGATGCAGAAATGAACACATCAAGAGGATGTGATTGCCAGTTAACCCAAGAGCTGGACTTGGACGGTGGGAATCTTGTCCTTCCCAATCCCCTTGTCTGACCACTGTTCCCATAGTCAGAGCTGTTTCAAGAATGCAGCCTTGAGAGAGTAGTGTGTTTTGAGACCATCCAGTGACTGAACCCATTTAAGACCTCTCTGGAAGCAGAAGTGTTAGTTACTTCAGTCGTGTCCAACTTTTTGTGACCCCATGGGCTGTAGCCTGCCAGGCTCCTCTGTCCATGGGATTCTCCAGGCAAGAATGCTGCAGTGGGTTGCCATGTCCTCCTCCAGGGAACCTTCCCCACCCAGGGATTGAGCCCACATCTCTTACGTCTCCTGCTTTGGCAGGTGGATTCTTTACCACTAGCTATTCCTCTTGTGCCCACCTAAGACAAGCCTTGTATGTAAATTCCTTTTCTTTTTGAAACTGCCCTCTGCCAATCTGGAGTGGTCTGCCTCTTTCTTGTGACTTCCTTGCTGTCTGTCTATGTGGACCAGTTTTAGATTTCACCTGGAGAACTCTCAAGGTTATGAATAAACACAGATACTTCAGGTGGAAGCTTATACTTCAGGTGGAAGCACATAATAGCACATAAACCACATCATCTCCAATATTTGATCTATTAATATAATCTTATGACACATCACTGACTCGATGGACGTGAGTCTGAGTGAACTCCAGGAGTTGGTGATGGACAAGGAGGCCTGGCGCGCTGCGATTCTCGGGGTCACAAAGAGTCGGACACAGCTGAGCAACTGAACTGAACTGAACTGAATGACACATAAAGGCAGGGCAGGAAAGACCTAGTTAGTAAGTCACTTTAGTTGTGTCCAACTCTTTGTGACCCTATGGATTGTAGCTCATGGGATTCTCCAGGCAAGAATATTGGATTGTCATGCCCTTCTCCGGGGGATCTTCCTGACCCAGGGATCAAACCCACAACTCTTAATTCTCCTGCAATGGTAGGGAAGTTCTTTAGCCCTAGCACCCTCTGGAAAGCCTATATATAAATGAAAGTGTCTGAAGTTCTTGACTGACTTCAAGCTTACTGTGAGCCAATTCTATGATACAGCTAATCAAACATTTAAACAAATTCAGTGGCTTTAATAGAGGTATGATATCTAGGCCTTCAGTTCAGTTCAGTTGCTCAGTCATGTCTGACTCTTTGCGACGCCATGGACTGCAGCACGCCAGGCCTCCCTGTCCATCACCAACTCCTGGAGTCCACCCAAACTCATGTCCCTCAAATTGGTGATGTCATCCAACCATCTCATCCTCTGTTGTCTCCTTCTCCTCCCACCTTCAAACTTTCCCAGCATCAGGGTCTTTTCAAATGAGTCAGCTCTTCGCATCAGGTGGCCAGTGTTGGAGTTTCAGCTTCAACATTAGACCTTCCAATGAATATTCAGTACTGATCTCTTTTAGGATGGGCTGGTTGGATCTCCTTGCAGTCCAAGGAAATCTCAAGAGTCTTCTCCAACACCATAGTTCAAAAGCATCAATTCTTTGGCACTCAGCTTTCTTTATAGTCTAACTCTTACATCCATACATGACCACTGGAAAAACCATAGCCTTGACTAGATGGACCATTGTCTAGCCCTTAGAAATCAATATATTTATTACACACTGCATTGATTATACCATATCTGGAATACTGTTTCCATTCTTAGAAAATATTTCCTGTTGGGATCTTGACAAATCAGCCTGTATTCAGAAAACAGTATCCAGGAAGTTAGGGCAGTCTCATAACCATGTGATCTGAAGATCTGCTGATGTAACATGACATCTCAGGTCAGGAGAAAAAGAACTAACGAGGGATGGCTGCTGTCAAAACTCTGAAGTGTAACACCTGGAAGAGAGCCATTCACTGTGATTGTTCCATGGAGCAGACTAGACAAATGGATGAAAGCTATAGGGAGGCAGGATTTGGAATACTATCTACTTTGGCATGTGGTATATTCACAATCACTATAGCTATTCCGTTAGAGGTGGATTTCTCTTCAGCAAGAATAATGTGTCACGGATTCAGACATTAGGTGACTGTTTGAGTAAATCTCAAATTTCCCTTCAAAAGCTAAGCTACTGTGATTTCTAATACCAAAATTCCCCACCAGTTCAAGAAAAAAAAATGGGCATATTGATATATAATGCAGAGGCAGAAAAAGAAAGCTGTAAATGTATCATGCAACACTCTTGTGAGACAGAGAAGGACTTGCCTATAGCATTAGCGTATCATTTCCCTGATGGCTCGGATGGTAAAGAATCCACCTGTAATTCAGGAGACCTGGGGTTCAGTCCCTGGGTTGGGAAGATCCCTGTAGAAGGGAATGGCTACCCACTCCATTATTCTCGCCTGGAGCATTCCATGGACAGAGGACCCTGGCAGGCTACAGTCCATGGGGTTGAAAAGGGTTGGACATGACTGAACAACACTTTCACTACTTTTACTCCTGGTCCACTATGATGCTTACCTGTGGCTGGTCATTTCCTACCAACCTGAGACCACTCTGCCCTGTACCTCCTGGTGTCTGCTTCTCCAAGAAGCTTCAACGGCAAGAAGCAACAGGGAGGGGGTGGTTAATTCTCTCCATTAATTATCTTATACTCTAACCTCTGAAGGCCCTTTTGAAAGTGTTTTTTCTACATTAAAGTATAATTTTGATGAAATATTAGATGTCATTTAAATCACTAAGAAAAATTATGTATGTTAATATACATCCATACATGCATTTAATCAGGCATACACAAACATTTATTTCAAGTGTCACTCTCAACTAATTTCTCAAAGCAGGCAAAAGGCAAGACTTTTCATTTACCTGCTCTTATTTAGTAAGTTAGGAATTAAATTAGTAAAAATATAAGTTAGGTGTAATAAAAATGCAAGATTCTAAGTAGATGATAAATTGGTAGGCCAGTGAAGAATAAAAGTTCTGAGAGACACTTGTGTACCTAACTGTCACTATGATTGGTAATAATTTTAAAATATTTATGGGGTGGGAGGCGGGGGGGTTAAGATTGGGAACTCATGTATACCTGAAATGGAAAAAAAAGAAAAAAGAAAAAAAATGTAAAAAAAAANGGAATTAAATTAGTAAAAATATAAGTTAGGTGTAATAAAAATGCAAGATTCTAAGTAGATGATAAATTGGTAGGCCAGTGAAGAATAAAAGTTCTGAGAGACACTTGTGTACCTAACTGTCACTATGATTGGTAATAATTTTAAAATATTTATGGGGTGGGAGGCGGGGGGGTTAAGATTGGGAACTCATGTATACCTGAAATGGAAAAAAAAAAAAAAAGAAAAAAAATGTAAAAAAAAAATAGTTTGATAAAAAAAAATATATATATAAATAAAATAAAAATATTAGGTATTAAAAAAGTATTACAGTTAGTATTTGATGTTCCTTTTTTTTTATACTTCCTGGATTTTATTTCATGAAATGTGACTTTTTTTTAAAAAACTTACAGTTTGTTTGGTGAAAAGCAAGAACAATACGTGTTTCTTCTCTCCAGAAGAAGGAAAAAAGAAAGAAAAAAGTAGTTGGTAGATTTAACATTAGATAATAATTTAAGAGTTTCCATAAAGTGAGAAAGGCTGAAGTCATTATTGTAAGTGGCCTACCTCTCTCTCATCATTTTACCCATGTCTTGGTATGTAATTACTAATAACAAGGAGACTATAAATATCCTAAAGCATTATTCACATAGAGAGAAGTGCTTATGGGTGCAGGTCTTTGGTACTTGACCATCAGTTTCCCTAAAGTAGTGTTGGTGAGAAATGGAGAGTTAAGATTGTTGAACACAGAATTCAGGTATAATTTTCATGCTTCGGCAGCTCTGCTTCTCTTTTATAAGGCAACAACAAAGAAAAATGCCATTACTTTGCCACATGCCCCTCGAGTAACAGGTGCAGCCTCCCTAGATGAACAATAATGATGCCCCAAGAATTAAATAATGACAAGACTATGCGATAGCAAATAAGAGATGGAATGGAATGGATAGCTCTGAGTTCAGTTCTGTTCAGTTCAGTCGCTCAGTCCTGTCCAACTCTTTGTGACCCCATGAAGCGCAGCATGCCAGGCCTCCCTGTCCATCACCAACTCCCAGAGTTCACTCAGACCCACGTCCACCGAGTCAGTNTCGGTCTATATTTGGTTGAGGATACAGGATGCTTGGGACTGGTGCACGGGGATGATCCAGAGAGTTGGTGTGGAGTGGGAGGTGGCGGGGGGGGGGGTTCAAGATTGGGAACTCATGTACACCTGAGATGGGAAAAAATAAAAAATAAATAACAAAAAAATAAAATAAAAGATTAAGTTGAAAAAAAAAAAAAAGTGTGTGTCTCACTTTGTACCAAAGCAAATTTGTGAAGCCCAGTAGTCAAAGAAGCAAATACCAAGATATATGAATATATACATAAAATGGTTTAATCAGAGTTGAACATTAAAGGTCATCTCATACCTATGACTTCACCTAGCCCAGCTTCTTCATTATATAGATAAAGTTAGACACAGAGAGAGAAAGTAATTTGTCCAAGGACACCCAGCCAGTGAGTGGCAGGCGAAACACTAGGACCCAGCCAAGAATGATCTAATCATTCCAGAAAGGTATCAAAGGATGCTAGCAGAGTCTGGGATAAGCTCCTGGTCTCTGGAGGCTAATGTCAAAGAGGACAGCCAAGCCCTCCCACAAAGCAGCGCTTACTGGTCCACAGAAGCCAGGACACCAGGCAGATGGATGCAGGACACACTCACACATCTCCATCCGCACCAAAGGTGGCACAAGTACCATGGGGCACAGTAGCTGACGCTCCTTCCAAATCAGGCTGACAGCTCCCAAGTGGTTATGACCTCAGATACCAGGCTGGGTTTCCCACCTCATGGCTTGTTACTGAACCACACACAACAGCCTCACCAAACCTCAGGAAGCCAGTGCTGCAGGGCCGGCCAACCAGCTGGGTGGCAGCAGCTGCCCCAAACACACCACCCTAGGCCCTCGCTTCCTGTTCTGGCAGTCAGGACTACACGCACATGTTCGGGGTCCAGCCCATCGTTCTCAAAGCTCAGAGCTGGACAAGCCCCAGATATCAAGAAACCATCTGTTACAAAGCCCTCCCTCCTTCAACTTCACTTCAAAACACACCGTGGCATCTGCCACTGTCCCTGGTTACACAAGTGGGGATTAGCCACAGCCTTCTGAGCCAAATATGAGGCCTTCTCACGGGTGACCTTGCCCAGAAGCAAGGGGGCCACCGGTTTTACATCAGACATCCTGAATCAAACCCCTCCATGTATTCAGTCCAGCAGCATTAACCACAGTAGATGCCAGAAAAAACACAATTCTGTTAAAAGTCCTAGAATTTTAAACCATTTCTCCAGTTCAATTTATATTTAACAGTCACTTCTCAAAGCAAAAGTTGTAAGTATTAAAGACAAGGTAGAAACAATCACTCAAATAACACAAATATCTCAGACCTAAAAACAGCTTAAACTGACTTTCCAATTAAGAGCAAAACCAGAAGATGGAACATTCTTTGAAAGCCATTCCAACACCATTACATTTAAATTCCAAGTAAACCCCAAGCAGCTCCATTTGTATAATAATAGTCATAAACTAACTAACACTGATTGAGCATTCACTGTGTGCCAGACTGCACGAGGATCTCCGTAAGTACAATCTCACTGGATTCTTCTAAACAGCTCTATTATGATCTCCTCAGTTTGAAAGTGAAGGATGCAGACGGAGGGTAACCATCTTGCCTAAGGTCACATCAATAAACAGCAGCAGGGTCAAGGGTCAAAGCTGGGTCCATGCAACTCCAAAGCCAGTGTTTTTAACATTTCTCCACTCAGGCTTGGGAGCTCAGATGTATGGGAGCAAAAACTAAAACTGGATTTTACTTTATCAAACTGTATCCCTCTGCATTTTATGAGCTTTTGTGTAAACGACTTCCCTGAAATCTCTTTTTCACAGGCAAGGAAGGGAAATTGGCACTCGTCTACCAAGTCTGTAGCACAGATGTCAAGCAGCTGTGCAGAAGCTGGGGGGACAAGGGAACCGTGTGCCTGGCAAAGTTACGTGTGCATCTGTCTCAGGCTTGACATTTTTAAAAGAAATGAGAAGCCAAGGAGATGAGAGGGAGACTCTCATTCTAAATTCTGCAGAGAATGTTAAATAAACATGATCAGTATCATACAGCTCTGACAGGCAGTGGGTTTAAAAAAAAAAAAGGAAACTGTATCCCTATTAACCTCCCCTTCTTCACCTAACAAGCACAGAAATCTGTGAACACACAACAAAAACCCTATTAATATTAGCCTATTTAAACCTTAAATTTTTAATGCTGTTTATTCTCTTTGGGGGGATTCATTCAGCAAACATTTGGCTTCACTTATACTACTGTTGCCATGTTTTACTGCAGACATCAACATGACTTTCTCCTGGGGAGCAACTTTCAGGCACCTCATGCAATATCGATAGTCACAAGGCAGCCACAGATTTATTGCTCCACAGCTAAGATCAAAACGATGGAACAATCAAGCTACAGGCCACAGGGCACACTTACTTAGGTGATCATGCCTGGATCAGCCACGAATGCTTGTGATCGTTATGATCTAAGCAAATGTCTTCCCCTGCTACCTTTTTTAATTTTTCCACAGTCAACTTTTATTTCAGAGTCTTACCAAGCACCTATTATGTGCCATCTGTTGTGTTCGATGTTGGGAATATTAGGGTGAGCAAAATAAGCTGATTGCCTAGTTGGAAAGGCAGAAATGAATCAAATAAGGACACAGAGGAGTCATTTGCAAAGAAGCACTGTGAAGGAACACAGATCGGTGTGCACTGTGGCAGTCTTTACACACGGCTACAGATTCTAACACTCCTCCCATTGAGAGGTGAGGTCTGTGTCCCCTTGTTGTGAATCTGGGTAGGCTCCAACAGCTTCCATTATAGAGTCGGGTGGAAACGATGCTATGTAACTTGCAAAGCGAGGTCACAAAAGTCATGTTGCTTTCTGCTCCTTTTTATTTAGTAGTCAGTCTTGGAGCCCTGAAGTGCTGTGTAAGAAGTCTGACTACCCCCAAGGACTCCCTGCATGAGGAGGTCTAAGCCACGTGAAGAAATCCTGGAGGGGAGCTCTGGTCAACAGTTCCAGCCAAGCCTGGTCTTTGAGTCACGCCAGTCAAGGCCCCAGACACAAGAGGGGAGATGCGCTCAGATGAGTCCTGGCCCCCGAGGCTCAAATCTCCTAGCTGAGGACAGACATCACAGAGGACAGACAAGCCGTCTTCAGCGTATCTGAGGTTCGGGCCCACAGGATTAAAGAGCATAACAAAATGGTTGTTCAACACCAGGAAGTTTTGGAGCGCTTTGTTACCCAGCGATAAGAGGTAGTGTCTGTAGTAAAACAGCCTGCCTTATACCAGCGAGTCCTACACACACAAGGAACATCAGAGCTGAGATCTGAAGGGTGAAAAGGCTTCGAACAAACACAAAGCAAGGGAATGATCCCAAAGGAATAAAAGTAGGTTGCAGCACAGGCCCTGCAGTCAGAGGGAGCATGCCCGGCACAGGGGAGAAAGCCAGCTGGCCGGAACACAGAGAGAAAGGAGCAAAGGGCTGATGAGGAGGGCAAGGGCAGACCATGTTCGGGGCTGTGGTCTCTTACGCGTCAGCAGTGAGAAGTTCCTGGAGGGTTGTTTTTAGGGTTTTGGTTTTTTTAATAATCGAGGCAAAAATTCACAAAAAAAAGTCACTTTTATGGTTGAATTCTGTCTTCCCAAAATTCATGTGAAGTCAAAACCAGGACCAGAAAATATGACCTTATTTCCAAAGAAGGTCACAGTAGATATAATTAGTTAAGTAAGTGTTAGAAGCTCAGTAGCGTCTGACTCTTTGCAATCCCATGGACTGTAGCCAGCCAGGCTCACTCTGTCTGTGGAATTCTCCAGGCAAGAATACTGGAGTGGGTTGCCATTCTCTTCTCCAGGGGATCTTCCCAACCCAGGGATCAAGTCAGGTCTCCTGCATTGCAGGTGAATTCTTTACCCTCTGAGCCACCAGTGAAACCCTAAAATTGAAATGGAAGTGTTCGTCACTCAGTCATGTCCAACTCTTCGGGACTCCAAGAACTATCACCTACTAAGCTTCTCTGTGCATGGAATTCTCGAAGCAAGAATACTGCAGTGAGGTGCCATTCCCTTCTCCAGGGGCTCTTTAACCCAGGTCTCCTGCATTGCAGGCAAATTCTTTATCATCTGTGCCACCAGGGATGTAATTAGCTAAGGTGAGATAATTAAGCTAAGTCTTAATCGAACAGGATTGTGTCCTTATAAACAGGGGAAATCTGGACACAGATGAACACACAAGGAGATCAGCATGCAAAGATGAAGGCAGAGACTGGGGTGATGGGTCCACAAGCCAAGGAAGGCCAAGGATGCCAGCAAACACCAGAAGCTCGGGAGAGGCGTGGGACAGAGTCACCCTCATGGCCATCAGGGGAAACTGCCAGACGTGTGGCCTCCAGAACCTTCGAGACAGTAAATGCCTGCTTTTTACATCATCCAGGTTGCAGTACTTGGTTACAGCAGCCCTGGGGAACCAAAATAGTCACCATTTTAAACCATTTTAAAGTGATTTAGTGATTTTTAGTAATTTCAAACTATGGTGCAACAATTACTATCGAATTCTAGAACATTTTCGTATCTGAAAAGGAAATCCTGTTCCCTTCTCTCTCTATTGCTGCTGCTGCTAAGTCGCTTCAGCCGTGTCCAACTCTGTGCGACCCCATAGACGGCAGCCCACCAGGCTCCTCCATCCCTGGGATTCTCCAGGAAAGAACACTGGAGTGGGTTGCCATTTCCTTCTCCTTCTCTCCCTATTAATGGCAACCATTAATCCTCTCCTTTCTGTCGCTATGGATTTGCATCTTCTGGACATTTCACATAAATGGTATCATACAGTAAGTAGCCTTTTGTGTCTTGCTTCTTTCACATTACATAATGTTTTCAAGGTTCGTCCATGTTGTAGCCTGCATTCCTCTATATAGCAGAATAATATTCCATTGTGTGCATTTTATTTATCCATTCATTAGTTGGTGGTATTTGAATTGTTTCCATTTTTTTGGCTATTACATATAGCAGTGCTAGTGAACATTCCCAGTCATATCTTATATGAACACCAGTGTTTGATTCTCTGGTGAATATACCCAGAAGTGGAACTGCGGAGTCCTGTGGCAATTCGTCATTTGACTCTTTGAGGAACCAAATGTCTTCCATAGTGGCTACATCATTTCCATTCCCACCAATGATGTCTTAGGGTTGCCTGGAAAGTTTTAAGCAAATGGGGTAAACATCAGATGTCTGCTTTGAAACAAAGAGCAATCGACTTTTGTGAAAGAGTCTGAGTTCGTTTGGGACTCCTGGCTCCGACATGCCTTTTCAAACATTCAAGTGGAAAGGTCAGCTAGGAGCGTCTTAGACAAGAGGCCAGTCAGCTCGGAGTTAAAGTTCTGAGACTCAGCAGCCTGAAGCACGGAGGAGATTCTCAAGAGAAAATACAGAATGCAGGAAAAGACAGGTTAGGTCCTATCTTTTAGGAGCTCCAAATGAATGGTGGGAGAAAGGAAAACTGAGTCTGTGAAAAGGAGCATGATAAACCGGATGTAACAAAACTGTAAAACTCACAAAAACAGAAAGGAGACAATCAAAAAACAAATAACAGAAAAAGAGAGAAAACTGCAATAAAAAACAGAAGGTCTGAAAAGAGTCTAAGTCCTTATACTTCAAGAATCAGATAAGCATCACTTTACTTCTTCCTACATTTTTCCTTTTCCTCTACTGCACCCCCTCCTTTTTCAGTGGGGAGGGGAGGTGGAGAGTAAGAGAGAGGCACTGGCTTAGTTCCCTCAGTCCTAATGTTGTGAGAGGTTAAACTACTTGACCTTTTATCAGAACTGGTGAATACATGCTTTTCAGTCTGGATATCAAACCTAATTTAAAATAGACCTCCCATCAGGGAGCCGCATGGAAAGAATCTGGTTATGTACTTAACAAGTTCCTATTGTTTCATCAAAGCGTCTGAAAGCCAGGGAGGACAGTTGCACACGACTTCCAAGTAAGAAATCCTCAGCGATTCAAGCGGAAGAAAAATCCTTGCTCTATCCACCCTCCTAGCCAAAAAGTAGGTACTTAATTACAGAGGCAAATCAAAAGATGAGAATCCTAAGATTAAACCTATAACAACATCTGTCCCATTTTAAAATTACAGTTTAGATTACTTTGTTCCTCAAAAGCCATAGTAGTAGTTGCTCCGTCATGTCCAACTCTTTGCGACCCCATGGACTGTAGCCCGCCAGTCTCCTCTGTCCGGGGGATTCTCCAAGCAAGAATACTGGAGTGGATTGCCATTCCCTTCTCCAGAGGATCTTCCCAACCCAGGGATCGAACCCTGGTGTCCTTCATTGCAGGCAAACTCTTTACCATTTGAGCAACTGGGAAGACCTCAAAAGTCATATCAGAGATTATAAAGCTTTACCCATCACTTGAGGGTATAGCCAAACCTTTCAGGCCAACATTATAAGGAACTGAATTTTAACTCTAACTAGGTGAACAAAGATCTCTTGGGGTTAAACACTGTCTCAAGTGGAGAGAGAAGAACCGAGCCTGTGACCCTCTTGGGATACCTCTGGGTACAGACCTGTGCTTGGATAGCCTACTCCTCTGGTGACCTGCCACACTGATACAAAATCAGGGAATGTAAAAAATCGCACTACACTGAATTACTTTATCTGAACAAAACACACAATTCCCTTATTCACTCTATATTCACATCCCTTTCAGATTCAGTATTATCAATTGATAGAAGAGGTGTCCTTCCAGAGTAAGCCTGGAAATTAGCTATTTATAAAGTCCACGGCTGGCAGAAATCCAATGGACATTAGGACCTAAAACATATCTTCTGCTTCACCAGAAAACTAGGAAACTGATTCCAGTTACATCAGACAACTGAATCACATTGGGAAAAGTAATAAAATCACTATGAATGTTAGCCAGTTAGCCACATGCACTGGTATTTGTGCCTGGTATTTGACATGTTATTCCAAAGGTGGTATTATCCCTGTTTTACAGACAAAGGTCTGGAAGTGTAGACACTCTAAATTTTGCCTTTGGTGACACAGAAATTGAAATTCAAACTTTTTTTTAAAATTTTAAACCAGAACACAACAACTGCCTCTACCTTACCAGGCCTTCAAAAACTTGTTGTGGAACTTCTCAGAATGTTACTGCTAAGGACAGAGGTAACCACACCACAGTGATGACAAAAAATAAAGTCAGAATTGAAAGGCAGTGCTCTTCCAGAAGACAAACACTTAATACTTATTTACCAAGTAACATCTTATTACTAAACGTTCTACGAGAAGTGGTTACATGATTTTGTCGTTGTTGTTGGGGAGGGATAAAAATTTTAGATATGGGGAGTAATTTTCATTATGTTTTAGATGTGGAAGTAATAAAACAGCCAATGTGTTATAAAACACCATCTCCCACAGTACATAAGAAGAGTCCTCTCAATGCCCCTGGTTCAGAGAATCAGCTTGATGATGGCACTTAGATTATAAAAGAGCAGTAACTAATGTTAATTAGCACTTAATGGAGCAGAGCCACAAATATGAACTCATTCGTTACTTCTCACCATACGTCCCGGAAGCAGGTATGTGTGCTCCTCATAGCTGGGGGAAAGTAATGCCACACAAGTAGGAAGTGTAACCTACTTCCAGAAAAGTGTTGGTCATAAATACAAAGGACAAACACTGCACAGAAGCCTTTAAACTCCTCGTACACACAGAGGCACGGATGAACGTACTTTTAGCCACAATAACCACACTCACCCTAAAACAACAACTGAAAATCTGTAATATCTCCTCCTAAAACAAAAACTGAAAATCTGTAATATGCTACAAGGCAAAATATGATTTGAAAGCACTGAAATATAATATTAGTAATACCAGTAATAGAGGCTGGAAGAGAAATGTTATTTATCATTGAACAAGTACAGTATGCCCAACCTGGTTCTACATACCTTGTGAGGGCTGACAGTTAATGCCCCAGTGAGCTTGTGCGGAAACTAGGGCTTCCCAGGTGGCTCAGTGACAAAGATCTGCCTGTCAATGCAGAAGACACCTGGGTTCGATCCCTGGTCCAGGAAGATCCCCAGGAGAAGGAAACGGCAGCCCACTCCAGTATTCATGCCTGGGAAATCCCATGGACAGAGAAGCCTGGCGGGCTACAGTCCCGGGGTTGTAAAGAAAGAGTGGGACATGCCTTAGTCACTGAACTGAAAAACAAATGAGGAAACTGAGGTCTGGGAGTTGCCCGGAGGCACAGTGAGAGTTCGGAGGATTCAAAGCTAGTTTGGCTCCAAAGTCTGTGCTCTTGACCACAACAGTAGACAGTTAAACAAGGCACAACTTGTTTTCCNGGGTTGTAAAGAAAGAGTGGGACATGCCTTAGTCACTGAACTGAAAAACAAATGAGGAAACTGAGGTCTGGGAGTTGCCCGGAGGCACAGTGAGAGTTCGGAGGATTCAAAGCTAGTTTGGCTCCAAAGTCTGTGCTCTTGACCACAACAGTAGACAGTTAAACAAGGCACAACTTGTTTTCCCGGTGAACCCGGGATTACCCATGCAAGACTGAACATACTTCACCAAAGAGAAGAGAGAGAAATCCCTTAATGCTTTCCACTCAACTCTGTTTCCAGGGTTCTTTCTGACACATGTCCTGCGAACCTCTAGTACAGTACAATGCCAAGCCAGATCTGGTTCTCTCCAGCTCTAAAATACTCATTCATATCTTTAATGGCTTCATCCAGCCTACTACCCCCTGAATCCAATTTCCTCTTGAATACATTCAATACTTTTTTTGGTGAATGAATCCTATTAGCACAATGTATTCATTCCTTCTGAAACCCTGTATTTGGAGGCAGAAAAACAGCATGTCAGAATAGTACATTTATTTCATGAAACACACATCTCATCTTAAAAAAAAAAAATAGCTTTGCCTCGAGTTAGATCTTACCTACTAGATAAGTTGCAAGAGGAAATTTATACTACCACGAATAATTTTTGAGTAATGTTTATAAGAAATGAGTCAATAAGAGTGGAAACACTTCATATCCAAGTGTCTCTAAAGGATATTCCATAAACCAATTATTCACTCATTCCAAAATCACTTGCTACTCTATTTATCAACCTGTGGTTCAAGGACCATCCACAGGAAAAGCACCAGGAGGCAATTGGTGACACAGGGAAAGGCTAACGAATTTCACTCCTGGTGAAGAACTCAGCATCACTCACAAACAGTGCATGCAAGTCTTAGGCATCCTGAAGTTAGACAAGATTCAGACAACCATGCGAAGAGCTTATTGCAGCCCCTTAATTGGCCTCCCTGGTTCTACCCTTCTCCTTATCCCCACACACCTGCTCTTCTCTGTGTAACAGTGTGCATGGCTGCATGGTCAGTCACTTCGGTCGTGTCCAACTCTGTGACGCTAAGGATAGACTGTAGCCCACCAAGTTCCTCTGTCCACAGGATTCTCCAGGCAAGAATACTGGAATGGGCTGCCATTCCCTTCTGCAGGGGAACTTCCCAACCCAGGGATCGCACCCACATCTCTTATGTCTCCTGCATTGGCAGGTGGGTTCTTTACACTAGGTGCCACCTGAGAAGCCCCTCTATGCGACAGAGGATTCCTTTTTAAAGCATAAGTCATATCACGTCACTTCTGCTCCAGTATCACCCAACCACCCTATCAGGAAGCACTCCACCTACCCACTCTCCCCATGCACACTATTTCCTAATTTTACCCTCTTTAGCACTTATCAGTATCTGAAATAGTTACTGCTGCTGCTGAGTCGCTTCAGTTGTGTCCGACTCTGTGCAACCCCATAGACAGCAGCCCATCAGGCTCCCTGTCCCTGGGATTCTCCAAGCAAGAATACTAGAGTGGGTTGTCGTTTCCTTCTCCAATGCATGAAAGTGAAAAGTCAACGTGAAGTCACTCAGTCGTGTCCGACTCTTAGCGATCCCATGGACTGCAGCCCACCAGGCTCCTCCACCCATGTCATTCTCCAGGCAAGAGTACTAGAGTGGGCTGCCATTGCCTTCTCTGAAATACTTACTAGTTTGCTTATTTAATATTCATTTATTTATTTCGCTCTGTAGGGTCTTAGCTGCAGCATGTGGGATCTTTAGCTGAGGCGTGAGAACTCTTAGCCATATGTGGCATCTAGTTCCCCAACCAGGGGTTGAACCCATGCTCATTTCATTGGGAGTGCAGAGTCTTAGCCACTGGACCACTAGGGAAGTCTCCTTACCAATTTACTTATTGTATCTTTCTTAGTTAAGTCGCTCAGTCATGTCCAACTCTTTGCGACCCCATGAACTGTAGCCCATCAGGCTCCTCCATCCATGGGATTCTCCAGGCAGGAATACTGGAGTGAGTTGCCATTTCCTTCTCCAGGGGGTCTTCCCGACCCAGGGATTGAACCCACGACCTCCCACATTGCAGGCAGATGCTTTAACCTCTGAGCCACCAGGGAAGCCTTTCTTAGTGTCTGAAAATGTAAGCTTCAGAAGAAGCAGGCTTTTTTTTTTTTCAATCTCTTTTGATCCTAAATGCATCCCACTTGGCACATAGAAGTTAAAAGGAACTCACTGGATAGATGAATGAATGAATGAGTATCATAAATGCTCAAATAAAGACTAACGGAGAGCGGTAGGAAACTAGAGGAGAGACATCCAGTTTCTCGTGGGAACAGCCCAGCTCCTCTCAGAGCAGGTAACGCAAGCCGGATTTTGAAGGAAGAACAGAGAACACCCTCTAAGAAAAGGAAGGACACTCTCTGCGGCAACTGGCCTTCAATCTTCAAAAACAGTGTCACGAAAAACAGGGAAAGAATTAAGAACTATTCCAGATTAATGGAGACTAGAAAGACGTAATAGCTGCATGTTGTAGGCTATTCTGAACTGGATCTTTTTTTCTCTAAGGACATTATTGGGAAAACTAAACAAACCTGGAGTCCATCAGCAAAGGCATATATATAGCAGTCCTTTTAGCATTCTTGCAGCTTCCCTTAAGTTCTAAAGTGTTTCAAAAGGAGAAAGAAGGTGGCGAGGGAGGAGGAGGCGAAGAAAACACAAGTGAATGAGTGAATGTAATGCATTAAATAATCTATGCATTAAATGCCTAATGAGTAAAATAGGAGGAAAAAGGGCTATTTCTTCCAAATATTTCTATTCCCCTTGCTCCCCCATTCCTCCAAGAAAAACTTTGGGCCCATAGCATCTTGGCTTAGAGTCAGGCCAAATATGGTCATTTTTCTTTAAGTGTAACACAAATAAACCCCGTGGATTACAGTGGAAACACGGCATGCAGCGGGACATTGGTCTGTATAAACTCTGTAGTAAATGACATCTCTCTTCTCCCTACAGAGTAGAGGCTTGATCTCCATGAACTGCTGTAACGCAAAATATACTTCTCACATAAAAATAATGACGGGGATGGAAACAGAAAAAGTAACTCTTTGGACTGGATTGTTGTTGTCAGCCAAAGAGAATGATTGAATACAAAACAAGAGTCGGGGGGAACGGCACTAGGGTATCAAGAAACAGACTGACATAGTTTTTTTTTTTTTTTGAAACTGGAAGTTACAGGCCACATGACTAGCATTTAGAAACCAGTATTAAGGACGGAACACTCTTCCGAACATCTACAGCTCCGTTGGCAGGTCAAACAGTATGACGACAAACACCACAGCCCCAAGAATCTCTGAGTGACCCAAAGGGTGCCTACCTGATGACCTCCTCATCTCAAGCATTATGTGAAAACTAACAGTGTTCTCCAATTGAAACAACCAAAAGAGGCATACTGCACAGAAAAGAACTCACCAGAAGTTCCCAGGCCTTCCATAATAAGGGAAAAGGCTCCTTTAAAATACAGGAAAGAAATGAAATTAACTTACAGACGACTTCTCGGGGATGCAGCTATGTACGGTACAGTCAAACATCAAAAGGCAAGAGAAAGCAGTTCAGTGCCACAGCAGGGGTCTATGGAGAGGCGGAGAGCACCTTCCAATTTCCTGCCATCCTCTGGATGTGGGATCCAGCTTGCTCTCTGAGATCGGATGGTTTTAAGTTTTATTCCAAAGCAGTGAAGTTGAGAAACTGGCCATTTTAAAAACGTGAAATTCTAACTGTTCCTGGGAACTGGTTAGATCTGGCAACACAGGCTCGTGTTCCCTGGGCAACCATCAGCTGGGGGCAAGCAGCCCCACCACCACCCCCCACCACAGACACTGGGCAGAAGGGTGGCTGACCCTTCATCACACTCTACCTCTGACCCTCAGTGGCTTGTCCTTTGCCTGTTCCCTCAAAGTGGAGGAACCGGCAACCCCAGCTTTGAAAAACTCCAGAACACTGACGACGAAACACCCAACTTACAAAGATACCAAAACTGAACCATGTCTTATATAATAAATTCTGCACTAATTAGACTTCACAGAGAAAGCACACGTTAATAACATTATGCGGAATAAACTATATTCACATTCTTCCAAAGACATTCTCACAAGCCTCACTGTCAGAGGCAAAGTTGATCATTTGAAACCATTTTGCTCTGGGAACAGGAATCCTTTGAAAGTCTCTCAGCTTATCAAAATGTGAAGCTGTTTGTTTTAGAAGCCCTCTACATGAGTTCAAAAACTAACCGCCACAGTTGTATCTTACTACACTTTAGAAAATAAAAAGGAAAAAAATCACATACATACTGTAATGGAAACAATTTAACAAATGTTAACTGCCCTAAATGGTCAAAAGAATGAATATTTCAACTTGTTTCCAAATATTTCCCAATTTTCCAGTTGCATTCTATATGTAATCAGAATATCTTTAGTCCCAGAGTAATTGTCCATGGGCACACGGCCATATGCCCACAGGCAAGTCATACACTTTCTGTCCCCCAGGGTTCTCACCCGTACAATGTAAAGAACTCAAAGATACCTCATGGGGTCACCAGGAAGATTTAATAAGTTAATATACAAGCAGCACTTGGGAACAGTGCTTACCACATCATAAACATCATATAAAAATTAAAAAGAAACAATCACTACTGGCCAGTGTTATATTACTTGATACAATAACCTAAATTATTAATAAATAACTCATCTCTGTCCTGGTTTGCACAGTGAAACACTGTCTTACGAAGTTTCCTACTCAAAGGACATTCCATTATTATCAACTTAAATCTCAAAAGTCATTAATAAAGGCAGTGATTTCTCAAATGGTTTATGGTCAACCACTCTAAAAAGTACTTGGTAGAAAAGAATTCGCTCTAAGCCAGTATCCAAGAAATAGAGATTTATCGAAACAATTATCAAGCTTGAAGAATAAAACCTCCAGCACAGTAAAAACACAGCATTAAAAAGATAAAATAAAAACCCTCAATGCAGGAAAAGACAAGTATTATTCACAAAGGTAGAACCTTGTAAGTGAATGAACTAATTAAACAGATGACTACAAATGAACAAACTGGAGAGATGCAGCTGATCACAAATTTGTAATTTCTTAAAAAAAAAAAAAAATCTAATATGCTTATACTTAAGAGTCAATGCCAAACTGCCTTGTCATACTTATAGAGCCAGGTAATAATGACATACGGAAATACTCAATTAGCGTTGCCTCAGCCATCTGTGTATGCATTGATGTATTTGTGCTCATGTTGACAACGTGGTCCCTGCCCCAAATCTAAAATCTAGTTGGGGGAACAAAACTAACAGAGAAACCTCTGAGTGGGCTTCTCTGATGGCTCTTGGTAAAGAATCTGCCTGCCAATGCAGGAGATCCAGGTTCAATCCCTGGGTCAGGAAGACAGCCTGGAGAAGGAAACGGCAACCCACTCTAGTCTTCTCGCCTGGGAAATCCATAGACAGAGGAGTCTGGCAGGCCACAGTCCATGGGGTCACAAAACAGTCAGACAAGACTTAACAACTAAACAACCACCTCTAAGTATACAATCTCTAAGTATCTACTGTAAGGCTTCACAGAGAGGGGCACCAAGGGGACACTGCAAGTGCCCTCAAAGTGAACAAGAACAGGATCCAGAGCAAGGAGAAGGTCTTCAGGGCGTCATCACTGCAGCCGTGTCTGTCCACCACACTGCTCACACCCAAGTGTAACATGCATTATACATGCTGCATCCTAGCAAGCTGGGGCCGGTGGGAGGGGGTGTTTGTTGTTTTTGGAAAAAAAAAAAAAAAAAAAAATGAAAGTATTCTGCTCAGTTCAGTAGCTCAGTTGTGTCTGACTCTTTGCAACCCCACGGACTGCAGCACTTCAGGCCTCCCTGTCCATCACCAGCTCCTGGAACTTACTCAAACTCATGTCCATCGAGTCAGTGATGCCATCCAACCATCTAATCCTCTGCTGTCTCTGTCTCCCCTGCCTTCAATCTTTCCCAGCATCAGGGTCTTTTCCAATGAGTCAGCTCCTCACATCAGGCAGCCAATGTATTGGAGCTTCAGCAACAGTCCTTCCAATGAATATTCAGGACTGATTTCCTCTAGGACTGACTGCGTTGATCTACTTGCTGTCCAAGGGACTCTCAAGAGTCTTCTCTAACACCATAGTTCAAAAGCATCAATTCTTTGCCACTCAGCTTTCTTTATAGTCCAACTCTCACATTCATACATGCCTACTGGAAAAAATATAGCTTTGACTAGACAGACCTTTATCAGCAAAGTAATGTCTCTGCTTTTTAATATGCTGTCTAGGTTTGTCACAGCTTTTCTTCCAAGAAGCAAGCATCTTTTAATTTCATGGTTGCAGTCACCATCTTCAGTGATTTTGGAGCCCAAGAGAATAAAGTCTGTCACTGTTTTCATTGTTTTCCATCTATTTGCCATGGCAGCACATATAGTAAAATTGTTTTGCTCAGCAAATCCCTGCTGCTGCTGCTGCTGCTAAGTCACTTCAGTCATGTCCAACTCTGTGCGACCCCACAGACGGCAGCCCACCAGGCTCCTCCGTCCATGGGATTTTCCAGGCAAGAATACTCGAGTGGGGTGCCATTGCCTTCTCCCCAGCAAATCCCTAATCCGCCTCAAAACGCACAGTGACACAGCCTCCTGAGAAGCACTCCCTGACCACTCCTTCCTCGGGCTTACACACCACTTCCCGTGATGGGTACTTATGTCTTTCCTCCACTAGGCCGAGAACTCCAGTCCATCTTGTATTGCAGCCCTAGGCCCGCAGGCTCAGTGAACACCCCTGGAGTGAGGGAGTAAGGGGAAGATGCCTCAGCCAGGGGCAGGACCCCACAAAGAGTGAGGCACTGAGGTGGAGCCCACAGATTCCAACGTCATGCTCCCTGGCACATGGGTGCTCCCCAAAGGGGGAACCTCTGTTCTCAAGGAACTCACAGTCTACCCAAATTCCAGAAAGCTGTCTCAGAAAGCACCTTAAGCTGTCTAATGACACACTCCTTTTAGCCGGAACGTGAACCCACCCGTTAAAATGAGGGGTGGTAGTTTTTAAAGGCCCTGCAGGCCTGAGCACTTTGGGATGCTCGTACAGAGAGCGAGCAAGAGTTCACTGGGTCATGCGAGGAAGGGCATTAACTTACTCATAAATCTCCAACACACCACTCCCTCTTTCGCTCCCTGGCTGAGCAACTGCCATCTGGAAGGCTTAGCACATGAAAGGCATTATCACGGTTGTGCTGGAATATTTCTGGTAGGCAGAGAACACAAGATGCCAGAACTTAAAAAAAAATCACAGAATTCCGATTACCTCATTTCACCTTTCTTTTCAGCCAATCCAAATTCTGCCTGTTGTAGACGGTTAACTAACAGAGAGACCTTGCAAGGGCTTTGCTGAATCACTCGAGCGGCAAAGCCTCTGCGAGGCCCTGCACCTACCTGCTGATACCGGGGCCTGAACTGACTGAAAGTAAACAGAGACCCCCGCTCTGCACACAACCTTCCGACTGAAAGGCAGCAGAAGAGCAAGGCAGGCTGCACTCAGCTTCGTGGAACCCATCAGGACTCAAGGTCCACCTGCACATCCCAGAAGCTGCAGCCTTAACACGCACTTCCTGCCCCAGCTTCCGGCCGGTCGAGTCGACATCCTCCAGATGACCCCCCCGTGCTCTCATCAGGGCTTCCCAGGTGGTTCAGTGATTAATACCTATGGCTGATTCACGTTGAAGTCTGACAGAGAACAACAAATTCTGTAAAGCAATTAATCTTTCAATTAAAAAAAGAAAGAAAGAACGAACCCACCTGCCAATGGAGGAGACATAAGAGACATGGGTTGGATCCCTGGGTGGGGAAGATCCCCTGCAGGAGGGCATGGCAACCCCCTCCAGTGTCCTTCCCTGGAGAATCCCGTGGACAGAGGAGCCTGGTGGGCTATGGTCCATGGGATCACAAAGAGTTGGACATGACTGAGCACACACCCACACGCTCTCATCTGTGGTTCTGCTGTCTGTCTGCTTCTCTGGCACCTCTCCCTGCCTGGGCCTCTGAGGGTCTTCTGGGGGCTCCCCGG
The DNA here is from genome assembly GCA_006410615.1 of Neotragus moschatus. Lineage (NCBI taxonomy): Eukaryota > Metazoa > Chordata > Mammalia > Artiodactyla > Bovidae > Neotragus > Neotragus moschatus. The sequence goes on along the minus strand of SJYA01000905.1, from coordinate 430,784 downwards.
CCCTGCGGGAACAGCACGAAGGAAACCGCCTCTCCAGTGTCTGGCTGGGCTGCTGTGCAGAGAGGCCAGGCCTAAAAAGGGCTCCTGCTACTGTCATTGCTGTGAGACCTCAGGCGATGGGATCTGATAAAAAACTATCTTCAGGCTAGTGCCACAAAAGCCCGTTTCCCCTAATGGGACCCAGCAATTTGAAAGTGTCTCGCAGACCATGTTCCTGCTATAATCTTCAGAGTCTTCCCTGAGGCGAGCACACGGCATCTCCAAGTCAGACACAAAGAAACTGCGTCTCCGGGGGCCTGGGCCATAGCAGACCTCACTAACCCAGGCCTTCCTCCTGCTGCCTCTCAGGGTTTTGTATTTTTCTAATTCGACAAGATCACTTGGCACTGTCCGCATCACCTTCTCTGAGTCTACAGATGGGAAGTTGGAGCACAGATGAGCTCTGTGCTTCCCACAAGCACTCCCAGACACACTGCCCACTGGAGACCAGCTTGCCCGAGTCTGAGGATGGCAAGGACCTCACTGGCTGGCCCCAAAAGATGCCGTTAGCATCCTCAACCCTTTCCAGTCAAAAGTTTGTCAGCCTCTGATGGAGGAAGCACCTACCTGCCACTACGCTGTGTTTATTTTCCATTTCTAAACAGCCTCAATGCCTCCACTGTCACAGTCTAAAACCCCAGGTGCACAGGGAATGTTCTCAATTCTTCCAAATGTTAAAAGCATGCACGTCTGTATAGGCTGCCAGGGTTTCAAGAGTGTAAATTGCCTTGGGACGGAATCGGAGCCCAGTGACAGCCTCTCCCTCCCCCACCCTGTGTGAGGGCCTCCTGCTCTAGACGCCGACAGGGGAACCCTTGACCAGGGTGATTAACATCCTCGGGCTTTCAGGAGGATCACTATGTAGCCTGTCATCCGAAATGAATAATTTCCCAAGTCAAAGGGGACACTCTGAGCAACATAATGTTAAAATGAAATGCAATGCTAAAACTACCCTACCACAATTATCCCTCTTCCACAAACCAACGAATCCTTCACCACATCTGAAGAGAGATTCGCTTCAACAATCCAATATTCTCGGTGTCTGTCGTGACCTCTTCAGTTATATCACCCAATAATACAATTGAAAATGAGGTTATTAAGAGCTCTGAGTGATACAGGAAGTTTGCCTTTTATCTTTAGAGATGGTATTCAAATCGCAAATCCTAGGATTTGAAATCTAGGACTGAAAATCTATAAAATCACATCTGGTCCCCATTTATTTCATTGCTTTGATGAACAGAACTGAAAATGATTAGTAGTCACCCTTTGAGAGGATATGATAAATAAATGGAAAGGAATCATTTTGGTTACAGTGGTTATATCATCCCATATCATGACCCCTAAACAGTTAGCTTTTCATGAAATATATCACAAATAGAAAATAAAACAGTGTCCAGCCTCTCTTGTATGTCAGAATTTCCATGCACATAACTAACAATGATCCTAGTAAAAATTACTTACGTTTGTATCACACCCTCTAGTTTGCAAAGCTCTGATTTTTTTCCTCAGTGACCTTGAAAGCACAAGCAGGCAAATACACACAACTATCAAGATTTGCCACAAGGGCCCTACATAAGCTAACAAAGGAAGACCGTCTGGGACCAAAGTCTGGGTGACAGTATGTAAAGTTTCCCTATCTGAGAGTGCTGAGTTCCAGATTTCAAATATTCAAATACTGTCAACTGACACACACATATGTGCACTTTTTTTCCCCCCTTTTCCAGTAAATGTATTCTTTGCAATAAAACCAGTTCATTCAATGCAGTTTAATTTGTATGTGATTACAAAGTGAAAGTGTTAGTCGCTCAGCCACATCCAACTCTTTGCAACCCTATGGACTGTAGCCCACCAGGCTCCTCTGTCCATGGGATTCTCCAGACAAGAATACTGGCATGGGTTGCCATTCCCTTCACCAGGGGATCTTCCAGACCCAGGGATCGAATCTGGGTCTCCTGCATTGCAGGAAGATTCTTTACTGTCTGAGACACCAGGGAAGCTGATTACAAAGTGTTTGCTATAAAAGCAGTCCACAAATAGAGGAGAAAATCTGTTCTGGATGCTTTGCCCCAATAGGATTTTTGGAAATATACAGTCACCGCTCTCTTATCTTACCAAACATATTCCAACTCACTCAGAAACAGAAAGGTCCTAAAACATAGAGGAGGAATCTGTGGTTATGGGAGGAAATACAGTCTCCTGGACATGCAAAATTGTATCAGAGAGAAAGAAGTCTCTACAGATGGAGAAGGGAATAGAGGCAGAGAGAATTAGGGAATTAAAGAGGTTATCAACCCAACTGGAGGGTGTGGGAGAAGCGTCAAAAGACACCCGGTCTTTGGAAAGCCCTCTAGGTTTGAGCTGAAACGGATCACAGAAGTCAGGGTGACGGAACTGAGGGCTTCCTCCACAGCCACGCCTGCCGAGCTTCCAGGGAGAGGTCGAGCAGGATGGGAGCTCAGCAGAGAAAAAGCCAAGAAAAACAGGCATTTCCCATCGCCTTGAGTCTCCAACCGTCAGCCTCTGCTCCCGCACCAGCACATCTTTCCACATCAGCGAAGTGGGAACAAATTAGTGTGAGTTGGGCTAACAGTTAACCAGACCCTCTCACATTCTCTCACTTAGGCATCCATGCATGCAGAACAATTTCTGGAATGCCTTCTAGGAGCCAGGCCCTGTCAAGACCTGGAATGAGACCTCATTCAGGTCCTGTCCCACAAAGATCTCAAATACAGTGGAAAAGGAACCCCCTCACTGAATCAGCACCAGAGACAACCACTGCAACAAGGGCCCCACGGAGGTGTAATTCCACCAACAGAATCCCTACAGGAGGGAGGGATTTACTGCCTCAGGTCTTCATCTTTTCACCATTGTTTAAAATGGTTCCAAGGACGGGACCTAGCTAGATAGAACACAATCCATATGATCTGACAGCTTGTAAAACTCACAATAGCCAGCTTGTATTTTAACTGTTTAAACCCACCTTTGAGGTATCCTTTTTAAAAACAAACAATTTGCTGTGAATCAAAGACTGTGAGGTGAAAAACTGGGTGTTAAAAGGAAGAAGAGAGACTACAAAACAAAACAGATTGCCCAGAACCACTCAAACTGAGAAAGGCAGAGTGCCAGGCGCACTGCAGCTAAGAGCATCCCACAGCCGCCCTCTATACATGCCATCCAACTGGCCAGAAGCAAAATATATAAGCTCCTTCTTTTCAGTACTGTAGTAGATGTTGGTGTATTTTTCATGGTTTTCAAAACATTTCTGAAATATATACAGAAGGACAAAATGGCTAAATGAAGTATGGGGTGGGATAACATAGCGGAAGTTTAGCAAAGCGTTCCCAAAGGCTGTAATTCTAGAAACAGCTCTCCTAAGAACAATTACAGAAGCTCCAGCAGCAGCCCCCCAGGCCCTGAGATAAGTGCTTTGCACTCACAGCCTCTTTGTTCTTTACAACTTTTTAAGGCAGATACCACACCTTTGATAGAACACAGACAAAAATGGCAGACAAACCACTGAAAGCAGAGCTAAGTGCAAAGTTATAGTCAGCAAACATAAATAAGTTCACAATCTAGGGCCAGTTACCAAGCCCCTATTCCCACAGGATGGTGCAGAGAGAACCTGGTGACGCCTGCAAACACAGCAGACTACTCTCAGGGAATCTAGAATAAACCTAGGGAACCCAAACACTTTATATTGGACACCATCTCTTTGCTCCATACAGGTATGGCTGGGGAACAGGATGCGGATGAGAGGTGAGTAGTAAGCGAAGTCCCTACAATGGAGTTTGACTTTAATCCCATCCACATTAAGAGTCATTTAAATACTTAAGGGCTTCCCAGGTGGCACTAGTGGTAAAGAACCCACTTGGCAATGCAGGAGACGGAAGAGACGCAGATTCCACCCCTGGGTTGGGAAGACTCCCTGGAGGAGAAAATGGCAACCCACTCCAGTATTATTGCTTGGAAAATCCCATGCACAGAGAAGCTACAGGCCATGGGGCTGCAAAGAGTCAGACACGATTGAGCAGACATACGCTTCCTTGCTTGCTATGTCGCTTCAGTCGTGTCCGACTTTGTGCAACCCCATAGACGGCAGCCCACCAGGCTCCCTGTCCCTGGGATTCTCCAGGTAAGAACACTGGAATGGGTTGCCATTTCCTTCTCCAATGCATAATAGTGAAAAATCAAAGTGAAGATGTTCAATCGTATCCAACTCTTAGCGACCCCATGGACTGCAGCCTACCAGTTCCTCCGTCCATGGGATTTTCCAGGCAAGAGTACTGGAGTGGGTTACCATTGCCTTCTCCAAGACACACACTAGTAAGTACTTAAAGCAGGTGATGTGACAGGATCAGATTTACCACTAGAGAAGGCTCTGGGAGATGGAGTGTTGGGAAAGGAAGGGAGAATTACAACTGCAAATGAAGATGCTGATGACCTGAACCACGGCAAAGAAAGGTGCTGGAGAAGAGGATGAGAGAACAGGCTGATAGAGTTAAGACTGAGCAGGTATCACTGCTGATAGTACTGTGTAGGTTCTGAGGTTTCAACCTACTAGTCAGCTAACAAGTCAGCCTACCACAGTTTCAGATGCCAGCAGGACCTGTGCCATCCCTGAGTCAGAGACAAAGGCCGGTTCATCACTCACAGCAATACAGTAGCCACAGCATCTGCCCCCGTCCCCCAGGCAACAATTTCCACAGGACCATGCAGAGAGGGATCACATCATGAACTGCACTACAAGACAGGACCCTTAAGTTAGGGAGCCCAAATATTTTTTTCATGTGCGACTATCCTCCAAGGCTTTTCATCCTACAAACATCCTGGAACAGATGATCCAGAACAAAGGTGATCAGTACCTCAGCTTGCAGAATCCTGCAAGAAACATAAGATTTATGGAGAATTATTTTCCAACATCCTCACTTTGCCTATGAGGAAACTAAGACTCAAAAAGCTTAAGATGAGTCAGGGTAACATAGCTAGAAGGTAACTAAGACTCAAAAAGCTTAAGATGAGTCAGGGTAACATAGCTAGAAGGTAACGGAAGTGAGATTCAAACCCAGACCTTAGGATGCCAAGTCCCATTGCCCTCCCCACTATTCAAAATCCTGTTACGTAAAACATAGGGACTTCTGCTAATGGAAGGAGTAGAGAGACGACAAATGGGTCCTTCAGGCCCTCCTGGAGGTTGTCAGCTTGCCTGGAAGGGAACAGGGACACACTAGAGGCTGGTAACTCTGCCCAGCTCCAAAGATGAAGGTTCTCCTTGGCTCATGTATCTCAAAACTTGAATGATAGAACAGAACTAGGCTGCCATAGAAGTCAATGGTGGTGCATCTCCATGTGGTGGGGAGACCTACTCCCAAGTCCTTGGTTAGCCCCTTCCTAAATCCACCCTGCAAAATTACAAGCTTTATGGGAGAATGGTATCAGAATGGTGAAGAAGGTTTATATGTTAATACTAGGTCTTTATTCCCCAAAACTACTTGCAGAAGTACGAAACAGAGTAACTTTCCATATAAAGATGATCTCTCTTCATCCGTGCATTTAAATTAGCTAACATTTCACATACACAATTAAGAGAAAGTAAATATATATGCTTTCCAGGTGGCTCAGCAGCCTGGTGAGCTATAGTCCATGGGGTGGCAAAAAAAAGTCAGACATGACTCAGCCACCAAACAATAGCAGCAAAAGTAACTGGATTAAGAAACCGAAAAGAACTTGGTTAGCAGACCCTTCATTTTGATAACATACTGGATTCAAGAATTAAAGGTAACTGCAGAGTTACTTCGTACACGGGATTCATTATTATGAACATGAGTGATCAAGCCTATTCATTTATTAATATAAAAGTGAAAAAATGACTTGCTTAGCTTCAAGGGGACAATAAGAGATGTTTGGCATATGCAGGACTTTAGGTCTTCCTGGCGACAATGGTGACCAGCTGGACAGCAGACTCTCTTCTGAGATTTCTTAGCTCAGTCTTCAAGGTCCTGAGACACCTGAGCAGTCCTTGTCAGCCTGGGGAACCCTCTCCCTCAGCAGAAAGTTCCCACTCCCCATGAGAAGCCCCCACGATCACCACCAGGTTCCTCTTCAAGGGGTGAAAGGCACAGGTGGTGCTTATCACACTAACAAATGACTGAATCCACTCAACTTAAAAGGATCACTCACTTTATAGGCCACTTATTTAAACCTTTGGATGGCTGCCCAATGCATGCAAGCTGCCACAGTGCACAATCCAGGAAGCGAGCACCATGCACATCCCAGAGGGCTGTGCAGTTCACAATCTGTACAGCTATGAGTGATGGCAGCCCACAGGGATAGGTGGTCACTCCCAAGATATTTCCTCAAAGTTCACTTCCTCATCCATGGATTTTTTTTTTAACCTAATCTATAAATCCCCCAGATTCTAGCAGTCATCATGGATTTCAACTGATGACTGAAGGAAGTTAATCATTTTTACATATCATTAAGTGAATGAAAAATATTATTTAGAATTTGGTTCAGACTAGCTGCTGATGAGATTCACACTGGAAACAACAGGAGTGGGAAACATAATAATTTATTTCATATATTTGAGTCCTCAGAGTCCTCTCTTCATCTAGAATCCTTATGGCAGGCCTCCTTGGACAGCAAGGAGAGCAAGCCAGTCAATCCTAAAGGAAATCAACCGAGATTATTAATTGCAAGGACTATGCTGAAGCTCCAATACTTTGGCCACCTGATGCGAAGAGCCGGCTCACTGGTAAAGACCCTGGTGCTGGGAAAGATTGAGGGCAGGAGGAGAAAGGGGAAACAGAGAATGAAATGGCTGGAAGGCATCACCGAATCAATGGACATGAGTTTGAACAAACTCCAGGAGATGGTAAAGGACAGGGAAGCCTGGTGTGCTACAGTCCTTGGGGTCGCAAAGAGTCGGACATGACTTAGCAACTGAACAACAAGTACCACACAGACATTTTATTCTTTTGATGGATGAAGTAAATACATATTGCAGATAACCAGTAAGTAGGCTCTTACAGTTCTATTCGACAACACACACACCCGAGTTACTCTTCTGAACAAATGTTCTTACTTGGCTTTCATACTTACACCACTGTTAATTAAAAGAAAGAAAGTGAAGTTGCTCAGTCGTGTCCAACTCTTTGTGACCCCATGGGCTGTAGCCCACTTGGCTCCTCCATCCGTGGGATCTTCCAGGCAACAGTACTGGAGTGGGGTGCCATTTCAAATGCTTCTCTAAATTTCCTATACTGGCCTGGAGGTGATCTCAGTGTCATTTTCCAAGAAGCCGGTTCACTGATTGCTTGAAAATAATTCATTCCACACGTATCAAAAAGCAAACAAAAAGTCTCTTCCCCAGTCCAAGTCAGCAGAGCCAGCCTGCTTCTGAGATGAGCACTTCCTGCTCAGCTCTGGTCCTAGGCTTGGCCCAGGCTTTCCCATCTCTCATCTCTCAGGGCCAGACACCTGGCAGTCTCTGCAACTTGCCCTGTCTGTGCCCTCTGGGCCTGCCGAGGCTCCCGGCACTCTGGGCCCTCCTCCGCTGCCACCACTAATCCTGGATCCCCTTGCCTGGCGCTGCTAACATCAGCCATTCCTGTGGGTCAGCTCTCCGTCTTCTCTAACTCAGGATGCTACGCTTCTTGGTAAAAGGGTGCCTTGGTCTCCTTTGGTTCCCTGGAGTCACACTGGCCAGGGGTACAGCTATGGAGTATCGGAGAAGCCCTCATCAGGTCTGAGAAATCGGAGAAGCCCTGAGACTTCTAAACTTGGCTTTCCTGACCACATTCTTGGTAGGTGAGGCCCAGGCGATTATGTCCTAAATAGGACACATCTGAACACATTTAACTGGCTATATATTCAACTTACACACAGCACACCTGTGTCTGGTCCTCATTTGCTTTTACCCTGCTTCCAAGGTAATAAATCAGCCTCAGGACTGTTTCATGGAAGCTGGCAGAAGACATAAAACTCCTGGGTCACAGACAAAGGACTGCACTATCCACAGCACAGCAGGCAACAGGGGCGCCATGTCTGCCAGTCCTCCTCACCCAAAGTCCAACGGCGGTGACGCTGAGGCGCCCAGAAGGAAGCCACAGAAGTGCCGCTTTATGTCCGAGTCACAGCTGTGGAACCTCCGCTTCATAATGAGCAGCAGGTGAGACTTCTTTGTCCCAGAGAGACATGATCTCATCTTTCAAAGTTGCTTGCCACAAACACAACCCTAAGTAATGGCCCAAGAGCTTTCTAGACCACCCAGCAAGACAGCGAGGACACAAGAGGCAGGCGGAGGAGCATCTCCAAGCAACCTGTGTGCTCTCGTCAATTTGAATGACTGTCCCTATGGGCTTCACGGTCCCAACAACTCCTCCATGGGAGGCCCCTATACTCTTCTTGCCATGGGTTGCAAAGGCAGCCGCATTATGCCCTTCGTTGGAAAGGTGCTAAAGAACACCCCATAATTTAACTGTTGAACAGCAGAGTCTGAGATCTCTCAAGCATATCCCTCCCTCAATACAGTAACCAAAACCACCTCTGCTTCTCCACCCCCTTCCTGTTTCACCTCCCCTACTTTTGGAAACTTATCTATAGTTAGAAATGCACAATAAATTTAAAAGATGAAGTGTATATATACATATATGTGTATATGGGGCTTCCCTGGTGGCTCAGAGGTAAAGTATCCATGACTCCTGGATAGGGAAGATCCCTTGCAGAAGGAAATGGGAACCCACTCCAGTATTCCTGCCTGGGGAATCCCATGGACAGAGGTGCCTGGCAGGCTGCAGTCCATGGGGTCACAAAAAGTCGAACACAGCGACTGAACAACAACTACTATATATTAACAGTAAACAGGACAGAAGCTAGTCTCACTCTGGGCAAAATTTTAGTTCCAGAAATCTTCATCCACATAGCTGAAGGAAGATAAATCACTTATGATAACTTGGGAAACAAAAAACAAGACAAAAGTCTGCTTGACAAATGCTCCCACTCTGAAAGGCACTAACTTTAGGGAGGGAAAGTGCTTGCTTTTACTATAATGTCAGTTGATTTTTCAGACCTTTTTTACTTCCTATACAGTGGAAAACAATTAAAAATGCTAGATCCCTTAAAGTTCAACAGCTCTTAAAACACCATATGTAATAAAAACGTGTATCTAAATAAAAATTAAATTAGAAAATCTGTAATTATAATCAAAATACGTTATATATTAATAAATTAAACTTCATACACATGCTTACTTGTGCATAACAAATTTTTTTAGAGGGGCCCAGATGGATGCTAATCTTTTTCTGAAGCTAAGAAAGTAATACATTTGGCCAAAAGGTACATGAAACGATGCTCATTGTTGCTAATTATTAGAGAAATGCAAATCAAAACTACAATGAGGTATCACCTCACACCAGTCAAAATGGCCAACATTAAAAAAGTCTACAAACAATAAATTCTGAAGAGTGTACCCCCCCCAAAAAAAAGGAACCCTCCTCTAACTTCTTGCAGGAATGTAAATTGGTGCAGCCACTATGGAGAACAGCATGGAGGTTCCTTAAAAAACTAAAAATAGAGCTATCATATGATCCTATAATCTTACTCCTGGGCATATATCCAGAAAAAACCATAATTCAAAAAGACACATGTACCCTCAATGTTCACTGCAGCAATATTTACAATAGCCAAGACATGGAACCTAAGTGTCTGTCAACAGATGAGGGATAAAGAAGATGTGGTATTTATATACAATGGACAGTCAGCCACCAAAGAGCATTAAACAGTGCCATTTGCAGCAACATGTCTGGACATAGAGATTATCATGCTAAGTGTAGTAAGTCAGAGAAAAATATCATATGATATCCATATGATATCCACATATAACGGGGAATCTAAAAAAAAAGAAGTATTTACAAAACAGAAATAGATTCACAGATTGAAAACAAACTTATGGTTACCAAAGGGGATGAGGAGACAGGGAAGGACAAAGTAGGGTTTGGGGATTAACGGTTATAGACTACTATGGATCAAACAGATAAACAACAAGGACCTACTATATAGCACAGGGAATTATATTCATCTTACAATAACCTATAATGGAAAAAATGTGAAAAAGAATATGTATATGTATAACTGAATTACTTTTCTGTATACCTGAAACACACGCAACATTGTACATTAGTTATACATCAATTGAAAAATGGTTATTGAGAAAGAAAATTACTATAGATTAACTTACTTCAGTTAACAATTACTGGATACCTGCTATATTTTGGCCATTTTTCCTGACACATTACTATATTAGAATAATTTTATTGGAACTATAATGTTCTACATATACTACCATTAAAAAAAAAAAAAAACCCAGTTAGGTCCGTGGCCTCAAAATGACCCTCTAAGGCAAGCCGTGAGAAACGCTGGTATTTGTGATTAAAGAAATGGAGGGGTGATCGNTCCTGACACATTAGAATAATTTTATTGGAACTATAATGTTCTACATATACTACCATTAAAAAAAAAAAAAAACCCAGTTAGGTCCGTGGCCTCAAAATGACCCTCTAAGGCAAGCCGTGAGAAACGCTGGTATTTGTGATTAAAGAAATGGAGGGGTGATCGTGTCATGCCAAGAATGGATAAGATGAACAGCTGCAGCTAAACGTGAGGGGAGAGGAATTCAGGGTCCAGCAGGCAAGGGAACTGAGCAGCTACTTGGCTCGAAACCCAAACTCAGACAGATCTGAGAGGAAGGAAAGGAAGTTGCCAAAGGAAGCCTGGAGATACAATCTCTTCCAGTAGGTGAAACACCAAAGGAAACAAAGTTCCGCCAGAAAAGTCCTGTCATACAGACAGCACTTCCCTAGCAGAGCAAGCTGAGGCTCCTGGACTCTGACAACACCTTTCCCAGGTGATAATGAATCAAAAGCCTACACCTGTCCCAAGCAGTCACCCGTTCCACACCTGATTCCAAGGTCAGCAGTCACGGAGCACTTGCGCCCTCAGGCTGTGCCTGCGCACCGTCTCATTGAACCTTTATAATTATCCTGGGGTAGGCATTACTTTAGCCACTTTTGCCCAGAAGAAACAGACCAGCATGAGGACACAGCTGTTTACAGTCACAAAGCTTGGCAGTGCCAAGGCCAATGTTTGAACCCTTAACCCCTATTTTAAACATCTCAATGTTCTCTGCGTTGTTTGTGGGGTAGAGGGTAGGGGGAGTGGGAAGCTGGGGTGAGGAAGAAATAAAGAGTAAATGTATCGTTTTTTAAAAAATCATCCTGTAGTTTTATCTGGAGCACATCAATACAAAACAAATAACAAATCCCATGGGCATATTCGTTCAGTAATAAAAAACCCAAATAGGACACGTGTGAATTCGTAGGTTTAGTTCATCACCACAGAATCACCCGACACCTAACAGCTTGTTTAAATGAAATATAAACAATACTAGAGATGACAAAGAATTTCAGACAATACCGATGCCATCAAGTTTAATCTATTCAACATGCAACTTTATGTGCAATTTAATTGGAAGCTTTTGTGTCTCTGCTGACTTAAAAGCCACATATGGAATCCATACGAAGAAGGAGTTTTTGAGTCTACTCATTCCAAAACACAAGAGTAATGCATAATAAATAACCTGAATACTTACTTAACATAAGCAAGGTTGATGTTAATCAAAGTGACCGCCCCAAACTGTTTAGTAGAACCAAAGGCAGTCAGAGCACTGGGACTCGGGAAACTTGGGCAGTTCAGCCAGCACCCAGCTTCCAGGTCAAATGCCAACTTCATCCTTATTCAAGGAACAAATGGTACACAGATACCTTCCCCATCGTCCTCAGCACGACATCAAATCCGCCAGGATGCCCGCCGCCATCCCCTCCTCGCCCTCTCCCCACACAGCGAGGCCGGAACCGCTGAGCCCACTGAGACGCTCTGCGCCCAGAACACCAGCTGTCCCTGCTTTATAAATTGAGGGCTTTGAGGCAAAGGTTGATGGGAAAAAATAAAGGATTCTATTAAGAGGGGAAAAAAGGTGGGGAAGGGGGCCCATACCTAGAGGTGGAACTGATTTTTCAGGTCCATTTCCATATGTAAGTCTTGAGATTATATAATCAAGAATGCAAAAGGCCAATTAAATGGTAGTTCCCGTACCTGAGCACTGAAAAGACTTGCCAAAGAACACTCGAATATTTGAACAGCCATTCCCCTTCAAAACAACTTCAACCTTCCATGTTTTTATCAGCAGGCTACCCTTTCTAAAGTATGAGAAAGAGATTTAGTTACCCCCAAAGCAAAAAGTCCTATCTTCTCAGTTCTGGAATTAAATTCACAGAAAAGGGGGCAGGGGAAGGAGGGGTTCAATAGAAACGATGCTTGAAATGAAAAAGCTGCATTCTGAAAGGTTCCTAGCAATAATTAATGATTTGTTGGTGCCTCCAGCTAGGCTATAGTAATTTCATACTTCAAAAGAGTTTATTTTCTAGTCTTCGTCCAAGAACCAAAACAGCAAGAACAGTGTTTTTTCCTGCTTAAGTATTAGGTACTAAGATTGATCTCTTGAGTTTTATTTTTAACTTAAAAAGTTTCATTTAGTTTGCATCTTTATACTGTTAGTGTTAGTCTTGTCCAACTCTTTTCGATCCCCACACTGGACTGTATGGGGACTCCTCTGTCCGTGGAATTTTCCAGGCAAGAATACTGGAATGGGTAGCCATTCCCTTCTCCAGGCGATCTTCCCAACCCAGGAATCAAACTCACATCCCTGCATTAGCAGGCAGGTTCTCTACCGTCTGAGCCACCAGGGAAGCCCTTGCATCTCTACAGGAAACTATAATAAGGAAATTTTAATCTTTCATCACAAATTAGGGCTTCCCAGATAGCTCAAACAGTAAAGAATCTGCCTGCAAAGCAGAGACCTGGGTTCAATCCCTGGGTCAGGAAGATCCCCTGGAAAAGTACATGGCAACCCACTCCAGTATTTTTGCCAATTAAATTATTTGGAGGTCATATAGTCATTTAAGTAGTGGTTTTTTCTTTATCCAAAGAAAGCATGTATCTACTTATTTAAAAAAAGAAAAGCCAAAGACAGAAATCAACATTTACTATGCAAAAATTCCAAGGATATATATCAATTTTAAATGGAATATATGTATTTCACAAAGTATAAAAGGTAATTTCAGTCCTCTTTTTAGTGAAACAAATCCTTTCATTTCTATAAAAGGATGAATAAGACATTATTTTCTAACTTTTATGCAGTTGTTTCAGGCCCTCACTGGAAAGCAACTGTAAAACTCTCAGAGCATATAGTAAGAATACAATAGATTATTAAATCTTACAGACAGGAAAAAAATTAAAATGCCACATATAATGATCTTATCAAGTCACCTCTTCACTCAATTTATTCTTTCAAAAACCAACAGACAAAGCTAAAAAGTACTAAAAAGAAAAAAAAAAAAAAAAAACACTATTTCCCCAGGATTCCAGTTATAAGATTAGGAAAAAAAAAAAAAAANAATCTTACAGACAGGAAAAAAATTAAAATGCCACATATAATGATCTTATCAAGTCACCTCTTCACTCAATTTATTCTTTCAAAAACCAACAGACAAAGCTAAAAAGTACTAAAAAGAAAAAAAAAAAAAAAAACACTATTTCCCCAGGATTCCAGTTATAAGATTAGGAAAAAAAAAAAAAATACTAAGTAGCTTTACTCACATGAGTTGCCATGTGGGCAGTTGCTTTCCATCCTTGAATAAGCAGATACCTTCAACGAAACATCCAGTGGGAACAGTATAGTTCCCAACTACATTTTTCTGCCCAGGTAAAGGTCATGCTAGAAAAACATCTAAAGCTAAGAGCTTATGTTTGGAAGGTTTTGTTTTTCAGTTATTGAACACTATAACTCCTTCCTTTAAAAGTACAGGGGCTTTCAAATGCCTAAAGCAGATTTATTGATTTTTTGTTGTCGTTGTTGTGTGAAATTGATGTTTATTCANTTCTGCCCAGGTAAAGGTCATGCTAGAAAAACATCTAAAGCTAAGAGCTTATGTTTGGAAGGTTTTGTTTTTCAGTTATTGAACACTATAACTCCTTCCTTTAAAAGTACAGGGGCTTTCAAATGCCTAAAGCAGATTTATTGATTTTTTGTTGTCGTTGTTGTGTGAAATTGATGTTTATTCACAAGGTATTTGCTCTGTATGTTGAAATACTTACTTTAAATGTTGTCCTGAGGGGGGAAATACTGGTAAAGTCAGAAGAAATGCTTAAAAGCTAGTGATGGAAAAGCACATTTTTACTTCATAAAGTTAAGTAACTGTGGTTTGCTAAATCCGAGTTTTTGTAGATGTCCACCACTAAAACTCTAAAATGGGCTTTTTGTTTATTTTGGGGTGTTTGTTCACTGCTCTCAGAGGATTTGACTAAGACTCTCTACTTTTAATAAAACTGAACTGAAAGTTATTATTGGGAATGCAGTACAGTTTTTCTTAAAAAAGTATATTAATGTTGATGTATTGTTTTTACAATAGAAAAGTGTAAGTAAAGTACCCTATTCTAACTGAGCTGAAGCTGAAGCTCCAATACTTTGGCCACCTGATGTGAAAAAACGACTAATTGGAGAAAAGACCCTGATGGTGGGAAAGACTGAGGGCAAGAGAAGGGGACGACAGATGATGAGATGGTTGGATGGCATCATCAACTCAGTGGACATGCTGCTGCTGCTGCTGCCAAGTCGCTTCAGTCGTGTCCGACTCTGTGCAACCCCATAGTCGGCAGCCCACCAGGCTCCACCATCCCTGGGATTCTCCAGGCAAGAGCACTGGAGGGGGTTGCCATTTCCTTCTCCAATGCATCATAGTGAAAAGTGAAAGTGAAGTCGCTCAGTCATGTCCGACTAGTAGAGACCCCATGGACTGCAGCCTACCAGGCTCCTCTGTCCATGGGATTTTCCAGGCAAGAGTACTGGAGTGGGGTGCCATTGCCTTCTCCACAATGGACATGAGTTTGACCAAATTCCAGGAGATGGTGAAGGACAGGGAAGCTTCCTAGCATGCTGTAGTCCATGGGGTCGCAAAAAGTCGGACACAACTTAACGACTGAACAACAAAAACAAATTCTAAAAAATGCAGCAAATAAATAAATGCGTTCCAAATTGAACATAATCAATAGTAAATTGAAGGAAGAGGAGACAGAGGAATAGCGGAAGAAGCCCACTGAGATAGGTTTCCAACTATTTCAGGTTGACTTTCTATTCGTCTAAATCAACTTCCCAAAGCATTTCCCTTTCATACCTAAGATGTAACTATTCATTGGGGCTGGGGTTAGCAACTCTTCAGAAATTGGGAGTACCCTTATTTTTTCCCAATAGGAAATAGAACCTAGAGTAGGCAAAAATTTGAACACATCCCCCCAGTCATTTTCCCTCTAGAGATTCATCCCTCTTACTAATAGGTTTCAGCTTATAAATGCATGTCTTCCTGCAAATTACTCAAAAGCAGTGTTCCCCAAAGTGAGATTCCCTGGTGACCTCTGGTGACAGAGGAGAAAATTTTAGAATACAGCATTAAACAGCCTAGAAGAAGAAAGTCATTTCTTTTTCAACTCTGTCCTAATCCTCTGGTCTAGTCAAGGAGAAAGTCTCCATTTGATGCCAGGATGTTGAGCACTTGGTATACTTGTTAACCTCCACTGCCACAAAGGAAACTAAGTCTGCAACTCAGGCCTGCCAGCAGGCACCAAGGGCTACCTAGAAGTTAACAAGCCATATAGTTGTCATTGTACGCATCTGAATAGTGATATTTTTCGTTTCCTTTTTAAATAGATGTATTTAAGGTTAAAAAATGGAGTCAATTTAAAGGAAAAATAGCTTGAAATGGTCTAGATCCTTGCAACTGAAAATGAGATCAGTGAACCAGCAGCATCAGCCTCACCTGGGAGCGTGTTAATGAACCGGATCTTAGGCCCTTCATAAGCCCACCGAACCAAAAACTGCATTTTAATCAAGATCCCCACGTGACTTAAAATTTGAGAAACGCTAGGGGTAGCACAAACGTCAGTCTGAAACCATGCAGGCCATTCATTTGGGATCTGCTGCTTTGGCTCCTCAGACAGCCATCCTTCAGCCACTCGCTGAAAACCAGCCAGCGGAGGGCAGGGGGACCAGGAGGAAACTCCAGTGCCTTCCCTGGCAAGTCACAAACCACCAATGGATGGTGAGGTCAGGGAGCGAATCTAAAGCAGCACTTTGGGGGTGCGGTGGGTAACATAAAATGGCTTTAAATATGCTCTTATGAATGGACTTGTGGACACAGCGGCAGAAGAAGGTGGGATGGATGAACTGAGAGGGTACCTCTGACATATCTACACTGTCACGTGTAAAATAGTTAGCTAGTGGGGAGCTGCTGTAGAAGGCAGGGAGCCCAGCTCAGTGCTCTGTGATGACCTAGAGGGATGGGATGGGGATGGGGTGGAAGGAGGCTCAAGAGGGAGGGGATATATGTATACCTATAGCTGAGTCACACTGTTGTTCAGCAGAAACCAACACAATATTGTAAAGCAATTACCTTCCAATTAAAACAAAATTTAAGTGCTCTTATAATATCCAATCGCGCCACATAGATCATCTTTTATACTAATGAATAATATAACGAAAATTCTACCTAACCCTCCCTTCATCCCTCTTCTCTTCCTTCAATGGCTGGGGCTTTCTGAACAATTTCAGCATGG
Source organism: Neotragus moschatus (assembly GCA_006410615.1). NCBI lineage: Eukaryota > Metazoa > Chordata > Mammalia > Artiodactyla > Bovidae > Neotragus > Neotragus moschatus. The sequence goes on along the minus strand of SJYA01000905.1, from coordinate 414,026 downwards.
GAATGAGGGCCCAGGCTCCTTGTACCTACTGAATTAGCATCCCCTGGCCCTTTCTCCTAGAGTAAGCCCAATTAGAGAGAGAATTATGCTTGGAAATAGGGCAGCCTAGGTCTTCTGCATCAGGTGACACTGATGCTGCTGCTACTGCTGCTAAGTCGCTTCAGTCGTGTCCGACTCTGTGTGACCCCATAGACGGTAGCCCACCAGGCTCCCCCATCCCTGGGATTCTCCAGGCAAGAACACTGGAGTGGGTTGCCATTTCCTTCTCCATGCATGAAAGTGAAAAGTGAAAGTGAAGTTGCTCAGTTGTGTCTAACTCTTAGCGACCCCGTGGACTGCAGCCCACCAGGCTCCTCCATCCATGGGATTCTCCAGGCAAGAGTACCAGAATTCTGACCAAAATCCTACTTCTTCATTAGCAGTAAAGACATTCAGGGGAAAGTCTGAATTATCTGTATCGCCAACTCAGTGTTCACCTTCACAACCTGAAAGAATGTGTTGGAAATACAGAGTAAAACGATGACTAAAATATACAGGACTTATGATACTACAAAAGCTAAATACATATGTTTGCAGCCATCTAGGTATTCTCAATATATCCAAGTTTAACAGATTTTAATAAGTTGTTTCTATTTCTCCCAGGTGCTAGGCCTAACACCAAGATCCAACAACAGAAACTCAATTTCCCAGTACAAAACACCAACATGAGACAGTCTGGTTTTGCTGAGAAAATGAAGGGTGAATCCAGTTGGGTAAAGAAAGATGGGAATATTAACAATAAACAATCAACAGGAATTCATGGTCTGGTATCCATGATAAGACTTACATGCCATTCATTACAATGAAAAGAACACTGTGAACATTTGTTAGATCCTTTTTCCCTTTAGTTATTTTGGGAATGTACTTATGTAGGCAGAACACTATAGAGAACAAAAAAATATATGTTACAGTGTAAGATTACTGTAACGGTTCTGAAAGAAGTCAAGAGAAAAAACCCACCAAAATGAAATTATAGGCATAGAGGAAAATAAGAGTAATAATTGCTAATACCTATCGATCGTTCCAAGCAGTTTATATATACTAACTCCTCTAAATTCTCACAACTATGAGATAGATGCTGGGTCTTAATATCACTACTAAAAATGCCATTTTGCAGATAAGGAGACATAACCGTGAGGTGAGTAAGTAGCCTAAGATCACAAGTCTGGGGATAAAACTGGATAAAAATTCAGACACATTCAGAATCCAAACTCCTTACCACCAGACTTCTGCCTACCACCAGACCATGAGAATGCCCAACTCAGGGTGAACACTTTATCACTCTCTAATACTGGACCCTACAAAGAATTCTTCTAAAAGGTCAATGACTGTGAAATTTTCACAAGTTAAGGGGCTGGGCTATATTGATAGGACAGTACCTTAAAACAGGAAAACTGAGTTTGGGCATTAAATGCTTCAGAAATGATAAGAACTACGCACTTGGCAGAATTAAGTTTTAAGGCTGCTTCAGGGAAATATTAGCAGTTGGGGGAAATTTTTGTTGGAAGCAAAACATGATACTTTAAGAAATGCTTAAGTCAAGTATTCCTCTTTTATTAGGACGACTTAATTAAGTACAAAGCATTAAAATAGCTGGCCTGAATATTTATTAGAGCACCAGCTGTTCCCTCCAGATTTTTAGAAGTTCAAGATGAAGTGCCAAGTATAATTTAGAAAAAAAAAAATCAACAAGTAGAAAGAGCCCTATGTCTTGCAATACTTATCCAAATTGCGTAAATAGTAGTTGGAAGAGCTATAGAATATTACTATGCCTTTTCAATGAGAAGAGCCAAAATGTCTGGCCAACCACTTCCTAGTGCTATTTTGTTACTGAGGTTGGTGATTACATTACTTAAATATTATACCTTATATTTCATAATTAATGATTCTTTATGTACAGATAATACCATAGTGCTAACCACAGAATGTGTATACTATTCTGGGTGTGTTTATGAGTGCTGATACCTATGCTCCAGTTAAACATCTCAGAGAAATCATTCAGATTTTAATTCAAAAATTTATTTCTTTCAGAGATACACGGACTTAGGGAAAGAATTTATGGTTGCCATGGCTGGGGGCTGGGGGAGAATGAGAGGAAGGGATAGTTAGGGAGTTGGGGATGCGCATGTACACCCAGCTATGTTTAAAACGAATAACCAACAAGGACCTACTGTATAGCATATGGAACTCTGCTCAATGTTCATGGCAGCCTGGATGGGAGGGGAGTCTGGGAGAGAACGGATCGGTCCCTTCTTTGTTCACCCGAAACTATCACAACATTGTTAATTGGCTCTACTCCAATATAAAATAAAAGTGTTTTGTTTTTTTTTATTTCTCTCAAAAGATTTCCACTTTATGGTGCCCAGCCATAATTGAACACCTTTTTTTTGTTTGTTTCTTTCTTTCAAAAGGGAGTAGATAAAAAGGAGTAAGTCAGAAAAAAATGAAAAAATGTGTTATGCACATTGAAACTTTTCTAAGGAAAACTGGAAGATATCTCCTGTTTGCTTTACTGTCTGCTCTTCATGACAGTGCTGCAAACTTAGATATGAGCGAAGAAATGTCCCTGCTTGGCATGTTGGCAGATGGAAGTCAACAAAACTGCCACAGAGGTGCAGAGAGCAACCCCCCTTCTCCCCACCCCCAGTCCACTCAGAGCAGGGGGCACAGGAAGAAGCTTCTGGACAGACTGAAAGGAAGAGCACTTTGGACAGGGAGGCAGGTGTGTGGAGAAGAGCAGAGTCTGCTGTCCTGCGTCTGTGGTTAGACCCAGTCCACTGCACCAAAGTGTGCAGGACCACAAGGGCAAAAGAACAAAACGCCTGCTTCTTCACTGTTCCTGTCTCATGAATAACTAGCTTCTACCCCGATACGATGCTAATTTTTAGCATACTAATTGCAGCACAAGAGTTTCTCTCTAGCGGAGATTTTCTCCTTTTGTTTTTAGGGTTTTCAGGTTTAAAAATAATCTGGCATTTTTGGATTAATAAAAAATTCCATGAGGGATAAAATAGGCCACATAATTTTTTTTTCTTTCTCATAAGCAAAGAACACTAGCTGTGTGTGCTGGTGAAGTCAGTCACTCTCTGGTCAGGGCCCTATACCACCCACTCCCAGCTCCCCCAGCGACCCTCCAGAGAGTAATAGCAAGAGATGACACATCGTGCCAAGAAAAACAAGCTAGAGCTTCTCCACTCAGCAGGACATCAAAATCACCTGCAGGGATTTAAAAAAATCCCCACTAATACCAGGGCCCATCCTGGACTTACGGAATCAGATTCCCAGGTGGGAAGACTGAAACTTCCTAACAATTCACTGATTATGCTGCTGTGTCTATAAAGGGGTGAAATATCAGCCAACCCTATAGAAAGTGAAAAGTGAAAATGTGAGTCACTCAGTTGTGTTCCACTATGAGACCCCAAGAATTGTAGCCCACCAGGTTCCTCTGTCCAAGGGATTCTCCAAGCAAGAATATTGGAGTGGGTAGCCATTCCCTTCCCTATGTGATCTTCGTAACCCAGGGATCAAACCTGGGTTTCTTACCTTGCAGGCAGATTCTTTACCGTCTCAGACATCAGGGAAGCCCCTAACCAGGGAGAGGGACTGCCAATGCATGAAGAAAATCCATAAGAGAAAAGCCTGTACGAAGAGTAACTTTTTCTAAATATGCCTTGACCTTCAAGATTGAAATTTATCTGTAGGCTGGAATGGTGGTTTTCAATTGTGTGTTTAAGCAGTAGACCCCCTTTTCCAAGCAAAACCCTTCATGGTATATCAAAATACCAAACCTACTATCTGAGCTGCTCCAGGAGTGACAAAGGGCAGAAACGCTCCCACTCAGGTCCCATACACCTCAAGGAAGCCTATAGCTGCTGGAAGGAAGTGAAAATCACTGGGCCAGAATAAGACATTTAAATAGGATAAATATACAGTACTAAATGTAAATGCAAATAATTAACTGGAGGGTTAGGACTTTTGATTAGCACTTAGCTTAGGGAGATGGGTTTAAAAGAAGATCACTTGAAAAAGAGAAGAAGGTTTCATCCCACTAGAAATTCAACTTGAGCCAACAACGTTCTCTGGCTGCCAGAAAAAGCATGTGCAGTTTAGCCTGCGTTAATAACTACTGTTTGTACCGAGAGAATGACCTTTCAGAAAGCCCTTTCACATGTACGGAGAAGGAAACGGCAACCCACTGCAGTATTCTTGCCTAGAGAATCCCACGGACAGAGGAGCCTGGTGGGCTACAGTCTATGGGGTCGCAAAGAGCTGGACACGACTGAGCGACTCACGCTTTCATGTGTATGACTCATTTAATACTGGATAACAACTCTGTAAGCTATTGGAATTATTTTCGCTGTATTTTAGGACGAGCAATGCGGAAGGCCAGGGTTTGACCCCTGGGTCAGGAAGATCCTCTGGAGAAGGAAATGGCAACCCACTCCAGTATTCTTGCCTGGGGGAATCCCATGGACAGAAGAGCCTGGTGGGCTACAGTCCCTGGGGTCACAAAAGTCAGACATGACTGAGCAGCTGACACTTTACTTTAGATGAGCAACTGAGGCAGTAACGTGTAAAAGTAGCTTATTCAAAGATGAGTCCAGGCTCTGCCTCATAACCTAGACTTAAGGGGGACTTCGAGGATAACAACCCATCATTCTCTGGATGGTAGCATTAATAGGACCACAGGCAGAGTACAACGATCAGGGCAAATACGAAGAAGACATGCAAACCTAAGAGACTCTAAAGATGGAAAGCGAAGGGTTTCAGAATTTTTTAATAGTGAAGGTCTATGGAGAAGGCAATGGCACCCCACTCCAGTACTCTTGCCTGGAAAATCCCATGGACGGGGGAGCCTGGTGGGCTGCAGTCCATGGGGTCACAAATAGTCGGAGACGACTGAGCGACTTCATTTTCACTTTTCACTTTTGTGCATTGGAGAAGGAAATGGCAACCCACTCTAGTGTTCTTGCCTGGAGAATCCCAGGGGCGGGGGAGCCTGGTGGGCTGCCGTCTCTGGGGTCGCAGAGTCGGACACGACTGAAGCGGCTTAGCAGCATGCAGAGGCAGATAAGTCTTATATCACACAAGAGTAACCCAGGGCCCTCCCCTTCTCCTTTCTGAAAAATTCAGTCTTAAAGACACGAGAAGGGTCAAAGGAAGATAGGCCTTTGTGCAGGAATGGGTATGGAGAGAGATGTGAAAGACCAGAGCCGGGTATCAGAGAAAGGTGTTCACAGTGGGATGCAGGTTGGAGCACCAACAGGTAAGGAGAATAACCAGGTAAGGGTCATCGGCAGCAGTGGAAGACTGGCTACATAAGAGGAGATTTAATCAAATGAGTACATTGTTAAGAAAAATGGGAGCCAGGATTCTCACTGTCAAAGAGGTAGTTATTAATATGGAAAAGAAAAAAACTAAAGTAAGCCCTGTGGCGTCAGGTAGGGATATGAGATACCAGCTTGAACGCATGGTTTTGAAAATCTATAGCTAGATATAGAAACACAGATGTAAACGTGTGTTATGTGTGTATATGTATATACACACATATATTCCGCAGTCCTGTCCATTAAAAGGGCCCAGATGTGGTGATAGCCTCCAAGCAATCAGCATACTTAGCAACTAGATATTAGTTTCTATAGATCATTCTGTATGCAAAGGAACTAGGGCTCCTTGGAGAAATGACTGATATAAAACATGACACTAGTAAATTACAAAATGAGCTTGGAATATCTTTTTCTGAAAGAAAGAAAAGATTGTTCAAAGAATGATGGGAGTTAAAGGGCACAGACACTGCCACTGACTGCCAAACCTGGGACCAATGGGAACATTAAAGTAAGTAATGAGAGTAACAGTTTCATTAAAACATACTGGAGAAAAAGAGACCAAAAGTTCTCACTGATATTAATTAGTTAATTGAAATTTTGATGAGGAATGGGGCATTTACATAATTTCGCAATAACTTGCCACAAGATATATACATAAATTACAAAAATGAAAAAAAGTCACTTTATGATGGAGAAACAGCAGGCAGCACTTCAGTCAAGTGACCATCATCAGTAATGGAACAAACACAAACAGAAATCAGTGCCGCTTGATGGATGCAATGAGAGGAACTCGGTACCACTTCTGTAATTATCCTGCCAGAGATGGACAGCCTGAATCTGAGAATGAGGAAACGGCAGGCCAATCCCAATTAAGGGACACTGTACAAAATAGCTAGTTTAAAATCTTCAAGTGTCAAAAATCTGACCAGTGAAAGACTGAAAAAGACTAAAAGACCCAACTAAATACAATGTGTCTTCTGAACTGAATTCTTCTGCTTTAGAAGACAAGATTAGAATAACTGAGAAACTTGAATGAGGTCTAAGATTTAGATGGTGGTAAACTTAGAGATACCAAGGGAACATTTCATGCAAAGATGGGTACAATAAAGGACAGAAATGGTATGGACCTAACNTGATGCTGAAGCTGAAACTCCAGTACTTTGGCCACCTCATGCGAAGAGTTGACTCATTGGACAAGACTCTGATGCTGGGAGGGATTGCGGGCAGGAGGAGAAGGGGATGACAGAGGATGGGATGGCTGGATGGCATCACTGACTCAATGGATGTGAGTCTGAGTGAACTCCAGGAGTTGGCGATCGACAGGGACTCCTGGCATGCTGTGATTCATGGAGTCGCAGAGTCGGACCCAACTGAGTGACTGAACTGAATGTATCAGTGGTAAATTTCTGGCTTTGATGACTACACTGTGATTATCTTGGAGAACATTCTAGTTTCAAGAAATATACACTGAAGTACTGGTGTGTGATAGCCATTTGCCAGCAACTTTTTCTCAAATGATTCAGGATAAAAACAGATAGTACCACTGGCAATTTCTCTGCAGGTGTGAGACTGTTTCAAAATAAAAATAAAAATTCAACAACAGTAAATTAGGAAAATGGACACTCCAGGGGGAATGATTTCATCTAGTTTGCAGGAAAGATGAAACTCTCAAGTGATTAAAGTGGTCCCAAAGAAATCCATCCTAAGGAGGGTTGGCCAGATGTTACAGGGAAAATGCCTCCCTGAATAGTGAGAGGAGAGGAAGTCTATGTACTCTCCAATGATTTCATAATTCATTCACTCAACAAACATTTATTAAACACCTACTGTGTTTCAGACAATATGCTAGACACTGCACTTATGAAAATAACTGAGAGTCCCTGCAGTTGAAGCCTTTATAGTCTAATGAAGGATGATGATTCGGAAGTCTAAAGGTAGTGTTTTAAGATAGTCATCAGCGTTACATATGGAAAGAAGCATGTGACTCAGGAACACTGTCTTTAATATTCCATTTTTCATTTATGAACTGTCAATAGACTACATAATAGTTTATTATTCTATCATACTCTTTAACAACATTTTCATCCTAACTTTTCTGTGCTTGTGGGTGGTGTTAATTGAGGCATATGCAAAAACCTTATCACTTTTCAATTATGAACAGATGTAAATGACTTACTTGATGTTTTATTTTAGAGTAACAAGCATCTTCTAAAATAAGTTTAAAGTAAGCTAGGGCTATAGTTATTGCTAGAGACTTAACACTTTAAAAGTGGACCCTGATTTGTTCATCACCTCAAAAGTCACTCCATTTCTACATCTGTCACAAACATGTCATAATGTGCTTGTATGATGCTTTGAAATGTTTAGAAGAAAGACACCATAATCATAAAGCTCTGTTAAAATACAGGTTCCTTTCACCTTTGGCCAGCGACTAACTACTACTGTGGACGTATTAAGACAGAGTGATCCATCTAAATGAGCTCACCTTGGCAATTTTATGTTGGGTGAGACATTGGTTGGTTTTCCAACACTTTCCCTTGGCTTCATTTCAATCTTCCAGGCATATCATCATGCGAGAATGCTTTGGTGCCTTCTCACTGACCCAAGAGCGAGAGGCCAGACGAAGCAAGTCAGCAGTCAATTACTTTCCCCACTGAGGTCTGCACACCCTTCTTACACTTTTCCCATTTGACACTTTCATAACCATATTTAGCTTCCTTCCTACCATCTCCCTGTAATTCAAAAGGCAATTTAGACTCCCATATGGTTGCCATCGAAGCTAACAGATGTCTAGCAAATTAAAACAAAAATTATGACTTATAAACTGCTGATGTATCATCATTCCAGAACATCTTACAATTTACAGTGAATCATAAGATAAGGCTTCCAACTTGATGCCCCCCACAAGGTTCTCTAAATCTCTCTTCTCTCAGAATTGAAGCCCTGTGGAAACAAATTAGATGTAACATTCTGCCATCAAACCTGGGTAAACCTACACTTAAAGATACAATGTAATATTTGCAAGCACACCGAGGAGAAATTTGGCCTCAATGATCTAAGGCTTTCTAATCTTAGTACAGCAAAGAGAAGAAAAATGACTTGGCTCTCCTAAGTCATTTAAGGCTTCCACTGATCCACAGTGCTCTTTTCAAATAAGTGATGAATACATCTGTTGAATCAATTCACCTCATCTCCTTGGTAGATATCAAGAGGAGCATCACTACCTGGTAGTAATAACAAACTTCCAGGCTAAGGTATTCTAGAAGTTCTATAGCCAGGATGGAAATGGTATGAAATCTGGAGACGATGACACAGACCATATCCACCATTTGTTAAATATTGAGACAATGTGCTTGGTAATATCTTATCCGATTGCATCCTCAAATCTACAGCTCTACTGGACAATGTTGTGTTTAGTCGCTCAGTCGTGACCAATTCTTTGCAACCCCACGGACTATAGTCTGCCAGGCTCCTCTGTCCATGGGGATTCTCCTGGCAAGAACACTGGAGTGGGTTGCCATGCCCTCCAACAGGGATCCTCCCAACCCAAGGATCGAACTCAGGTCTCCTGCATCTTAGGCAGATTCTTTACCATCTGAGCCACCAGTGAAGCCCACTGGGTAATGTTACCTTTCCCATATAAACAAAAATGGCTCAGTGGTAAAGAATTTTCCTGCTAATGAGGGACATGCAAGTTCGATCCCTGGGTCAGGAAGACTCCCTGGAGAAGAAAATGGCAAACCACTCCACTATTCTTGCCTGGGAAATCCCATGGACAGTGGACCCTGACAGACTACAGTCCATGGGGTCACAAAACAGACAGACACAACTCAGTGACTAAACAAGGCTCAAGACTGTATTTTCCAAAGATGGCCACAACCCACACAACCTTGACACTCATGCAACAAAAGAGGAATTTGTCTCTTCATCTGCTCGAAACTGAGCAGGCTGCACGCATGCTTTAACGAGAGGAACAGATGAAAGTGACACTGGGCCAGTTCAAGGAGTAGTCTACTGGCTGCAAGCTGCTTCTTCCAGTCTTAGAGAAAGGACGCAAACATGTTGAGGTGCTCTAGCCAACAACACTGGCTGAACTCTCAGCTGGCATCAACTGCCAGTCATGTGGGGGCACCATCTTGGGCATCCCACCCCAATGAGCCTTCAGTTAACTCCAGCCAGCTCCATCTCACTGCAACTGCAATGGAGGGTTCCAAGGGCAAACTGCCCAGCAGAGCCTGGTCAAATCCCAGAATTGTCAGATATAACCAAGTTTTATCTTAAGCCGCTAAGTTTTGAGGTTGTTTATTATATAGCAATAGATAACCAGAATACTGATATCAATTTACTTGCCTAGTAACAGTTTTTAAGTATTAGAGTCAGAACCTAAAAAGGTCCAGAACAAAATATCTATTAATGCTGGGTGATGGGGTGTGGAGGTTCATTACCCAAAAGAAGCTTTCTCTTCCCTCCCCTAACCCAGAGCAGTCTCAGGTTTTCCAAGAAATGTCCTAGTGTGGTGACACCCTCCACAACGTCAATTCCCTTCTGGCTTGAGTTCTTCCAGTATAAAATAGGGTGAATAAGATTCCCCCCCACCACCACCTTGTGATAACTAATGAGAAGGGAATCTGTACAAGATGTTGACTTTGTTACTCAGAATACTATTACAAGTATTACATAAAAGGATCCAGACTTTACACATGAAACTCTAACTCCAATAGTAAAAAATATATTTAATGACTCACAAGACTATATTTGAGATTCACAGTAGGGACACAAAAGTATGCATATTACACCAATAAGTGAATAAGCCAAGAAGAAATCAGGGAAAGATTTTTTCAAACGAAAGAATCCTTGAGGGAAAAATAAATTAATTAATAAAAGTTATTTTCAGACAAATCTCAGTTAGAGAAAAGGTCTATAATGTGTCCCAATATATGCTATTTTCATTATATTTTAGTGCCCATCTCATATTTTTCTTCCCCAGCATATTGGAGCTCAAAAGACCCATTCTTTTTTTTTCAGAACTAGAAAGAAACTTACAACTTGACTAACTCTTCATTTTTTGTTTTTTAAATTGGAGTACAGTTGCTTTACAATCAGCTATATCTACACATATATCCCCCTTTTTGGGGGGATTTTCTTCCCATTCAGGTCACCACAGAGCAATGAATAGAGCTCTCTGTGCTATACAGTAGGTTCTCATTGGTTATTATTTTATACATAGTAGTGCATATGTCAATCCCAATCTCCCAATCTATCCCTCCTTGGTATCCATATGTTTTCTCTCTATATCTGTGCCTCTATTTGTGCTTGGCAAATAAGTTCATCTATACCATCTTTCTCAGAGAAGGCAATGGCACCCCACTCCGGTACTCTTGCCTGGCAAATCCCATGGGTGGAGGAGCCTGGTGGGTTGCAGTCCATGGGGTTGCTAGGAGTCAGACAGGACTCAGTGACTTCACTTTCACTTCTCACTTTCATGCATTGGAGAAGGAAATGGCAACCCACTCCAGTGTTCTTGCCTGGAGAATCCCAGGGACGGGGGAGCCTGGTGGGCTGCCGTCTATGGGGTCGCACAGAGTTGGACACGACTGAAGCGACTTAGCAGCAGCAGCAGCAGCATACCATCTTTTTAGATTCCACATATATACATTAACATACAATATCTGTTTTTGTCTTTCCGAATTAGTCACTCTCTCTGATAGTCTCTACGTCGACCCACATCTCTGCAAATGGCACAATTTCTTTTTATGGCTGAGCACTAATACTCCATTGCAGATGTGCACCACGTCTTCTTTAGCCATGCCTCTGCTGACGGACTTTTAGGCTGCTTCCATGTCCTGACTATTGGATATAATGCTGTAAGAAACATGGAGTGTATGTATCTTCTCAAAGTATGGTTTTCTCAAGGTATATGCCCAGAAGTGAGATTGCTGGGGCATACGGTTGTTCTAGTTTTAGTTTGTTAAGGACCCTCCCTACTGTTCTCCACAGCGGCTGTAAATATAGGGAACGCTTCATGAATCTGCATGCCATCCTTGTGCAGGAGCCATTGTCTGTAACCTTCTCTGTACTGTTCCAATTTTATTACATGTGCTGTCGGAATGAGCACTAACTCTTCATTTTAACAGTTGAGAAACTGGGACTGGGGCAGTTAACTGAGTAGTGAAAAGTCAAATTGCTCATCACTAAGAGAACCAAACGCTTCATGCTAGGGCTACCAAATTCTCAGTTTTCATTTTACCAGAACTTTATCTCAAAACGTCTACAATGTTTTAAAAAAATTTTTTTTCTAGAGTTTCAGTGTGGAAAGATTAGGAAACCATGTTCTCTGTAGTCAATGTCTTCTTCATAACTGTGTAAGAGCAGCCCCAGTCTGCTGAATCCAGCAGTCACAGTTAGGACGGCAACTGTAGAGAACAGAGGTGTGTAACTTTACAGAATCAGGCCACCAGTCCCGGCTCTGCAGTCACTAACATCTTAGTCTAAATTACTGTCATCAAATATCATGACTACCTTCCTGCTGATCATCACTCTAGAGACCGGGGCACTGCAAACTCAGAGATTCCATAATTCCCAAATGCCGCTGCTACTGCTGCTAAGTCACTTCAGTCGTATCTGACTCTGTGCGACCCTAGAGACGGCAGCCCACCAGGCTCCCCTGTCCCTGGGATTCTCCAGGCAAGAACACTTGAGTGGGTTGCCATTTCCTTCTCCAGTGCATGAAAGTGAAAGGTGAAAGTGAAGTTGCCCAGTCGTGTCCGACTCTTCACGACCCCATGGACTGCAGCCTACCAGGCTCCTCCATCCATAGGATGAGGTAACCCTGAAGCAGATAGCAGGATAGCAAAAGTATGAGGGGGTATATGAGTGGAAGACTTTAGGCACAGTAAGCAGGGACAAGGCGTGTATACAGACAGCAGAGTCAGAGAAGGGTCCTTATATCAAAGGCATCAACATAACAATTCTGCCTGGGACAGATGGTTTAGTTCCACAGCGCTGTGTCTCTTTTCAGGCTTCCCATAAAACTCCTCCCAAGAGATGAGGACCTTCAAAATCAGACAAAATGTGACTTTCTTTTGGAACTCTCCATGCAAGCACTCTGCAATTCTTTGCAGCTCTCTACAATTCCAGAGGTTTTGCTACAACCTAAGCCACAGAAAACACTAAATGTGCCTCTGTACACACTACAAAATTGCACCAAACTGTCAGGGAAACAGGCCCAAATCCCTTTATTTCTTTCCCACCTCCTGCTACGAAACTGCAGAGAAAGCCCCTGGGTGCTTTTTGTTGCCTGGTAGCTGAAATGTTCAGCTTTTGGAAGTGTTCAAGTAAAATCAAGAGGCTTGAACTCACCACCCCAAGAAGATCCAGCCCCAATTCGGTAGTCCCTGACTCTCAAAGTCATGAAAGTTTCAAGTTCAGATAAAGTCAAAACGCCTCACCCAGGAATTTGACTTTTAAACATGTCCAACAAGGATTGAAAAAAAGGAAGCAAGGAAAGAAAATAATTTCTTCTTCCCACATTTGCAGCAGTGTTTGACTATGTTGTGGGGTGGGGGGCGGTGACTGCTAACAGGAATCATATTCAACCTCTGGCAAAAAGTGGCTTGCGAATGAGTGGATCTGATATTTACTCATGTGTCGCCACCGCATTATCAGTCCTGAGGCCAGATGACATGCTGACACAGAGAGTGGTCTTCAAATCACTCTCATTCCCTTTTGCAAAACATGCAAGAGCAATGCAAGACACTCCTAGAGAAAGCAGAGAATAAAAATAAAATAGCCTAGTAAATGCGTGGTAGGAAGAAAACAATATAAAGAGCTGTACTGACAACTCTTCTCATCAATGTATATGTTCAAACAAATGGCCAAAACTAAAGGAGAATCAAAATAAATACACCCCATGTTCAGACTGCTGTGGATTATCATCGATCCCACCACCACCACTTGATTATTGTTGACCTCACACTGAATCCACACTAAACAGCAACTTGAAGAACAGCCCCCTACCCCAACCAGCCACCATCTTTACTTTCCATGGGGGGAATAGTGGGGGGCAAGGGAGTGTCCAATAAGGAAGAGGATGGAAAGGGATGGGATGGAGAAGAAAAAGAACACGATCTTTGAGGCAACGTTTCCCCTTGTCCTAGTGAACTCTTTGTCTGGTTGCTGAACATGTTTGTGAGATCAAAGAAGAGAATCCAAACAAAACAAATGAGTAGGCGTCCCAGCCTAATTACAATAGGTGCCCAGCATATTGTGGTGCCAGCAGAGCATGGATGAACCTTTCATTCAAGCATTTGCTCTCCCCGTACCCCCACAAAACATGTCTCGTACGCCTTCTCCTCTGCATTTCTCCAAGGTTTCTCCCAAAACGGCCCGCTCTATGTGTCACTCCTCAGAAAAGCAGGTCGTGAGGTGCAAACACACTGAAACATATGTTGATGGTGACTTGTTATTATCCTGACAATAGTACAGACAGAGAAATAAACACCTCCACCCCGCACACCCGCTGGTCAGTCCATTATGCAAAAGGAGCGCTTTCCCGATGAAGACGAAGAGAAGAGCGTGCAGGAAGTGCTATTTACGTGCACATTACAGAACCATATACCGCCGCATCTGCATCCTACACAAAGCCCGAGATGGTGCAAGAAGATACACGCTGAGCATGGCACAGACTGGCCGCGGCAACACGGAGCCAAGCCCTCGTCCAATCAGATCCCCGCTAGAGGTGGACCTCAGGGTCGACTCTGTCCGATTAGCCTTCCCTATTATGACACCACGCTCTGCCCAACATCCATACTCCACCGGGAGCAAATCTCATTCGAGTGGTTGCTCATTTCTCCAACTGCCGAACCCTTTCTTTCATCTGCATCTACGTTATTCGTCCCTTAAAAAGCAATCTCAAGGCCTGGGTGCCCCCTTTCCGGCTCCGTTTTTCTTTTTACCTTTTCGCGTTCCTAGAAAGGATTAAATGTTTATTTCTCCAACGCGCAGGCTGAAAGGGCGGAAGGCAAACGCCTCTGCGAGCTCCGACAAGCGCCCGAGGGGCTGCGAAAAGTAAAGGCTGAGAGCAACGTGCGCGAAATCGTCGCGAATCGATCAGCCACAATAGTTGAAATCCCAGAAGCGCTCCAACTTACCCAAAATATGACATTGAAGCCAAATATGAAATACTTGATGCAACAACTGACTTCAGGACCCTTGTAATGCTTCCCGGACATCCTCTGGGTTCATGAAGACACTTGCCCCGGCAGCCCGAGTTTGGAGCCCCGGAGCACCGTTGCTCGGAGCAGCCGGCGGGAAGCAGGGGATCCGGGACGGCGCTCGGGGCCGCGGCGCGGCGGCTAACCCGGGCTGAGCAGCGCAGGGACCAAGCAGCGGAGAGTGGCTCCCGCACCTCCAGCCCTTGGCGCGCGCCGAGGCCGCCGGAGCCGGGGTGGCCGCGAGCTGGCAGGGAAGCACGCTGCAAACCCCGAGCTTCGCTGAGGCTGGCCCCCAGCACTAGGCTAGCTCACAAGCCCGTCCGCTGGACGTTGGTCAGCCTCCGGGTTTCGGGCAAACGCGACCGCCGCGGATGCTGGTGGAGACGCTACTCGCCCGCCTGCCTGATCGCGCGCTCCTTCCCACCCCTCGCTCCGCCCGCCGATCGCTCCGCCCGCTCGACCGGCTGCTCCTCCGCCCGCGCCGCCCTCGGCTCCGCCCGCCTCCGGCCGCCCGAGCCTCCGTGAGGTGCGCGCGCGCACGGGCTCGGGCGCTCCCGGGCGGCGGGAGGCACAACGTAGCCGCGCCGCCCCCTCCTTCCAGCGCTCTCTGCTCCTCCCGCTCGCTTCATCCCCGCCCCTTCTCAGGCCAGCCAGGAGCGCCGCGGACCCCCGAGCACTGCGGGTAGGTAGGGAGGATGGCAGGCCGAAGGGAGGTGTAAGGATGCCCGAAGAGCGAGCCCAGTGGGAGCAGCCTTGAGGAGTGACTGGGGTTGATGGTCCCCGTCTGCCACCGGCGGCAGCAGGCAGCTTCTGGAGGGACCTGGGGGAAAGGATCGCTTCGGGGTGAGAGAGCTGGTTGAGTTGGGATCCTCAGTACGAATCATTCCCCCTGCGCCTCACTGCAGGACGAGCATCCTTCTGGGTGTAGCCTCACTCACACCCCCTGCTCCACCACCTGGTTTTGTAGCAGGAAAAGACGCGGGGCCACTGAGGCGAAGAGGAAAGGGGTCATAGACTTTCCTAGGAGCAAAGGGGAAGGATAAGGTATTAGGGAAGAGGGGGAAGAGACGGGAAATGGGAGCGAATCCGGAGGATTGCATAGGAAAGTCCCCTGAATTCCCCTGAATGTGGCTCCAACTCAGCCTCCCCATCTGCGAGAGAGAGAGGCTTATCCTGGAGACGGGGACGAGGGAGGAGAGATGGCCCAAAGGAATCCGATGCACGACAGGATCCTTGCCCTAGAACCTGCTGGCGACAGAAATCCGGACTGCAGATGCCCCCACAAGACGGAATAGTGCCGACGAAACCTGACCGATCCTCACCCTAAGGAGGAATCCTGGAGTTCTAGGACGGTCTTCTGGGGAATCTGAATTGGGTTTACAGATCATGAACGACTAAGCTCTTGACCTCTGAGGAAGGAGAGAGCGAAGCTGGATACGATTTTGGAGCCCTGCCTGAGCATGTGTGCCCACTAGTTGTATAACTGCCTTCCTCCTGGGGCACTGTCGTAGGTGCTGGCAAGCAGGTATAAGTACTTCACGAAAGAAGAATGAAGAACTGCTCAGAACTGTGTGTAAACATCTGTGAGTGTTTTTGTCAGGCTTGAAAAAGCTGCAAAGAGATGAGATTAGGGAAATTTTCCAGCCCCATGCCAGTGAAACCTGGTACTGGGCACAGAAATCTGCATGTTTCCGAAGCTCCCAAGAGATCCTTCAATAGGCTTGATAACATTTGGCATAGGATTTCCCTAGTTAACTATCCCCTCACTTTTCTCAAAACCTAGCTAGCTAGTTGACAGCCTACATGGAGAAGCAAAAAGTTACTTTTTCTTGCCATAAACCACACTTACACAGGCTTGGCCTTGAGAGGGATTGGGGCTATACTGAGGTCACAGATAGGAGCCAGGGTCCCCACAAAGGTGGAAGAACCAGAAGATCGTAGAATTATGACACTGGTAACAGTGACTTCTGCCCTTTGGATGAAATAACCCTCTCTACCTCAAAAGTGTCCTCTACCCACCCAAAGCACGAGGCAGACTACCACCAATCTGGTGGGTTTCAAAGGTAAAGTCTGCTCTTAGTAGCCGATTCCCCACTAACAGGAAGGTGCTGCCACACTTTACATAAGCTGTTGGTGCTCTATTCTAATTCTTTGTATATGTAAGTAGAGCAGTTATTGCAGATTCCTGGGTAAGCAGAGGTCTATCTTAAGGTGATATGACACAACCCAGAAAAGTACTAGAAATTAGATCCAGCTGATGACTGAGTTGATCCTAAGCAGGATTTGTCTTTGAAATAAAACCCAACAGAGAAGAAGTTCAGATAACTCTGGTAATTTGGGGCAGGGGGACTAGCTGAATTCTCATTTCATATGTCAAAGCCAAGTATAAGGAGGATTTATGAGTTAAATATATTTTCTAAAGCAAGCCAGAAAATAGAATTATTCAGTCACTAAGGCATGTCCAACTCTTTGTGATCCCATGGACTGCAGCATGCCAGGCTTCCCTGTGCTTCATTATCTCCCAGAGTTTGCTCAGGTTCACGGTCATTGCGTCTGTGATGCTACCTATCTACTCATCCTCTGCCCCCTCTTCTTTTGCCTTCAATCTTTCCCAGCATCAGTATGTTTTCAATGAAAACAGAATACTACTCGTTAAACCTCTGGCTAGAAGTATTTCTCAACTTAGAAACAATAGAAGGAAATAATCAACGGAGATGACTGGGTAATAGCTTAAAACGTCTATGTGTCAAACATTGTTTTAAACAAGAACATAGAGGATTTCTCTGTTGGTCCATTGGCTAAGAATTTGCCTTGCAATGCAAGGGAGCCTGGTTCAATCCTTGATCAGGCGACTAAGATCCTCCATGCGGCGGGGCAACCAAAGTGCAACAATTACCCAGCCTAGATCCCGCATGACACAACAAAGCTGTTGCATCCTGCATGACACAACAAAGCTGTTGCATGCCGCGACTAAGACCCAGCACAGTCAAATAGATCAATAATCTATTGAACCTAAACCGAAAAATGGTGACAGCCAATATAAAGAAGAAAGTGTGAATATCTTAGTAGGGCTCATACAGTAAAGTAAAATACAAAATCTCAGTGATTGAATAAAAGCAGAAAACAGATCACATACAAAGACATCAGATAGTAATAGATATGGTGAAAATTAACTTCACAGTAATTAAAGAAATAGATGTTAACTCAGTGGTAAAGATATAGAGATAATAAGCAATGGTTTGCTCATACATTGCTGGTGTCATTATAAACTGATTCCATCCATTTGGAAAGCATTTTGGTTATATGTTGTAGGTCAGGGTGCTCCTACATTTTGACTCAGCAGTCCCACTTCTGGGAATCTAGCCAACAAAATACTCCAAAATATGAGAAAAGTTCAGTGCCGTAAGTTGTACATCACAGCAGTACTGAAAACTTGGTGACAACTTGAAGATGCTAAAATAAGGGCTCTACGCAACTTGCTGTACTCTGGACCACGACGTTGCTTCGTGCTTCTCTGCTTTGCACACACCATTCCTGCTCTCTCCGTAAGNCAGTGTCGTAAGTTGTACATCACAGCAGTACTGAAAACTTGGTGACAACTTGAAGATGCTAAAATAAGGGCTCTACGCAACTTGCTGTACTCTGGACCACGACGTTGCTTCGTGCTTCTCTGCTTTGCACACACCATTCCTGCTCTCTCCGTAAGCACTCTCCTTGCCCTTTGTCTGTGAGCTGAGCCCTCTTACTTACCCTCAACACTTTCAATCAGCATTTTCCAGGCTCCCTCTTTCATCACCTTAGCACCTCCTACATTCTCCCAATTTGGCACTTGGAGACTACCTGTAATTACTTGTTTACCTGCCTGTCTCCTCCACTCTGCTGGGCCCTCCTTCAAGGGTGTGGTCCATCTCCTTTTAATCTGAGAATTACTAGCGTCCTGCCAGTGTTTCAGGTGCTTGATAAATATTTATTTTAAAAATGGGTGAGTCATTTACTCAAATCTTTTACAGACATTAAGGATGATGATTATAAAGAGTATGTGGTAACATGTGACTGTATTGTAAAGTTCAATTTTATTTTTGTGGAAATATCTCAAAGTAATAGAAAAGTTAAATGAAACAAGCAAGATGAAAAATGGTATACAGTGTAGGTTGCCATTTTTTTAAATAATAATGATAATAAATCGTGTTGACAAAGAAGAATGGAAACTTTATATATGCACACTTTCCCTTGTTAATGAGTAGGCTATGTATGAAAAAAATTTAGCTGTTACTTCTTTCAAAATGATAATAGTTGTTAGACTATGGAACTGTGGGTGATTGTGTTTTCATGTTTCTGGTTTCTATTTAATGTGGTTATATTGCTTTTACAATGACAAAGATAAAATTATAAGTAAAGACAAACAAATAACTAAGTAATCATTATATTTATTTCAGCACTACCTTTCATGACTCAATAAATTCTGGCCTATTTTAAGGGGAAAAAACAATGAGAGTAATTTTCCCCCCTGAGACTCCTCTACAGCCATCTCCTTTATAATTCTGAGGTTGAAAAAAAATGGTTAATAAGTTTAATTACCGAAAAGATAATATTTCAATGGCAGTACGAATAGGTAAAGCATGTTCTTCTAATAGTTGCCTAGCTAAGCAGCAAGATATGACAATAGCTTTTTAACCTAAGACACCAGATTTAATGAGCTTGTCTCTCTCTCTCTCTGTATTTTGCTCTCCCCACCACCTTTCTGCCTCCCTCCTTTCTGTCTTTCACTGCCTGTTTCTCTGCTCCTCTGGTCCTATATTTTTCTTTTCCTTCTCTGTGGCCAGCACTGACAACTGCCTCCCCACCCACTGTTCCAAGGTCCCCACTCTCTTCATGTCCGTATGCTTGGGGAAATGAGCCCCGGCCCAGCTGCACTGGGTGAATCTTGACCTTCTGAGCCAGACCTGGCTCTGACCAGTGTTTGGTNCCTATATTTTTCTTTTCCTTCTCTGTGGCCAGCACTGACAACTGCCTCCCCACCCACTGTTCCAAGGTCCCCACTCTCTTCATGTCCGTATGCTTGGGGAAATGAGCCCCGGCCCAGCTGCACTGGGTGAATCTTGACCTTCTGAGCCAGACCTGGCTCTGACCAGTGTTTGGTTCAGAAATGGGCATGAGATATACTTCTGGTCAATGAGGAGAATCTGGTTCCTCACATCTAAGAGAAGTTTTCTTTTTGGCCTTGGATGTAATTGCATTTGACAATAATAAAGACCATACCAAGCCGGGCAGAATAAGAAAGTGAAAAGAACCTGGGCTTCTGGCCGCTGTTGTTTCGCTGACTTAACCTCTCAGGACTTCCTGTCACAGGAGAGAACTTGCTGGGGAAGGCACTGTAAGAAAGGTTTTCAGTTTCATGCAGCTCAAAGATTCTATTTTATTAAGCACTCTCCTCTGGTATTTCCTCCCGACCCCTTTGATTTTCTCTTCTTGAATAGCCACCAGTTTTCCACGTTTCTCTCAGTACCACTGTTCCCCTCTCCTCTCTTCAGTTCCCCAAGCATTCCTGTCTCTCTTCAACAATTACAGAGGGAACCTTTAGCACAGTCTGCCCAGCTCACACCCACCCCTTTCTCTCGCTTTCTCAGCCACAGAATGCTTCCCCATCTCTGCCTCATTTGTACCTTAGGGCTGACAGGCCCGGGTTGGTCCAGCCTGGGCCAGCCCCTGAGTGTGTCCCTCTCCTGTTGGGATTCATTAACAAAGGAATCCCTGAATAGTAGAAAGGGAGGTGAGGCCCTTTTAGGAGAGCTGGAGGGGCTCGTGTTTCCAGGAGGAAGCAAGACTCACTCTCTGCAGAAAGAGGAAGGAAGCACAGACATCAAGAGAAGCAGGGGCAGAGACTCTTAACAACATGGGCCGCGAACACAGTGGTGTGTTTTGTGCTCTGAAAAGCTTCCGGCCCTGCTTACAGGCTTTCTATTTCTGGATTTCTTCAGGAGAACGCGATCTTTGAGGTTTCAGAAGTTTTTAGACAGAATTCTTCCACTGGACTCCACTGTGGCTTTAGCTGCTTCAAAGTGGGCATCTTGTATTTGCAAATCAAAAAACCTTGATTAGGGCTTCCCAACTGGTCTAGCGGCTGCAACTCAATCCCGGCTCCAGGAAGAGTGCACGTGCCGCAGGGCAGCTGGGCCTGTGTGCCACAAGTACTGAGCCCAACCACCCTAGAGACAGAGGAAGCCACTTCAGTGAGAAGCTTGGCCACCACAACAAAGAGTGGCCCCTGCTTGCCACAACTAGAGAGACCACATGTAGCAACGAAGAACCAGCACAGCCAAAAATAAAAGTAAATATTTAAAAAAGAAAAAAAACTTAGATTAAAACAAGTCATCTCACCTCAAATCCAATGAGATCAACTTAAAGCATTTTTAATTGGCCATAATATAAATTTGTTGTATTTAATGAATCAAATATTTTGCCTACTGTTCTTTAGTTGAAAAGTGAGTGAATTAAAATATTAAAATATTTCTCTAACAAAACAATGGATCCCCCAGGATCAGTATCACCTCCGTACCCCTCTCATCCTGGGCCCGCACATACCCATTAAAAAGGCCTAGTTTTCAGGGCCCCAGGAAGAACATGAAGAAAGCATATCTGTCCCAGAAATATGATTAAACAAGCACACATAGAACATAGTTGTTTCACTTTAAAAAATCAGTTATAATTGCTTGCGTAATAAAACGATTTCTCTCTTTTACAAAATATGACAGAGCAGGCATTGATTTTTTTTTTATTCCACCATCTTTTGGAAATATCACCTCAATTTCCTCCTACTTTGGAGATAGCCAACAAGGCCTCTAAATCAAGGTGCCAGGCCTTACCAGGGGCAAGCACGTGACACACGTTTGGGCATTCAGAAGCTCCCTACTTGATACCGTGCAGAGGGAAGCAAAGACCAAAAGCTACCTGGAGTTCATTGATTGTGTGCTTGGACATCCTGCCTGAGGCTGCCCTTTAGGATCCTCCCTGGTTCTTCTGGTCTCCCTCCAGTCCTGTAAACTACCTATTTCCTCCTAGTGGATTTCCTTCCTGATTAAATCAGTCATTGCCTGTTTCTATGACTTAGACCAAAAAAATTCCTAAGCAACAGCATGTGAACTTTTGAAACTGCACTTTTCAGAGAAACATGAAAATGTTATCTTTTTTTTTCTGATTTCCAAAGTAGGATATCCTTATTATACAATAGTTAGGCAATACACAAAAGGTTTTCAAAGACTCACCCAAGACAACAGTTCCAAAGGAAACCGCTGTCAACATTTTGATATATTTTCTTCATTAATAAATATTTTTATATGATTGATCTCATCCTGCAGAGGAAAAAACCTTAAACCTACTATATTTCCCATTTGCAGGTGCCCCCAAATAGTGCAGAGAAGCCCTCCATCAGAACAGAAGCAAGACCATCTCAGTCTCCAGGCTGTGGTTAACAGTCAGGGTTCTACCCTCCTTGCCCCATATCGCTAACACTTGAGTGTTTTGCTTTTCCACCTCGTATCCGTCTTTGTTTCCTTTCTTACGTGGCAAACATTCTTGCATGCTCCCTTATATTCCAAACTCACTCTACCTCCAAACAATCTCAAAGTTCCACTCCCACCCCAAAACTCCACCCTTCCTTTCAGCCATCACCAGTTCAAATTATTTTGCAGTTAAGTCTTTCAGCTCCTCAAAAATCTGCCCCCATTTAACACTAGACATGCTAATTCTATCTAGTAATTTCCTCTTTCACCATTTGGTTTCTTTTGCCTTCTAAAAACTTTGCTTTTGTGATAAATCTGTATTGGTAGAGCATTGAACTTAATGTCCAGAAACAGGGAATATATATTAGCAGATTCATCAGATATTCATTTAAGTTTTATTATACAGAATCAATTGACTCAACAACAATTATTTATTGAGCACAATTCCCCTTAAGGCACCTTTCATCATGGTTTCTGCCCTAAAAGTAAAATGGAAGAAATAAACAACAGAGGTAAGGACACAGGTCAGAATAGACTGCTACAATTTCTACCAAGTACAATGTGATGTAGAATCATGAAAAAAAACTCTTCCAGTTCTACTTTTTCTTTTCTTTCTTTTTTTCTTTTCTATAATAGTAGGCTTAAGGTACAACCATAGGAGCAAAAACTTGTTCCGTTTATGAAGACAGAATATCTTCTGTGTATCTGAGTATCTGAGTTATTTATTTGAATGAGCTCAGGAGTCTGAAAGAATAAGTTTTAATATTTGTACTTAACCACACTGGTCTAGCCATTGTGGAAAACAGTTTAGTGGTTCCTCAAAAAGTATTAATATATGATTCAGAAATTCTACTCCTAGGTATATACCCAAAAGAAATGAAAGCAAGGACCTAAAGAGATACTTGTATACCAATGCTAACACCAGCACACGAGCCAAGAGGTGGAAACAGCCCAGTGTCCATCAACGGATGAATGGACAAACAGAATATAGTAGCTATACAATAGGATATTACTAGCCTTACAAAGGAAAGGTATTTTGATATATGCTACATGGCTGAATCTTGAAAACATTATGTTTTGTGAAAGAAGACAGATATATACAGACGTGTATGATTCTACTTATATGAAGTATTTGAAGAAGGCAAATTCATGGAGACAGTAGAATAGAGAGTAACAGGGGTTGAGGAGAAAGAATTATTGTTTGATAGGTACAGGGTTTCTGTTTGAGATGATGAAAAATTATAGAAATAGATATTGGTGATGGTTGTAGAACATTGCAAATACTTAATGCCACTCAACTCTACAGTTGGAAATGGTTAAAATGGTAAACTTTGGGTCTTTATATTTTAGCACAATAAAAAAATGTCTACACTTACAACAAATAACAAACTGAAGAATGGTTCGAAATACAGAAATAAGTTGCTCACTGAAGTCTATGATCAAGATTAAACATCCAGTATATGCATCTAAGGCTATAAGTTATGTGTGTCCCCACTTAGGGAAATCTAATAGAAGTATAAAAATAAATGGCTCTATTTTATAGAGGGATTTATCCAAGTATTCCTTTAAAAAGGTGCTTCCCCGGTAAATTTATTGTTTGCTAATTGATCATGAGCAGCCCAAGAAAGTCCGTTGAGAGCAGAAACACTCTGTGGAAAGAGGAATCAGGAAGCTGAGGTCCCTCTCTAGCACACAGTCTATCACACAGGAGACCAACCACATGTGTTTCTCTCTCCGCAGAGGAGCTCTGGCCCCTTTCAAGGCTTCTAGGAGAATCCAACATAGCTGAAGTGAGTTGGGATTACGATGGTGAGAACAGGAAAAAGTGAAAGTGTTAGTTGCTCAGTTAGGTCTGATTCTATGTGACCCAATGGACTGTAGCCTGCCAGACTCTTCTGTCCTTGGGATTTCCCAGGCAAGAATACTGGAGTGGGTTGCCATGCCCTCCTCCAGGGGATCTTCTTTAACCAGTGATCAAACCCAGGTCTCTTGCATTGCAGGAGGATACTTCAGCACCTGAACCAACAGGAAAGCTCTTGGTGAGAGCATTAGCTACCTTCTGGTGGGCTGCAGTCCATGGGGTCGTGAAGAGTCGGGCACAACTGAGCGACTTCACTTTTACTTTTCTCTTTCATGCACCGGAGAAGGAAATGGCAACCCACTCCAGTGTTCTTGCCTGGAGAATCCCAGGGACAGGGGAGCCTGGTGGGCTGCCGTCTCTGGGATCGCACAGTCGGACGTGACTGAAGCGACTTAGCAGCAGCAGCAGCAAGTAGATGACCTGAGCTTTCATTTCAATCACTCAGCAACCTTTCCAATTGGACCACAAACTCCTTGAGGGCAGGGATCAGATTTCTCTATAGTATGTTACCTTGCAAGTCTGCCACATGCACTGGATGCATATTATTACTTACTGAATGAATTAGTTAATAACTTTCGTACAAAATGTCAGTGAAAGGTCAAACAAAAATAGTCATGAAGCAGCTCTGAAATTATAATGGATAAGAAATCCAGTGAGTCATAAAAGTTCAGATGACACAGGTAATCTTAGAGAACCTCTCCTCAAAGCCTAAAGTGAGCAAAATCTGTGTCCATGCTTATCCTATCTTCTCCTACAAAGGGGAGCTATTTTCCACTGCATTTGTAATTCCGTCTTGTACCCAAATGTACCACATTCACTGGGTTCACCATAAATACTGTTGACAGAGTGAATGACAAGGCAAAAAATAGCTTGCAGTACTTTTCATTTTTTACAAGTGTGGAAAGCATACTAAACCATCTGCTGATTAAAAATATGCGTGTTTTGACTTGCATATGACTCAAATTAACATACATAAATCCAGCATCTCCACATCACTAGACTCACAGCCACAGCCAATAAATTTCCATGTTTCTTCAGATTCATCAATCCCAGAGTGACATGGTTAAGTTATCAGGCACAAAATACACAGTAATGGTTTATAACTAAAAGCTAACTCATGCTTTATTTCAATTCAATGATCATTTATCCTCTAAAAATAAAATAGGCCTAAGATCATTGGGAATCTAAAACTTTATGTTCAGATTTGCTCTATAAATAACTCACGTCACCATGGGAAACTAAAATTTGAAGTACAGAACAGAAACCATAATCCCTCAATATAATGAATTAGGATTAGCCAAAGCTATTGTTGGGGCTTCCCTCATAGCTCAGTTGGTAAAGAATCTGTCTGCAATGCAGGAGACCTGGGTTCATTTCCTGGGTTGGGAAGATACCCTGGAGAAAGAAATGGCAACCACTTCAGTATTCCTGCCTGGAGAATCCCATGGACAGAGGAGCCTGGCAGGCTACAGTCCATGGGGTCACAAGAGTCGGACACAAATTAGCGACTCAACCAGCACCAAAGCTGCTGTTGTTTAGTCGCTAAGTCATGTCTGACTATTTGTGACTTCATGGACTGTACCCTACCAGGCTTCTCTGTCCGTGGTGCTTCCCAGGCAAGAATACTGGAGTGGGTTGTTATTTACTTCTCAAGAGAATCTTCCCGACACAGGGATTGAACCTACATCTCCTTCATTGCAGGTAGATTCTTTTTACTGCTGAACCACTAGAGAAGCCCATTAACCAAAGTATTACATGTTGAATCCTAACACTTTGTTGCCTTACATAACCCCAGAAATGTATATGGTCTCAAGCTGCAGCTTCTAGAACATAGCTTCTACCTGCCAGTCTGCTCCCACTGGTCCATCACCACCACATTCTCTCCATGATTGCCTGGAGCAGAGAAGATTCTCTGAGAAGCAGAGAAACAGCTCTGTTTTATAATACTGATGTACTACTAATCCTATATACTGTACTACTAATGGACATGTCAAACTTCATGGAAGGAGAAAACATCCAAACTGCAAACCTAGGTCAGATGAAACATCAGTTCAGTTCAGTTCAGTTACTGAGTCCTGTCCAACTCTTTGTGACCCTATGGACTGCAGCACCCCTGGAGCTTACTCAAGCTCATGACCAGTGAGTTGGTGATGCCATCCAACCATCTCATCCTCTGTCATCCCCTTCTCCTCCCACCTTCAATCTTTCCCAGCATCAGGGTATTTTCAAAGGAGTCAGTTCTTCTCATCAGGTGGCCAAAGTATTGGAGTTTCAGCTTCAACATCAGTCCTTCCAATGAATATTCAGGACTGATTTCCTTTAGGATTGACTAGGTTGATCTTCTTGCTGTCCAAGTGACTCTCAAGAGTCTTCTCCAACACCACAGTTCAAAAGCATCAATTCTTCTGCACTCAGCTTTCTTTATAGTCCATCTCTCACATCCATACATGATTACCGGAAAAACCACAGCTTTGACTAGATGGACCTTTGTTGGCAAAGTAATGTCTCTGCTTTTTAATATGCTGTCTAAGTTAGTCATAACTTTCTTCCAAGGAGCAAGCGTCTTTTAACTTCATGGCTGCACTCACCATCTGCAGTGATTTTGGAGCCCCCAAAAATAAAGTCTGTCACTGTTTCCATTGTTTCCCCACTGATTTGCCATGAAGTGATGGGACCAGATGCCATGATCTTAGTTTTCTGAATGTTGAGNTTCCAAGGAGCAAGCGTCTTTTAACTTCATGGCTGCACTCACCATCTGCAGTGATTTTGGAGCCCCCAAAAATAAAGTCTGTCACTGTTTCCATTGTTTCCCCACTGATTTGCCATGAAGTGATGGGACCAGATGCCATGATCTTAGTTTTCTGAATGTTGAGTTTTAAGCTATCAGGCCTAGACAAATTAAGAGGGGGTTAAGGGAATTCCCTGGTGATACAGTGGTTGGAATGTCATGCTTCCACTGCCAGGGGCCAGGTTCAATCCCTGGCAGGGGAATATGATCCCACAAGCTGTGCATTGTGGCCAGAAAGAGAGGCGGTCAGTCACTGTTACTGAGATACATAGCCCTTTCCTCTTAACTTCTCAGTCTCTCGTGATTCACCTCCGTCTAGAGTACCTGTCTTGGAGAAGGCAAAGGCAACCCACTCCAGTACTCTTGCCTGGAAAATCCCATGGATGGAGGAGCCTGGTAGGCTGCAGTCCATGGGGTCACTAAGAGTCGGGCACAACTGAGCGACTTCACTTTTACTTTTCACTTTCATGCATTGGAGAAGGAAATGGCACCCCACTCCAGTGTTCTTGCCTGGAGAATCCCAGGGATGGAGGAGCCTAGTGGGCTGCTGTCTATGGGGTTGCACAGAGTCGGACATGACTGAAGCGACTTAGCAGCAGCAGAAGGGGCAGAGTACCTGTCTACAGCCAGAGATGGAGCCTGGGCTCTCTGGCGTCAAACCTCCTTTAAACCCTGCTATTAACAAACCACTGGCAACATATAAATAAATGCCCAGCACTTTGGTCATTGGGTCCTCCCAGGACTGCTGGCACTGAGCCACTGAGGATGATGGAAATCTTTCCAGAGCAGTATTTCCTAACCTTGTCTGGTGATAAGAATCATTTAGGGCTGTTGACATAAATGCAGATTCCCAGGACCTTCCCTGAGATGTTCATTTTTAGTAGGTCTGTTTGGGGTCCAGGAATCTGAATATTTAACAAGGCCTCAGATAATGCTCTTCACCAGGGAATTTGGGGAGATTCAGTATATTCTTCAAAGTGTGCCTTGAGTCTCCCAGGGGGAGGGAGTTGCCCTGTGTGGATTCAAGCCTTGTCATCTCAGGGGATAATGAAGGTGAGTATGCTTTGTTCACTGGGAAGTCTCTGTAGATCCAAGGCGTTGTTATCATTATTATGTATGATACTTGAACCGTTGCCGCTGGGACAGTGTGCAGCGCTGGGGTGGACGTCTCCTCAGTGTACGCGCTAAAGGACCAGTCCCAATCTCTGTGCATGTGCTGTGCTATCGCGTTTGTTTGTGACTGTCTGGATTGTAACCCACCAGGCTCCTCTGTCCGTGGAGATTCTCCAGACAAGAATACTGGAGTGGGTTGCCATGCCCTCCTCCAGGGGATCTTTCCGACCCAGGGATCGAACCCAGGTATCCCACATTGCAGGCAGATTCTTCATTGTTTGAGCCACCAGTGAAGAGGAGTGGCCCAAGGCAGAGGCGAAAGGGGGTAGGAGGAGCCCAGGCTAGAATCTGGAAATGAATATGTATGTATTTCAATCCACAGCTGCTCTGGTTCCTGATATAAATTAAAGGAAGAAAGAGAGAGAGTCAGGGAGAAAATGTAAACAGAGTGAATTTTCCAGATATTAAAGACAGAATGTGTTTGCTGAATTATTCATTTATGGAACTTCCAATTTTATTTTTCAGTACTACTACGTGTATAAATGTAAGCTGGCCTCTGAGATGGAGCTCGGTGCTAACATAAGCAGCTGTATGGGGGGTTGCTCTGCACGGTGGGTGCCTGTGAGGTTTAGTCACCTACATGGGGTGGCCACAGCCGGGAAAAGTCTCTATGCTGGCTGTTTTGCTGCTGACTTCACCAGAAATTAAAGATGGATCTGTAATTAGAGCACTGTCTCCCCCATGGACACAAAGACCAGGTCCTTCCTTACAACACGGATGAGGAAAATTTGCAATGATGCCAGAAATGAAAGAAGTGCAAATTCTTGCAGGGTGTTGGGAGGTCGTTTGGAAATAACAACCACTTTTTTTCTTTTTTTTTTTTTTGAGATTTTTAACAAGAGGTTTTGAGTTAAATCGTAGATTCTAGAATTACCTGGCACTAACAAAAGGAACATCATGCTCCAGGTCTCCTTAGAAAGATGAATCCTGTGATTGACAATGTTCCTGCATAGGAACAGAAATGGACCAGCTTCTCATGATCTCACCTAAAGCCATGTTTTATACTACTAAATAATAGCAACTCAATTCAGCAATGGCACATTATACAAATAAATAGAATGAATGAGTAGAGCAGTTACTCTCTCCAGTGAAATTGTTTGGGGAAAATCCTTCAAGTTTCTGAACAAATTTTTAAAGATACAAGAATTTAAAGGTATGCTCCTCAAAGTCAGAAATGTGTCTTAGCCTCTAATATAAAATCTGTATAAATAGTGATAAAACAAATTGAGTGAAATGTTGATAAGTGATAAATCTTGCTGAATGGTGTATAGTTCATTGAACAATTTAAGTGACCCTCTAAATGTTTGAAATGAATTCAAAATAAAGGTAAAAGGAATACAGGGGGGGAAAAAAAAAAAAGAATCTGTGTCTCTTTCTGTTGTGACAAACATTCCTAAGTAGTTGAGTTGCAATCAGAAGATAGCTTTGGGATAGATAATTGGGAAGTATGCGTGTGTGCTAAGTCACTTCAGTCACATCCAAGTCTTTGCGACCCTGTGGACTGTAGCCCTCCAGGCTCCTCTGTCCATGGGATTCTCCAGGCAAGAATACTGGAGTGGGTTGCCATGCCCTCCTCCAGGTTAGATGCCAAAAGTATGTTAAATGCCAAATATACCTCAGAGTAGCCTCTTTTGACCATCACATAAAACGTGCAAGAGACACTTAACTGTTCTCATTTTCAACTATCATTCTTTAGGTCTCATCGCTTTTTTCCTCAGATAGGTATGAAACAGAGTTTTTCCACATTCATCCCGCTGACAAAATCTCAGCCACGGAAAGGCTCCCTTTAAGACTAACAAGGTTTTTATCTCCCGGAGTTGGGCAGATAACGATTTTGCTGGCCACTCAGAATTACCAGAGAGAGCAGAAACTGGAGCAGTGCAGACAGAGGCTATCCCCACAGGAAAAGCACATCAACCAGGGCAGTCAGAGCTCTGGCCTCCTCCCTCACTTAACCCTGCACCAACTCGACTGTGGGTCTTTTGATTCCCTGCGCACCTTTCTCTGTTGAAGCGGAATGGGAAATTTCAGGGTGACATTAGAGGGGGTGGTGACAACCTGTGAAGGAAGGAAAACTGTATAAGGACTTAGAGAATCCACCCTAACTAATTTACCGCCCTAGATCAGTTACGTCACTGCTCAAGAACCTGTTTCTCATGTCTGCCTCTCCATTGCTGCCCTGCAAATAGGTCATCAATGCCATCTTTCTAGATTCCATATATAGGCATTAATATGTGATATTTGGTTTTTTTCTTTCTGATTTATTTCAGCCTACATAATAGGCTCTACCTACATCGACCTCATTAGGACTGACTCAAATTGTTTTTTATAGCTGAGTAATATTCCACTGCGTATATGTACCACAATTTCTGTCGATGGACATCTAGGTTGTTGCCACGTCCTACACAGAAAACAGACTTGTTGACAGAGTTGGGGAAGGAGAGGGTAGGATAAATTGAGAGAACAGCATAGAAACATACGTTACTGTATGTAAAATAGATAGCCAGTGGGAATTTGGCGTGTGACTCAGGGAGCCTGGCCCAGTGCTCTGTGACAACCTAGAGGAATGGGATGGAGAGAAAGACAGGAAGGAAGGGGACATATGCATACCTGTGGCTGATTTATGTTGATGTATGGCAGAAGCCAATACAATATTGCCAAGCAATTGTCCTCCAGTTAAAAAAAAAAAAGTAGAAACAATTTGTTCCCTTGACTGAAAGGGGGCAGCTTAGATCCAACCTGTGATCTTGACCTGGAAGAATTCTCCCTGCTCAGGACGAGTGGGAAGAACAAGTGGGTTCTAGGCTGTGGTTTTCTCAGGATGGTTCTGCTTTTTATCTGTTACCATGTTAATGTTTCATATAAGATTTCATTTTCTGAAAAGTATCCCACGCTAGAGAAAGTTGGCAAACTCCTGGACTGGAACCACTGTTTCCTTTCAGCTCTCACACACTCTGATTCTTCAACATCCAGTGCCGAGAAGGGTGAATGCCTGCTAAAGCAGCCAAAAGCTCCCAATTATAATACGTAGATGTGGATAGAATCCACAAAGTGAAAAGACATTTGAAGGAGATAAAAGAGGAAACTTAGAGAAATCCAGACGGCACATCTCTCTTCGGGTTAGGAAAGAGACCTGTATCATTCATTCTTACTTCACTTCTTACAGTAATATCTGCCCCTTACTCAAGATTCTTGATTCTGTAGAACAGATTCTCCTGTGGACCTATTAAATTATGCAGGAGTCTGGGTTCTGAGATTCTGGATTTACAGATATAGAGATGGAACTTTTTCAGCTACCTCATTCTAGTTTGGTTTTAAGATCCACAGGTCATTTTGACGTGTAACTAGGGTTACGCAGAGAATCTCTGCTTGGCTTCAGCTCACCAACCTTCACTAAGATCATTCCCTAAGATAATTCCCTCCCACAATGTCAGTTGTTATTTTTAGGCAGATAGCTCCAATCTGAACTCTCAGGAGGCATCCATTCCCTATCTGGGTGTTTCAGAAGATCTTCACCCACCAAACAGCCTTGTCTCCGATGTCATTCTATCTATTAGTGGCCAAGCCCTTCTTTCAGTGTCTAACACTTCCAGTGACATGAAGGCATCCTTGATTCTGCCACTTCTATGCTCCCAGCATCCTATCTGCACAAACCTAACAAGCCCACCCCTGTATCTGACCCCAAATTAGATCCCGGCCTCCTGTTCCTACTGCCCCTCTTCAACCATGCTCCCTTTATGTCTTGTCTATAGGGGCTATAGCCACTTTACAGGGCTCCCATTCTTCCATCTTCACCCTCTTTGATCCATATTGACCTGACTTTGTTAGCCCCTTGTTTATATAACTATAATGATTCCCTGTGGCCTACCTTTTAAAACATAAACTCCTTCATCTATCTTTTAGGTGCCACAGTAGGAACCCAATCTGTTTCCAGTCTCATCTTTAGATACACAGCAGCTTGATCCACACAATCCACCAAACAAAGAGCACTGCTCTCTTTTGCAAACATGTCCTAGGCTTTCCTGACTACTTGCCTTCACTCTCAATGCCCTCTCAGCCCAGAAGACCCTCCTCCCTTCTGTGCCCCTCCCTCCCTGAAGGCTCCCACAGCCTCCAAATGAATCTGAGGCACAATGAGAAAACACTGTGTGTGACACTCTTTCATGGCAGTCATTGTATCCTGCCTTGCGTGTGGTTATCTGTGGCTGTATCTTCTCCCCTTTACTGAGCTGTGGCTGAGCTCTTCAGAGCACTCTTCCTTGAGCTTGTAGTTGTATAGAAAGAGGAGCCAGAAAGTCCTTTGTTGAAACTACAGCTCTGCCACCCAACAGCTGTTTGAGCTGGTTCACATTACTTAATCCTCCAGTTTTACTTTCCCCATCTGTAAAATAGGGATATGCGGTTCCTAGGAGTAGTGTGAAGTTTGAATACGTATAAGGTACCAGACACAGAAAAGGCTCTCATCAAATGGTGGTTCTCATTAGCAATGTCAAACGGAGGCTGTTGTCTACCATGCTAGGTAATGTTCTGCTCACCCAGATTGATGGAAGCCTTCCTCTATAGATATTCACCACTCAGTTCTCTTTACTCATTGAGATGATGACGGGGCTATTTCAAATTTTGAGACAAAATTCTGAAGCAGAGTATTGCCTTCTTCCCTATTACCTGTTGCTGCTGCTGCTAAGTCACTTCAGTCGTGTCCGACTCTGTGCGACTCCATAGACGGCAGCACACCAGGCTCCCCTGTCCCTGGGATTCTCCAGGCAAGAACACTGGAGTGGGTTGCCATTTCCTTCTCCAAAGCATGAAAGTGAAAAGTGAAAGTGAAGTTTCTCAGCCATGTCCGACTCTTAGCGACCCCATGGACTGCAGCCTACCTGGCTCCTCTGTCCATGGGATTTTCCAGGCAAGAGTACTGGAGTGGGATGCCATTGCCTTCTCCGCTATTACCTGTTGGCCAGTAACAATTTAAGGGTTGGCAGTAATACTTAGTGAAACGGCAGGTAGAAAGAAAAGGGAAGAAAGAGCAGCAAGAAAAGTCTGGATTAAAATACCCAGCAGCACATATTGAGAGACATAAAACGTCTACAATTTTGCCAGGCAAATACTATCAAGTTACACTATGCAGTATGTAAAGGAATAATTCACCATAGTCAGGGAGGTAGAAATCGTTAAATAATAGGAGAGTTATAATACATCAAATAATTACATAAAATTTAAAAAAATGCTTCTATAGATGTTTAAAGTGTATTTGATAAGATTTATTTATTTATTTATTTTTAACCGAGTTTATTTTATTTTTTAATTTAATAAATAAAAATTGATAAGATTTAATACCAATCCCTAATAATATTATTTTAAGAGTAGAAATAAAAAATATTTCTTTAATATAAGAAAATAGTGTAAGATTAAAACCAATATTATATTTATTTAATAGTAAATTAGTGATATCACCATTAAAAACATGTAGAAAAGAAGGAATATTACTTAATATTGTTCTGAAAGTTATAGCCAATGCAATATGACATAATACAAAATGAAAACTATATATTATTAATGAAGAGATAAAATGATGTTTATTTTGGGATGAAATCACTATACTAGTCCAAAGAAATAATTTAAAAAGTTGATTAAACACAAGAGTATGAATGTGAGATGAGCAGACAGAAATAAAAAGCATTCCAACATAACTGAAATTATTAGCTAGACACTTGCAAAGTATGGGGCTTCCCTGGTGGCTCAGTGGTAAAGACTCCACCTGCAATGCAGGAGATATGGGAAATCCGGGAGATTCGGTTTGATCCCTTGGTTGGGATGATCCCCTGGAGGAGGAAATGGTAACCCACTCCAGTATTCTTCCCTAGAGAATCCCATGGACAAAGGAGTTCGGTGGGCTACAGTGAATGGGATCACAAAGAATCAGACATGACTGAGCATGCACACAGTTTTAAAATATATATTTATATGTAGTACTAAAAAAGATTTGAGATGGTTATGAGAAAAAATTAATACAGAAAGCCCATACACAGTAACAATAAAAAATAAGACATCCTAGAAGTGGCATAATGCATAATGTCTTTCACCTATTCAAAGAAAAGAGCAAAATTTTGAGATATATGTATTAAAGCTTGAGAAAATGGAAAAACACACTGTGTTCCTGCACAGGAAGACATTGTTATAAACATTTTCAAAATATTACAGGTTTAATCAAGATCCTCAACGAGTATTTATTGAGCACCTACTATATGCTTAACAAAATTCTAGGTATTGAGGATAGCCAGGTGAGCAGGGAAAAACACAGACACTCTGCCCGCATGGTGTGTAGACACTTACGGAGTTGACACACCAAACAAACACTTTACTAAAATGTCTAGAAATGATACATGCATTGAATAAAAGTAAAATAGGTTTTGAGAGAGAATGAAAGGTAGGAGATACTGTTTAGAATAGAAGGATCAGGCAAGGCCTCTAAACAAGTAACATTTGAACAGATATTTTGAAGAAAATGCAGCAGAAAGCCATGTGGCTGTCTGTAGGAACAGTGTTTCTTGCAGAGGGAACAGCACATCCAAAGACCAGACATAGAACCATGTCTTCCAGGAATAATGAGTAATCCAGTGTTACTAAAGTGGAAAAAGTGGGATGGGCATCAACGGGAGACAAAGACACAGGTAATGAGGGACAGAGCACATGTGGGCCTGTAGACCACACAGGTAGTTGAGGTTTTGTCCTAAGTTTGGTGGTAGCCATTAGAAGATTTCAATCAGGTGAGAATGTGATCTAATTACATTTAAAAGATTTTTCTGGTCTCCCTGCTGAGAATAGAAAAGGTCAAAGTGAGAGGGAATAGTGAGATCAACTAGGAGACTATTTCAATAACTCAGGCTGAAAAAATACATTCATATTGAATAGTGGGGTAGATAAATCAAAAGTGGAATCCAGATAGAGGTTGGAGATAGACATAGAAGATTTGCCGATGGGGCGAGTCAAAATTCTCCAAGCCAGGCTTTAATAGTATGTGAACTGTGAACTTCTAGATGTTCAAGCTGGTTTTAGAAAAGGCAGGGGAACCAGAGATCAAATTGCCAGCATCCAGTGGATCATTGAAAAATCAAGAGCATTCCAGGAAAACATCTACTTCTGTTTTATTGACTATGCCAAAGCCATTGACTGTGTGGATCACAAGAAACTGTGGAAAATTCTGAAAGAGATGGGAATACCAGACCACGTGACCTGCCTCTTGAGAAACCTGTATGCAGGTCAGGAAGCAACAGTTACAACTGGACATGGAACAACAGACTGGTTCCAAATAGGGAAAGAAATAAGTACATCAAGGCTGTATATTGTCACCCTGCTTATTTAACTTCTATGCAAAGTACATCATGAGAAACGCTGGACTGGAAGAAACACAAGCTGGAATCAAGATTGCCAGGAGGAATATCAATAACCTCAGATATGCAGATGACACCACCCTTACGGCAGAAAGTGAAGAAGAACTAAAGAGCCTCTTGATGAAAGTGAAAGAGGAGAGTGGAAAATGCTGGCTTTAAGCTCAACATTCAGAAAACGAAGATCATGGCATCCAGTCCCATCACTTCANAAGATCAAAAGTATTCAGTATTCATCTGGATAGATTTTCAGGCTGTGTGACTCTTTCCATCTATTTAGTCAAGATTTCGGTAGTTAGCAACACTTCTATCTGGGTTTCTAAGCATTCGTAAAGCTTAACAACTTAGTGTAGGCATATCAAGATCATTCTTTTGTTTAAAACAAGTGTGTGTCAAGCACCTCTTGTGTGCTAAGCTCTATTTTTTGCAGCTGATGTTAGAGTGAAGGGGAAGATAGATAAGGCCCCTGACTTGATGGAGTTCACATTGTAGTATGAACTTAAATTCTATTCTTCTAATGTTCTAATTCACATTCCCAAAAGCAATAGAGAGGGATGACCACTTTACTGGATTGGGCTTTTATTGTTCTTGCTTTTAAAATGAAGAAAGGTACAAAAAAATTAAGGCATTGTTACGGGTTGAATTATGTACATGAAAAATACAAGTCCTTACCCCATTACCTCAGAATGTGGCCTTACTTGGAAGTAGGTTTTTTTCACAGATGTAATTAGTTACGATGAAGTCATTAGGGTGGGCCTTTATATAGGATGACTTTTGGACACAGAGACATACACACAGGGAAAANATGAAAAATACAAGTCCTTACCCCATTACCTCAGAATGTGGCCTTACTTGGAAGTAGGTTTTTTTCACAGATGTAATTAGTTACGATGAAGTCATTAGGGTGGGCCTTTATATAGGATGACTTTTGGACACAGAGACAGACACACAGGGAAAATGCCGAGTGAAGATGAAGACAGAGATCGGGGCTGTGCAACTACAAGCAAGGAATGCCAGTGACCGCAGCAAACACCAGAAGCTAGGAGTGGGGAATGGAACGGGTTCTCCCCTGCAGCATCCAGACGGGCCTAACCCATCAGTCTCAGATGTCCACTCTCCAGAATGGAGAGACAGCACCTTAAACACCGTGTTGAAACTGCCCAGGCTGTGGTACTTCATTATGGCAGCCTGAGCAGACAAATCCAGGCATATTTATTTTGAGTTCCCCTAAAAGCAAAGACTGAGAAAAGAACTGGGGAGTGTTAATGTTTGTTTGACAATTGTCCACAGGATGTAAAGCTTGCTCTCAGAGGTATAGCAATGTTTAGTTAGTTTGTTTTCTCTTATTTTCCCAGTGGGGTTTAGACCTAAAAGATGACCAAACAAACCAAAGGCGTTCAGTGAACAATAAAGGTCTCCACCACAAATTGCCAAATGTCAGTAGTACTCAACAATTAGAGGACTTCCCAGGTGGTGCTAGTAGTAAAGAATCCACCTGCCGATGCAGGAGACATACGAGGCACGGGTTCGAGCCCTGACTCAGGAAGATCCCCTAGAGGAGGTCATGGCAACCCACTCCAGTATTCTTGCCTGGACAACCCCATGGACAGAGGAGCCCAGTGGGCTACAGTCCATAAGATTGCTTCAGACGTGATTGAAGCGATTTAGCATGCATGCACGTGACAAACAGAAAGGAATGCAGGAGTGGATCTAGATTTGGTGAGGCTTGAAGTTAATCTACTCCAAAAGTATCAAATTATAAATAAAAACTTAGGTACAAAAGTCAATATTTACTTAGAATAGAAAAGAATTTAAACAAATCACAAATATTAGAAAGATGATATACTACAAATATCCCTAAATCTAGAAGAAGGCAACATTCTTGTTTTTCAGTTACATCACATCCTTTCATAATGCTTTTTTCCTACATATTTTGGCTGCATGCTTTTTGATCACCTCTTCATGTGGCACCAAGTCTGCAATATGGTTTTCAGTAGAGAGAAAAGTGTCTTCCTCTAGCATGGCTGGTCAAAATTTGTGTTTCATTATTGATAGATGCAATGCATAAAACATGTAACTTCACACACAGATGTACTCACTGCTACAGGATGGTGAGCCAGAAAGACAGGCATTCTAATAAAATCTATTTTAGATGATTTCTAGAAAAATGTATTTGGAGTTTATATAAAATGTATAATCAAGTATACTTCTGACAAGAGAGAATTTCTGCTTTGATATGGCATTGATGATAACTGAATCTGCTGCTTATAATTTCACACATCTGACACTTGGAGCAATTTTCCACAGAATTCCTTCTGGCTCTAATCATTGCAAACCTTGTTTCTTTCTATTCCCCACATACTTCCAGTGCTAGGTGCTGCAGGACACTTTCTTATCCTGACATGACCTCTGCCCAGGTCCTTCAAGCCACAATGCCTGGTAAGTTGACTAAAGGGCAGGAAGAGTGTCCAAAAGTCAGTCTATACCAGGTCAGCCAGAAATAGCTTAACTATATGAGTGACTGGGACCTCATAAATATATATCGGTTCAGTTCAGTTCAGTTCATTTCAGTCGCTCAGTCGTGTCCAACTCCCTGCGACTCCATGAATTGCAGCATGCCAGGCCTCCCTGTCCATCACCAACTCCCCGAGTTCACTCAGACTCACGCCCATTGAGTCAGTGATGCCATCCAGCCATCTCATCCTCTGTTGTCCCTTTCTCCTTCTGCCCCCAATCCCTCCCAGCATCAGAGTCTTTTCCAGCGAGTCAATTCTTCATATGAGGTAGCCAAAGTACCCTGAGCCAAAACTTACTGTGTCCCCAGCTCAACTTTCCTGTAACCAGATCCCCAAAAGGCTTGTGTCCTTAGTAGCACCACTTGACTACACTATGACACATGAAAGTATTTTAATTTTTTGCAAAGTGCACAAAATTCTATAACTATGTGAATGTTATAGAATGTTGTAGGTCCCTCCCAGGACCTTTGAAGGAGCCCACATGTGCAAGGATACCTCTACAAGAGGAACTAGGAAGCTTAAATTTCACTCACCTCATGGTAGGCCTAGCTTTTACGATGCTAAATGAATGACCAAAAGCTTCCTCACACCCATGTTCTTTGTATAGTTAATTTTTGATAATTTGCATTTTGGCAGCAGAGAATAAAGTTTAGACAACCCTTCTGGGGCAATGTTTGACTGTGAGGAATGGAAAGAGAGTGGGTAAATGAGAGAGGAATTATTAGAAGAATTGGAAAGTGGTCATGTGGATGGAAATTATGAGCCATGAGGGGGAAATATAAGCATTTCCTCTGTCCTTTATATTTAACACGAAGTATAGAAAATGATCCTCAAAGACAAGATGTCTATCTGATTTGTTCAACCAAGGGAGTCAGAGGACTTGCTTTTGTTCAATACAGAAAGGTCTGCAACTAAAGAACCTATCTACTAAAAGTTAATTTGAGCTGTTCTTTGGTATCTTATTTTCATTTAGACCTCAGACCAAATTATTTTCTTAACCATGTATATAAATGGAAAGTATACAAGGTTTGTTTTTAGGCTTGGTGATAGTAAATTAGAAAATGCCAAAGTCTGCGTCTATTAAAGTGGCAGTAATGATAATGTTAGTTTGTAGGCAACTAAATTCTGTTTGGTTTTGTATTCCTTGGTTTAACTGAAGGCATCAGTGTTAAATAAGAAGAGACCTTAGCTATTGGGTAGATTTCTTTATAATAACAGGAGCACTCTTCTGGTTAATAATCAAATTACACTATTAGGTCTTCAGATTCTTCAAGCTAGGCTTCAACAATAGGTAAACTGAGAACTTCCAGATGTCAAAAATGGATTTAGAAAAGGCAGAGGAATCAGAGATCAATTCCCAACATCTGCTGGATCATAGAAAAAGCAAAAGAATTCCAGAAAAACATCTACTTCTGCTTCATTGACTATGCTAAAGCCTTTGACTGTATGGATCAAACCACACTGTGGAAAATTCTTTGAGAGATGGGAATTCCAGAGCACCTTACCTGCCTCCTGAAAAATCTGTATGCAGGTCTGCTGCTGTTGCTAAATTGCTTCAGTTGTGTCTGACTCTGTGTGGCCCCAGAGACGGCAGCCCAACAGGCACCCCTGTCCCTGGGACTCTCCAGGCAAGAACCCTGGAGTGAGTTGCCATTTCTTTCTCCAATGCATGAAAGTGAAAAGTGAAAGAGAAGTCATTCAGTTGTGTCCAACTCCTAGAGACCACATGGAGTGCAGCCTACCAGGCTCCTCTGTCCATGGGATTTGCCAGGCAAGAGTACTGGTGTGGGTTGCCATTGCCTTCTCAAGAAGCAACAATTAGAAATGGACATGAAAAAATGGACTGGTTAAAAATTGGGAAAGGAGTACATCAAAGTTGTATATTGTTACCTTGCTTATTTAACTTAAATGCAGAGTAAATCATGCAAAATGCTGGGCTGGATGAAGCACAAGCTGGAATCAAGATTGCTGGGAGAAATATCGATAACCTCAGATATGCAGATGACACCACCCTTATGACAGAAAATGAAGAGGAGCTAAAGAGCCTTTTGAAGAAAGTGAAAGAAGAGAGTGAAAAAGCTGGCTTAAAACTCAACATTTAAAAAACGAAGATCACGGCATCTGGTCCCATCAGTTCATAGCAAATAGATGTGGAAACAATGGAAACAGTGTCAGACTTTATTTTCTTGGGCTCCAAAAATCACTGCAGATGGTGACTGCAGCTATGAAATTCAAAGACCTTGGCCTTTGGAAGAAAAGCTATGGCCAAATTAGACAGCATATTGAAAAGCAGAGACATTACTTTGCCAACAAAGATCTGTATAGTCAAAGCTATGTTTTTTCCAATAGTCATATATGGAGATGAGAGTTGGACTATAAAGAAAGCTAAACACCAAAGGACTGATGCTCTAGAACTGTGATGTTGGAGAAGACTCTTGAGAGTCCCTTGGAATGCAAGACGATCAAACCAGTCCATCCTAAAGGAGATCAACCCTGAATATTCATTGGAAGGACTGATGCTGAAGCTGAATCTCCAATATTTGGCCATCTGATGGGAAAAACTGACTCACTGGAAAAGACCCTGATGCTGGGAAAGACTAAAGGCAGGAGGAAAAGGGGATGACAGAGGACAATATGGTTGGATGGCATCAATGACTCAGTGGACGTGAGTTTGAGCAAACTCCAGGAGATGGTGAAGGACAGGGAGGCCTGGTGTGCTGCAGTCCATGGGGTTCCAAAGAGTCGGACACAGCTGAGCAACTGAACAACAAATTAGATCTTCAGATCGAGGAAAGGCAAATAAATAAATTTCAAAGGCATTAACATGCAATCTATTTTTAGTTAGCATGAAAACAAAGAATAGATCAATGAAAGTAACAAGGACTTTAACAGGTTTTGACTTCAGTCAGTTAAAACAGCTATAGATCACTGGATGTCTTCCCCACCAAGCTGCTGGTACTGCTAGGCAGGGAAATATGTTGATAAAGGGATCAGAACCTCCAACTGCCTTGATTTGTTCTGTCCTGTATTTATTTTCTCCTGCTTTGGGAACAAATTACCACAAATGTACTAGTTTGCTCAGTCACTTAGTTGTGTCCCACGCTTTGCAACCTCCTGGACTGTAGCCCACCAGGCTCCTCTGTCCATAGGATTTCCCAGGCAAGAATACTGCAGGGGGTTGTCATTCTCTTCTCCAAGGGATCTTCCTGACCCAGGGATTGAACCTGGGTCTCCTGCGTCTCCTTAATCACATCTGCAAAGCTCTTTGTCATGTAAAATAACTTACTCACAAGTTCAGGGGATTAAAATATGGACATCTTTGGTGGTAGGGGGAGTTCTTTACTCTTCCCTCCACATTTCCCTAGCCTAGAATGTGGAATGGGGTGTGGGGTCAGCAGCCTTCCCACTCTTCTGCAAGAAACATCTCATGGAACATCTCCATTCTTAATCTATTGAAGGGAAAGTTTTTCTACAGCAGTGGTATAAGAGTAAGATAGATGTGAACAGCTTTTCTCTTTTAAAATTAATAATGATGATGATAATAGTAATGCTGGAGTACCTGAGAGATATTGAGGGTTCAGTTACAGACCCTCATAGTAAAGCAAACACTAATAAAGCAAATCACACACATTTTTGGTTTCCCAGCACACATAAAATTATGTTTATGCTATACTGTAGTTTATTAAGTACCTAATGCCACTAGGCCTAAAAAAAAATGTTTGCACACACCTTAATTTAAAAACATTTTGTTGCTAAAAATGTTATCATCTGAGTCTTCAGTAAATCACAGTAGGAACATCAAAGATCACCAATAACAAATAACAATGATGATGATAAAAAGTTTGAAATATTGTAAGAATTCCCAAAATGTGACAGTCACACAGCAAATGCTGCTGGAAAAATTATACCAGTAGAGTTGTTTGACCCAGGGTTGCCACAAACTTTCAATCCATAAAAAACACAATATATGTGAAGCACGGGCGTGCGTGCTCAGTCTCCTCAGTCGTGTGCGACTCTTTGTGACCCCACGGACGGTAGCTCACCAGGCTCCTCCATCCAGGGGATTCTCCAGGCAAGAATACTGGAGTGGGGTGCCATTCCCTTCTCCATCTGTGAAGCACAGAAAAGTGAATTGCAGTAAAATGAGGAATGCCTGTAATGATAATAACAATAATGAAAAGTAATTGGTGGGATCTCTCCACTTCAGAAGAATCCTGAGGGCTGTATTTTTTATGAGTGGAGTTCCTATCCACCCTGCACATAAGCCCGGGAGATAAAATATTACTACGTTGGTTATTGTTTGTCTTGGCTGACCACACAATAAAACCAAAGGGCATCAAAGTCCATTTCCAGACTCCTGGGCAGTCCATTTCCCTTCATTGCTACTTTGTCATTTTGCGCTTTCCTGATTAAGCCCAAATATTTGCTATTTGGGTGGAGCCACAGCTGACCAGTCAACCCAGAACTCTTTCTACCTGTATGCTATTATTCAACTTGTAAGTAAACTCCAGTATAACAAAGTTCCTTTGAACTTTACATATCAAAGAAAAGTCACTTTTTTAGACTAACATCTAAAGCAGCTCAGCACACATGGAGAGAGAGATGTCACAGCTGTGACTTAGAGACCCAGCTGGAATGTTCTGGCAGACTGTCATCTATTGACAAGAGATCTTTGATTCCAGAAAATGATTGCTTCTTATATAGACACTGGCCTCTGCTAAGTAATGCTTTCCTTTTATGTTTTGCCATTTAAACTGTTGACAGTCAAGATGTTAACCTCTTATTTGTTCTTCCTTTGAATGGTTTGGTTAATTGTTACAGATACTGTCCCACAGTCAAGGCAGGTCTTCGTACACTACAATCATGATGGAACGGATGAACGGATGGACAAAGGAGACAATGTTGTGTGGTAGATAAACCCAGGTATGTCAAGTCTTGGCTCCACCCATAACATTTCTATGACCTTGGGCAGGTTAGCCTCTGCAGGCCTCAGTTTCCCCATCTAGAAAATGTGTGTGATCATAACCACTTCATACATTTATTGTAAGAATTTGAGATAATATTTGTAAAATCCTTGAAATACAGAAACTGAAAGAAAATCTCTCTCAACAGCAGGCATTACCCAGTATTGTACTATTCAGGGATTACACAGCTGACCCTCAATAATCCACATGTGGGTTATTCTCTTTGCAAATTAGCTCCAGCAAAATTTCGAAAGTAAATAGATTTTC
This sequence comes from Neotragus moschatus, assembly GCA_006410615.1. Classification (NCBI taxonomy): domain Eukaryota; kingdom Metazoa; phylum Chordata; class Mammalia; order Artiodactyla; family Bovidae; genus Neotragus; species Neotragus moschatus. The sequence continues at coordinate 370,992 of SJYA01000905.1, read as the reverse complement.
CCATGAACTCATTCTCTCTTGGCTGACTTCCCACCACCAATCTTATATGTGTTTATAAAATACACAAAATTTAATAATAAGATATGTATTGCAAGAATAGAAAGGTAAATCTGTGGTCACAAATGGGACACATTATAAAAGCAACATTTATGACATTGGGATTTTCTAACTTGCAGTTACTTGCCAAAACTGCTGAACAACCCAGATGTAAAAATTTAAATTTCATTGTATGAAATGGGGGGATAGAGTGGCCAAATATTGTGTGGTTTTGTAAATTTCTGATTTTTTTAACTTAAAACTCTTAGCTTATGTCAATGTATAAACACCAATATTAATTCTCACCAATTATCTTTTGTGACATCTAAGATGTTTGTTGTCACTGGTTCCATGGGACCAGCAGATCAGTCACGTCTGACCTCGGTCCTCCTCCAGGCCCCTGGAATGAGGGACTGATCATTGTGGTTGGCTGACGAGTTATCAGCCATTCCATGGAGTTGAATCCATAGGCAAATGAAGAAGGGGCAAGGTTCAAGCCGTGAGGAGAATCCTGAAATGTAAATATGCGAGGGTAGTTAATAGCAATGATGAAATTTGAAAATGAGGGTCTTAGATTATAATACAAAAGGGAAGGCAACAGAATTCCAAACCAAGTTAAATACATTGCACTTAAAATACATTACCAAAGGGTAATAGATAAAGATTTTTTAAAAGAACATTAAAAGAAATGACACAATTGTCATTCCTGGTGTCTATGGGGGAAGAACAAAAGAAAATAGTAATCTTCAACATTTAAAAAAAATTTATTTGATGAGGGACTTCCCAGGTGGCTCAGACAGTGAAGAATCTGCCTGCACTGCAGGAGGCCTGGGTTCAATTCCTGGGTTAGGAAGATTCCCTGGAGAAGAGAAGGACTACCCACTCCAGTATTCTTGCCTGGAGAACTCCATGGACAGAGGAGCCTGGCAGGCTCCAGTCCATGGGGTCACAGAGAGGGGGACATGAACTGAGTAACTAACACTTACACACTTTCCTTATAGTCGATTTACAATGTTGTGTTAATTTCTACTGTACAGCAGAATGATTCAGTTACAGACATACATACAGTCTTTCTTCACGTTCTTTTCCATTATGGTCTATCCTTGAATATGAAATAGAGGTCCCTGTACTACACACAGTAGGACCTTTTTTTTTTTTTCTACTTTATGGCTCTACTACAACTGTGAGCTGTCTTTTTTCCAACCTGTGCTATAATCATTTGGATAATGAAAAGGAAGCCCAAAGTTGAGTTAGAACTATGTAAAAAATAACTAATTACCATTTACATGATTAACAACCCAAAGTCTGCTCTCACTCCACCACCTTGAACTGGTGACATGTAACTCAATTTTTGGTCCTATAGGAGTCTTGCCAAGTCACCAGGGGGCGAAACTCCCTTTGGGCCGCTTCTTCTTCCATATGTAACAGAGTATATTTTCCTTATTAGATTAATATCTACTTTGTCCTCCAGCCTGCAGAGCAATGGGGCAAAGTGGCCTCGGTTGTCTTTCCTCCAACAGCTCCCACGTCCAGCACCTGTATGTACTCCATAGGTATTTGTTGAGTGATGGAGCAAGGGGGGCTTTACACCTAAGTTTTCCTGCCTATGAATGTTTTCAGTGAGTGTGTATAAGTTAAGCTTTATCAAACTGTTTGCTGTGTTTAAATACAAAAACCCAAGCTGCATCTTAGCTTTTTGACATCCTCCAAGAGCAGGCTTATTTTACCAGCAAATTGCTCCCTGAGTCAGCTAATGCTAAGGTATGCTCAATACTTGTCTAAAAACTATCCTAATCTTCCCCCAACAGAGGCCAGAGTGTAGCTGAAACAGCTCTTTTGACATTTGGGAAGCTCCGACTCTGTCAGTCATTTTCTGTTCTTTATCATTTTTTTTTTTTTTTTTTCTCTCTTCAAAGGAAAAAGCTGTTTTCCTGTGTGTGAGAACGTTCTCTCCTATCTAATAGCACTCAATTGTCTTTCTGTTCCATTAGTGTGCAGGAAACCACCTGTCCAATTGAGCTCAGAGCTGAGAAAGTCAAAGTGTCTCATTTTATATAGATGTGCAGCTGTCAGATCAGGGATCAAAGGCTTGCTTTTAATGAAAACTAGTCACTTTTATCAATATGACTGGAGAATTTATATAAATACAGTTATCTGGATCAAATGAATGGCATTTGTACTTCTCAAGCTCCCACCATTTTAACAATGACTTGGCTTTCCAAATAAAAGGACAAAGGAAACCTCTGTCCCCTCCCTTCCAATCCGGCTCTTTCTACTCTGGTCTCTGTAATGGTTTCGTAATAGCATTGCACAGGCCGTGTTTGAGAGATCTGCTTTTTTCAATAGTATTTTTTTTTTAATTTTTAAATTAGAGACCAGTATTTTATTTTAAAATGGGAAGACTTCATATAAAATTTTAACTTTTCTTGAAAAATCAAGCACTAGCAATACTGGGTAGTGTTCCCACAAGGCAAATAACATAGGGTAGCCTCTGATGGTCCACAGTGACCCCACTTGCCCAGTATACATGCTCCCAAGAATTCACCTGCAATGGGGGAGACCTGGGTTCGATCCCTGGGTTGGGAAGATTCCCTGGAGGAGAGCATGGCAACCTACTCCAGTATTCTTGCCTGGAGAATCTCCATGGACAGAGGAGCTTGGAGGGCTGCAGTCCATGGGGTCGCAAAGAGGCACAACTGAGAAACTATCCACAGCACAGCATATCAAGAAAATACATTATTTGTTTTAAGAGAGTGAGCTTGCGGGTAATTTGTTACACAGTAATAGATAACTAATTCGATGAGCACACTATGCCCTTTGGAAGGCGTCCATTCTCTCTGGTCTGTGCTGGGCCAGCCTTCCCCAGGGTGACTGAGACCCTGCCCTGCACTATGGAATGAGCCACCATTCACTGAGTCACCCCATCAGGAGGCATCCCACAGTCACCCAGTCACCAAACCTATAGGATCAACCTCTGGTTTTCATTCTCCCATCTTCACTCTGCCCTCTCTGCCCAGGGCTCAGTCCCTCACTAGGTCTTGCTTGGGCAATGGCAACCGTCTCCTGATTCTTCTCTCTGCTTCCTGTCTCCCTCACCATCAGTTCATCTCCCCACACCTCTGCCAGAGTGCTCTTTCTAAACGCTCTCCAGGATAAAATCCAGACATCTGGGCTTGCCTTCCAAGTCCCTCTCTAACCAAGCCTGCCCCACACTCCACCTGCACATTTCCGACCCCCTCCCTGCTCCATTCACCCAAAACTGCTCACTAATCCTTAAATGTGCCACCTAAGTCACAGGTCGGGCTTCCCTTGTAGCTCAGACAGTAAAGAATCCACCTGCAATGTGGGAGACCTGGGTTTGATCCCTGAGCTGGGAAGGTCCCCTGGAGAAGGGAAAGGCTACCCAGTCCAGAATTCCATGGACTGTATAGCCTATGGGGTTGCAAAGGTTTGGACATGACTGAGCAACTTTCACTTTCACTTTTCAAGTCATAGGTCTGTGCCCTTGGCTCAAAATGAAACATCTCTTCCCCATTTGGCAATCTCTACCACCATCACCTCCTCTTTGAAGCCATTATTAAATCAGAACCCAAGTGAGTAACTGCTTCTTCCTTGCTGTCCTTACAGCCTTCAGTCATGCCCTTGCTTCCTTAGCTTTCATCTTCTCTTCCCGAGTAGTGAGCTCCTTTCTAGATGAGGACACTGATACTCAGACAGCCATCCTTCCAACATGGTGTCCCACACCAGGAGGGTACTCATCTCACAACATTGTTTCTGCAAAACAGCAACCACCAAAATGATTCCGCTGAATGCCCTTACTGCCGCCCCTTGGACAGTCCTATATTCTGGAGCAGACGCCACCCAACTGTCCCTCTCCTACTCATCCTTGAATGACTTGCTTGAATGGCTCCCCCTCAGAGAACATGCGCTAATCCTTAGGCCACACTGACATCCCTCTCAGTAAGACTCAACACTGTTGTAATTACTTACACAGTGTTACGCATTCCAGGCACTGTTCTAAGCGATTTGTGTATATTTTCATTCATTTAATCCTCACAACAATCAGTCGGGGCCATTCTGATTGAAATGGAGGCATTTGAACCCAAGCAGCCTGACTTGGGGTCTGCATGCCTAACAGCTTCTTTAATGCCTGTTTCTCAGCGCCCCCGTCTCAGCCCCAAACCCAACCACACATGAAAACAAACCATTAGGCGGTAGGCTCTAAGAGGTCAGGCCTTCCTTGTTTGTGCTCCCCCAGCACCAAGCCAACTCTGGCTCCTGAGAACAGATGGCCCAGGACTTTATGGTGGGGCCCATGACTGGCTGGGCTTTGCACCTGACCCCCTGGGTCAAGGGATGCACCTCTCAGTGATCCACCTCAGAGAGCCAGCCAGAACTGGCCACATTTCATGATGAGGCCAGGTTTTTAAAGGTCGATAACACAGGGGGTCGGGGTAGGCTGCAGCCTCCTCAGGACGCAGGGGACACCCAAGTTTCACATTTGGGCAAGGACGCCTGGGGCCTGCTCTGACACAGGCCATCATGTGATAGCCAGGAACAGCCGTTGTATCAACCGCTCATAGTAACTGATGTCTAGTGAAGCCTCCTGTAGTGTTCAGGAACCTCCCCTCTCTAAGCTCAGTCCTCATAGTTTCTCCAGGAAGCTTTCCTGCCAGAGCTTGAGATCACAAGGGCACACTTTCTGAGGGCGATGCTATACCCTGGCTCCAGGAACAAGGCACAGTGAAAAACGAAAAGCGTAAGTCACTCAGTGGCATCTGACTCTTGGTGACCCCATGAACTACAGCCCACCAGGCTCCTCTGTCCATGGGATTCTCCAGGCAAGAACACTGCAGCGGGTTGCCATGTCCTTCCCTGAGGCATCTTCCCAAGCCAGGGGCTGAGCCCGGGCCTCCTGCAATGCAGGCACATTTACCATCTGAGTCACCAATGTGAGCTAGATAAATAATGCCTGGTGAACGTCATAGAGGAGGACGCTGGCTGTGGACATCACAGCCCCTCAGAAGTTCTGTCTTAAAGCCAGCTGGGGCCAGAGAAGTGTGGAAACTACACTGGGAGAAGCTGAGGACTTCCTTCCCTCTTTGTCTCTCAGGATGGTCTTTTCCCTTCATTGTCACTGTTTGTAAAAAAATTTTTTTAGAAGTCAGAAAGCCTCTTTTGGCATTCTCTCCTTTTCCCGAACATTCATGTCAGCAGGTCTCTCCTTTTCCTGAACATTCGTGAGCCACTGATGTCCCCTGTTAAATGCACTGCTTTCAGGGCTGACTTTCAGGCTGGATTAAAAGATATACAGTCCTGAACAAGCGTTAACTCATGGTCGTGCACTGCATTTTCAATGGCCCAGGGAGCTGCTGCAGTATGAAACAACATACCTTTTACAAATGACTGACCTCATTTCACTTCATAGGAATGCTGGGCTCATTGTTTACATGGAGAACCTATCTCTTCATTATAAATCTTGGAAAGAAATTTCCATCTTCACTCTTTAATGTTACACTTTTTTTTGGAGATTCTATTTCTGTTTCTTGTAAAAAAAAAAAAAAATAGCAACAGGAGAAAGTGTTATGGATACCTCAGGAAAAAATGAGCTTTTCTAACTAGTTATGGAACTAGTGCTATCAGATAGGAGTTGATCATTCCCCTTACTTAGTTGTCCTTATTTGATTAGTGTACGTGTGTGTCTGTCTGTCTGTCTGTCTGTCTATCTGTGAGGCTAGTAATGGATACAAAAACTCTGCTAACATCTGGGCTGGTTAACTGTAGCTCTCAATTTATAAATCTAAAAACTGGTGGCTGCTAAGTTCAGAGTCCTTTGGACAGGAAGGATATCAGACTAGTCAATCCTAAAGAAAATCAACTCTGAATATTCACTGGAAGGACTGTTGGTGAAGTGAAGCTCCAATACTTTGGCCACCTGATGTTAAGAGTCGATTCATTGGAAAAGACCCTGATGCTGGGAAAGACTGAAGGCAGGAAGAGAAGGGGGTGACAGAGGATGAGATGATTGGATGGCACCATTGACTCAATGGATGTGAGTTTGAGCAAACTCTGGGAGATGGTGAAGAACAGGGAAGCCTGGCATGCTGCAGGCCATGGGGTCACAAAGAATTGGGCACGACTTAGTGAATGAACAAGAAGTTCAGAAAATAAATGCCTCTGTAAGAAACAGATCTTGCCAGATATGTGTACCAGTGGCTGAGACAGTTTGTCACTATATGGCCCAACTTGCAGTTCATGTTGAAAACCAACTACCCGAGTTTTAATACTGTTACGGTCAGATTGGCAGACTGGATCTCTGGGTTGGGAAGATCCCCTGGAGTAGGAAATGGCCACCCACTTTATTCTTGCCTGGAAAATCCCATGGACAGAGGAGCCTGGTTTGCTACGGTCCATGGCGTTGCAAAGAGTCATACACAGCTTAGCCACTGAGCATGCACACACACTCATTCTCAGTATTCTTGAGAGATCATGGGTTTGCAGGTCAGATGGTGGGTAGAAAATGAATAAAGATACTGCAAAGCAGAAGCGTGGAGAGGGAGAGTGGAATGCCATTTGTGCTGTTTTTCTAACCTTCATACAATGCACACGTTGTATCTTAAGGCAGCCTACAACCTGCTCTGTGGATTTGGGAGCCTTGACTCTTTACCTCCTCGGCATCCTGTAATGAGCTCTCAACAAACAGCCATAGCCTTGGCGCCCCAAGCATGGGTGTATGGGCGTGTGGAATCACATGGGATGGCAGGGCACAGAGGCTAAGTGCTCCAGAGCCAGACTGCCCACTCGTGAACCCTGCCCTGCACTGGCCAGCAATGGAACCACAGGCCTTTCTCAGCTGTCTTATATATGAACAGGGAATATGACTAATATGTCTTTGTAAAGTCATTAGTGTTATCTTTGTTATGGGCTGTTTGTGTGCCACCAAAATTCAAATGTTGAAATCCTAACCCCGAATGTGGTGGTCTTAGGAAGTGGGGCATTTGGGAGGTGACTACATCATAAGAGAAGAACCCTCATGAATGGGTTGAGTAGCCTAATAAAAGAGACCCCGGAGAGCTCTCCCACTCATCCAAGCACACGAGGACACAGGGAGAAGACAGCTGTCTAGGAACCGGGAAATAGGTCCTCACCAAACCAGGCAATTCGCTAACACCTTCGTCTTGGACTTCCAGCCTCCAGAACTGTAAGAAATATATTTTTGTTGTTTAAGTCACTCAGTCTACAGTACTTTTTCTTATAGCAGCCCCAAAGCACTAAGCCAACATTAATATCAGCATTGGTGTTATTTTAGCTTCTGGGTCTTGGAATATGAACTTGTTTAGATCAGAGTCTACTGGTTACAAAGAACAGAAGCCCCTCAAACAAGGTAAGGTACAAAGAATCATGAAGAAATATGATAGGATCTCAAGGAAGTGTAGTCAGATCTCATGGTAACTTTCTCTCCCGACACATCCACATACACAGGGGGTTTTCACCCTTGCTTCCCTTTGCATTTGCCCATTCTTCACACGGCAGCTCAACATCCTCTCACTCTCATGGCTTCTGCCCTCCACAGAACTTCAACTTGTATGTGGTGTTCCGTGGGCCATCTCCCATCCTGACGCTTTGCTGTTGTTCAGTTGTTCACTCATGTCTGACTCTTTGTGACCCCATGGACTGCCGCATGTCAGGCCTTCCTTTGTGACCCCATGGACTGCAGGATTCTAGGCTTCCCTGTCCTTCACCATCTCCCAGAACTTGCTCAAACTATGTCCATAGAGTTGGTGATGCCATCCAATTATCTCATCCTCTATCATCCCCTTCTCCACCTGCCTTCAATCTTTCCCAGCATCAGGGTCTTTTCCAGTGAGTCAGTTCTTTTCATCAGGTATTGGAACTTCAGTTTCAGCATCAGTCCTTCCAATAAATATTCAGGGTTGGTTTCCTTTAAGATTGACTGGTTTGATCTCCTTGCAGTCCAAGAGATTCTCAAGAGTCTTCTCCAACACCACAGTTCCAAAGGCATCAATTCTTTAGGACTCAGCCTTCTTTATGGTCCAGCTGTCACATCCATACATGACTCCTGGAAAAACTGGGCCTCAAATGTCTAATTTCCATGACCCTTTCACTACAGGCACTGTACTTCCCAGTCAAATTCTAGAGAGAAGATGACTGTATTTTGGCTAGATTATGGATTATGGTTCTTTGAGTGTTAGATATGGTAACCCCTGGTCTAATTAGGTGTGTTTGGCAAATGTGGGTCACATAATACTAGAATCACTCTGCCCAAGGAGTGTAGGTAGGGGTCATTATGCTAGAAGGAGTCCATGTCTTTCAGAGTTTTCCACAGTTTATTGTGATCCACACAAAGGCTTTGGCATAGTCAATAAAGCAGAAATNACTGTTGCTTCCTGACCTGCATACAGATTTCTCAAGAGGCAGGTCAGGTGGTCTGGCATTTCCATCTCTCTCAGAATTTTTCACAGTTTATTGTGATCCACACAGTCAAAGGCATTGGCATAGTCAATAAAGCAGAAATAGATGTTTTTCTGGAACTCTCTTGCTTTTTCCATGATCCAACAGATGTTGGCAATTTGATCTCTGGTTCCTCTGCCTTTTCTAAAACCAGCTTGAACATCTGGAAGTTCACAGTTCATGTACTGCTGAAGCCTGGCTTGGAGAATTTTGAGCATTACTTTACTAGCGTGTGAGATGAATGCAATTGTGCGGTAGTTTGAGCATTCTTTGGTATTGTCTTTCTTTGGGATTGGAATGAAAACGGACCTTTTCCAGTGCTGTGACCACTGCTGAGTTTTCCAAGTTTGCTGGCATATTGAGCGTAGCACTTTCACAGCATCATCTTCCAGGCCTTATAGACACTAGCCATTTCTTCCTATTTGAACATTTAGCCTAAGACTCAAAGCAATTAAAGCTTGAGGGATGGGAGATGAATTGAGACAGTAGCATTAACATATGTACACTCCTCTGCTGCTGCATATATACACTACCGTGTGTAAGACAGATAGCTAGAGGAAGGTGCTGCATGGCACAGGGAGCTCAGCTCAGCACTCTCTGATAACCTAGAGGGGTGAGATGGAGGGGAGGGTGGTCCCTGAGGGAGGAGATACATGTACACATACTGCTGACTCACCTTGTGTACAGCAGAAACTAACACAACATTGTAAAGCAATTATACTCCAGCTAAAAAATAATGGAAGAAATACACATGAAAGAAAAACAACAGCAACAACAAAATACATCTACAGACATCGATGTGGCTCAGTGGTAAAGAATCTACCCACCAAAGCAGGAGACACAGGAGACGTGGGTTTGATCCTTGGACCAGGAAGATCCCCTGCAGGAGGAAATGGCAACCTATTCCAGTATTCTTGCCTGGGAAATCCCATGGATGGAGGAGCCTGGCAGGCTACACATGATAGGGTCTAAAAAGAGTGACTGAGCATGTACACACACATAGGCACAGATACAAAGAGAGACAAAGTGCTCAAACAAACAACATGAAAGAGATAAGTAAAGCTTGAGGGGGCCTTGAAGGTGCTTCAGTCCAATATAGAAGAGGAACCTTCTCCAAATTCTAAGTCCAGCTTGTCATCTAAAAGTACACACTTAGAACTAGGCTTCAAGAGTCTCTATGAATGAAGACCCTGGATTCTGATGTAACAATGTATCCCTTTGCTAAAGAATCTTCCATAGGTCTGGAGAATATAAATATATCTGCTAAATGTAACTTATCACAGAGGCCCTGTTTTGGGTTGACAATCATTACAGAAACAAGAGCATGTGTTTACTGCACCCTTACTATCTGCCAGGCAGGGTGGAAGGTCCTTTACCTTCATTCCTTTAATTCTCAACACATCCTTATGAGGCAGATATGATTAATATTTCCATTTTACGGACAAGGAATGTGAGGCTCATAGAAGTCAAGTGACCTTACCACGTTAACCAGATTATTAATCAAGTCATTCAACACATTTATTAATTGAGTGCCTACCATGTACTAGGCACACTTCAGGATAACAGGGTTACTCCACTAAAACACCAATAAACCACCACACCAAAAAAAAATGGTTCTCAGGGAATTTCTAGTTTAGAGAAAACAGGCATAAAACAAAGAAATATGCAAAACATAAATAAGCATGATGCTGGTGATTAACAAGTGCTATAGAGAAAGAAAGAGAACAGTTTAAGGTGATATTATATATGTCAGCATCCATTAAGCTATGCTGCAATAACAAACAAGCCCTAAGTCTCAATGGCTGGTCCAGCCCTCATTTGCACACCATGTGAAATGCAGGCAAGGAGAGGAAGATGTTTACCCTAGTCCCTTGGGGACCATGATGGAGGCTTCCTCTCAGCATATTCCATCTCCATGGACAGGGGACAAGGACACGGAAAATCACACACTGGCCCTTAAAGCTTCACCCAAGAAGTGACCCCCGTCACTTCTATTCACATTTCATTGGCTAAATCAAGCCATAGAGCCACTCTGAACTTGTATTAAAATAGAAGGAAAAAAGTGATCCCACCTTGTCCCTGGGAGACAGGGAAGCAGGATAGTGATCAGCCCTCCTCAGTGAGGGACAGAGTCTAATCGAGGGGGCTGCTTTGAGTAGACAGATCAGAGAAGCCCCTTTGGGTGGCAGGTTGTGGGACTGGAATTTAAACCCTGGTCTTTCACAAGCCCACATCTTTTCATGAGGCCAGGCTACTAGGATGAATTACCAACAGATCCTGGCACAAAAGACCGTTCACGCACCACGGGTACACAAGACCGAGGCCTGCACACAGATTGAGCTGTGGCAGTCAGCGCATTGTCAAGGTCTAGTTCAGAGTGATGAAAGACTTGCCAAGTCATCCTGACAAGCAGAGATTCTGGGAGCTCCAGACAACAGTCACTGCTTCTGCCTTTCTTGCAGAATTCAAAGGACTTAACACCTTCATTCTGAAACTTATTTTCCTTTCTCTATTCCTTTCTACAGAAGAGCCACAGTGTGGAAAAACATGGCAAGCCTTCTAACCTTCTTCCATAGCAACAGAATTGTCAAAGTAGGCAAAGAACATTAAAAACATTTAAAAAGAGAAAAAAAAAATCTCACCTGAGAGCTAGAAATGAGTAAAAGGCCACTTGGATGCCTGCAGTTACCATTTTTACATTAGGTGCCTGAATAAATGTGTCTTTTCCATGTGAAGTGTTAGTTTCAGTTGGAGCCCTGGACGCAGTTTTGACCTTGAACTCTGTCCTCTTCTCTCCCAAAATTTCTTGTTTATATGTACATCCAGCTGACCCTATGGATGAGCTGGTATCCTGACTGGGGTCCAACCAGCATGATGGAGAGAAGAAAGAGAAAGAAAAAGGGGGAAGAGAGAAGAGGAGGGGAGAGAGAGGCTGAGGAAGGGATAGAGAGAGAGGGAGAGAAGACCAGCACCAATAACGTGTGCACACTGTCAAGGTGCAGAGAACCAGAGGAAGCACACAAAGGAGTGAGGCACAGGTGTGATTGGCATCCTTGTTAAATGAGGTCTGCGGTCCAGGAAACCCAGGGGAGGTAAAGGCACGATCTCTTAGGCTAAGGCCAGACTGATCCCATTAAGGCAAGGAGACTAAGCCTTGCCTGATGTCTATTTCTCACCATCCTCCTGAGAGGCAGGCTTTGTCCCCATCAAGCAGATGAAGATACAGAGCTCAAGGGTAGATGGAGTACGTGGTCCATCAGGTCTGAGCTCAAACATCACATCTTGGTGAGACCACCTCTCTCCTGGATACCTCCTCCCCATCGCCCTCCCCCTTGGCCCTGGTTACTTTCTACCCCATCACAGCTCACTCAATCCTTTGTTCTCTGGTTTTTCGCCTGCCGTCACAATGGGAAGACAAGAAGGGTCAGCTTCCTAACTGTAAGGACCTGTCTCTGTTCATTTCCTGCTGAAACTTCAGCATCTGCAGAAGTGCCCAGGACACAGTAGGTGCTCAACAAATAGCTGTCAGCTAAATGAGTGGCGGCACTATTGGTAAAGAACCCACCTGCCGGTGCAGGTAGACGTGAGAGACGCAGGTTCAACCCCCAGGTTGGGAAGATCCCTGGGGGAGGGCATGGCAACCCACTCCAGTCTTCTTGCCTGGAGAATGCCCATGCACAGAGGAGCCTGGAGGGCTACAGTCCATGGGGTCGCCCAGAGTCGGACACGATGGCAGTGACTTAGCACATACACACAACTGAGTGAGTGACCTGCCATGACACCTCTTTGGGTCTCAGCTCTCAGCAGCAGAAATGGACAGTTGAAAGGTAAAATACAGAAAAAGGGGCAACAGTGAAGACTTGGATCCAGACAGAGGTGCAGGAAAGCCAATCAGAGCCTGTCTCAGCCAGAAAGCCTCAAGAGCGCTGGGCAGGGCTGAGGGGCAGAGGGTGGTCAGAGACACAGGCCAAGCCAAGCTCAGAAATGGGTGGGGGCTATCCAAAAAGTGGTGCTGGGGAAACACCTGCATTTTCCTGATGCTAGAATGCTCGGGCCTGATTTTTCAAGGTCGCGGGCAGCACACCCGCTCTCCGAGTTGGTGCATTCGCGCTGGCCTTGGCTTCAGGCTCCCCACTGTCCACAACTCTGCCATGGTCTCTACCACCTCTAGGCCCCTGATGAGAAGCCACCACCCCCATCCCTGCTGGAAAGTGGTGAGAAGTAAGTAGAAATGCCCAGTACATGAAAGTAAGCTGCTCCTGGTGTAAAGACAGGAGAGGATGCTGAAGGATCCTGGCACGCAGACATTCTGCATAACTGTCTCATGGATGCACCATAAGAAATCACTGAAATAGAAGCTGGTGTGGTCCTCACTTTACAGATGAGGAAGCTGAGGCTCTAGCAGGAATGGTGAGGTATTTTGAACACTTTGTAACGCCAGGCACTGTCCTAAGCACTTGACATGAACTTTTTTTCCCCTCAGTTAAGGTTACAACCAACGTTGAGACTCATGCTTTTATGAAACCCATTTTACAGATAGGGAAACTAAGGCACCGTGAGACACTAAGGCACTGAGAGTCACCCTGCCAATAAGCCGTGGGTCTGGAAGCACAACAGGTGTGTCTGGCTCGTGACACTGTCAGTCTCTCCCTAAGAAACTAGGGAACTTCCCTGGCAGCCCAGTGGTTAAGACTCCACACTGCCAAAGCAAGGGGCATAGGTTCCATCTCTGGTCAGGGCACTGAGGCCCCACAGGCCTCATGGTGCAGCCGAAAGAAAAAAGACCAAGACTAAGGTGAAAGCAAGTGAGCCCTTCTCCTTGCATGTAAAATATAAGAGGTGGGCACAAAAAACTGAGTCATCAAGATAAATACATTTTAATGCAATAATTTTAAAAGTTAATTCAAAAAAATCTGTGATGAAACCGTGTCAACATTTAAAATAAAGACAGAGTGAGTAACTGTGTTGTGCCAAGCCAAAGTAGAGCCTGTGGTTAATAAATAAGCAGTAATACCCTCTTCAACCTTGTCCAGGAAACTCCTAAGCAACCAATTGATGTCAGGAGCTCAGGTATGATAACTCATGTCCTCAAATAATAAAAATCTTAGTACTTTTCATAGCACTTGGGCAAACATTCTGCAAATGAAGCCTCAGTAAAACCAGCTGAGGTACTACAGACCTAAATTGGAATCTTTATTTTTAAGCTATGGCAGCTGGGACACAGAGAGGTTAGGCAGCCTGCTCTGGGTCACACAGCACGGTCCACTGTGCCTCACCACAGTTCTTGTTCTGTGCCACAGAACTTCCAGGGCCAAAACAAATCACCATCTTTGCCCACGAGATTTCTCTCAACACTGCACTATGGAGTTAGCTGATCACTCCAGTTATGGCTGCCGACTCAGCAAATAAAAAGACAAGATGCCCAGTTAAATCTGAAATCCAGATAAACAAAACTAAATAAATCAGTTTTAGTATAAATTCCATGCAACATTTGGGACCTACTTACACTAAGAGTTGTCTGTTGCTTATTTGAAACTCGACTTTACCTGGGCACACTGCATTTTATTTAGCCACCCTAGCCATAACAGATTTGGGGTAACAAGAATCATCAAATACTGAAAATAATCACTTAACTGGACACTTAGCTGCCATCATTTCCCACTCCCTCTCCACCTGAAGTCTAGCCCCATTTTCCTTCTCTTCCTTCCTCAGTTGTATGGAGTTCTTTCCAGCTTGAAAGACCTTACATGGATCCTTCTGTTTGGGCTTCCTTGCTGGCTCAAACTGTAAAGAATCCACCTGTAATGCAGGAGACATGGGTTCAATCCCTGGGTCAGGAATCACCCCTGCAGAAGGGAATGGCTAGCCACTTCAGTATTCCTGCCTGGAGAACCCCTGGAACAGAGAAGCCTGGTGGACTACAGTCCATGGGGTGGCAAAAAGCTGGACAGGACTGAGCAACTAACACTTTCAACTTTCCACTATTCAGTGGCTCCATCTTTTCTGTCCTTTGAGTCTTGGCTTAAATGCTCCATTCTTGGAGAAATCTTCCCATCACCTCACGTCTCACTCTCTCTCTGACTCTCCTTTGTTTCCTTTATGGGAGAAACCACGCCTTGCAACTGTTTACGTTCTGGCCTGTTACTTAGTTTGAGATTGCTTCCTCCCAAAGGATTGCAAGCTCCAAAGGGCAGCNTTGGCTTAAATGCTCCATTCTTGGAGAAATCTTCCCATCACCTCATGTCTCACTCTCTCTCTGACTCTCCTTTGTTTCCTTTATGGGAGAAACCACGCCTTGCAACTGTTTACGTTCTGGCCTGTTACTTAGTTTGAGATTGCTTCCTCCCAAAGGATTGCAAGCTCCAAAGGGCAGCTTGCTCCTTCCAGTCTCCCCCCAGCACTGATCCCAGTGGCCTGCACATAGTAAGTGTTCGATAAATCCACCAAGTCAACAGAACCAAACCATTAGGCACTCCCAGTCCAGCAGCATCTCATCTGTTCCCAGAGAAGCGTCCCAACCAACCTCACATTCACGCTCCCCTTAAAGCAGGCAGTGCATAAATCCGCCCAGATCAAAGGCTTTGCCTGTATCCGACAGTCTTAGACCTTGAACCTTACCAACCTTCAGGTTACTTCCCTTAACAACAATAACAACCCCCAAAAATGCATTATATAACTCTAGATGGGGGAAGAGTCATCAGAAATATTTCCTTGCCTGGCATCATCCTGTTATTATTTTGACATCTGTGTAGGCAGCAGAATGCGATTCTTTTAACGCTGTGTGTGAGGCATATTTATGTCTCTGGCTAGAGCGCAGAGCATATGCAAAGGCTTCAGAAGCCTGTTCTAGTGCGTCTTGCTTGTAGCTGTAGCAGGTCCCGTGCAGACGGCCTGAAGGAGCATCCCTGCTGTTTACTATGTTGAAGGAGACGAGTTTCCAAGTGGCAGGGGAATAATCAAACCCTGCTTCTCCGACCTGCCAGCTCCATTGGTCTCAATGGAGATGAGAACATTGGGAAGCAAAGGTTCCTGTCCCCCATCCCACCCACCTTGAGTTGAAGGGACACCATCTGATTCAAGTGGCAGCAGGTGCCATGGGCTGGGAGTGCTGTTACGCCCAGGACTACTCCAGGCTGTCTCCAGGCATTATTCCTTCCAGTCTTTACCATCACCCACTATGATCAGCTTTGGGCTTCTCAGGTCGCGCGGTGGTAAAGAATCTGCCTGCCAGTGCAGGAGACATGGGTTTGATCCCTGGACTGGGAAGATCCCCTGGAGGAGGAAATGGCAAAAATACCACTCTGGTATTTTTGCCTGGAGAATCCTATGGACAGAGGAGCCTGGTGAGCTACAGCCCATGGGGTTGCAAAAGAGTCAGACATGAATGAGCATCTGAGCACACATACACACGACACACTTTATGATCAGCTTCACCCTCCACACTTCTCAGAGAAGAAAACTGGGGCTCAGAGAGAGGTTAGAAAAACTGTCTTGTGATGAATGGCGAAAGAAACTGTGGTACATACACAAGATGGAACACTACTCAGTCATAAAAAAGAATGAACCAATGCCACTTGCAGCTACACAGATGGACCTAGAGATGATCATAATAAGCGAAGTAAATCACAGGTAAATATCGAACAGCATCACTTACACGTGGAACCTAGAATGTGACAGAAATGAACTTACCTACAAAACAAACAGACCCACAAGTACAGAGAACAGACTCATGGTTGCCAAGGGGAGAGATGGTTTGGGAGTTTAATATTAGAAGATGCAAATGACTGTATATAGAATGGATAAACAAGGTCATACTGTATACACAGGGAACTGAATTCAATGTCCTGTGATAAATGGACAAGAATTCCGAAATATAAGATACAAGATATTGTAGCATCACTGACCCAGTGGATGTGAATTTGAGCAAACTCCAGGAGACAGTGGAGAACAGAGGAGCCTGGCGTGCTGCAGTCCATGGGGTCACGAAGAAGCGGACATAATTTAGTGACTGAACAACACAAGTGGATCACTTTGCTGTAGAACAGAAATTAACACGACATTGTACTTTAAAAAGACACGTGTGCCCTAATGTTCATTGCAATGCTATTTGCAATAACTAGGACTGAGCGACTGAACTGAACTGAACTGAACTGAGGACATGGAAGCAACCTAGATGTCCATTGACAGATGAATGGATAAAGAAGCTGTGGTATACATGTACAGTGGAATACTACTCAGTCATAAAAAGGAAATTGCTGTACAACTCAGGGAACTCAAACCAAGGCTCTGTAACAAACTAGAGGGGTGACATGGTGGGAGGTGGGAGGGAGGTTCAAGAGGGAGGGGATATATGCACATCTACCGCACAATTGCACTCATCTCACACGCTAGTAAAGTAATGCTCAAAATTCTCCAAGCCAGGCTTCAGCAATACATGAACTGTGAAATTCCAGATGTTCAAGCTGGTTTTAGAAAAGGCAGAGGAACCAGAGATCAAATTGCCAACATCCGTTGGATCATCGAAAAAGCAAGGGAGTTCCAGAAAAACATCTATTTCTGCTTTATTGACTATGCCAAAGCCTTTGACTGTGTGGATCACAATAAACTGTGAAAAATTCTGAAAGAGATGGGAATACCAGACNTGGTGGGAGATGGGAGGGAGGTTCAAGAGGGAGGGGATATATGCACATCTACCGCACAATTGCACTCATCTCACACGCTAGTAAAGTAATGCTCAAAATTCTCCAAGCCAGGCTTCAGCAATACATGAACTGTGAAATTCCAGATGTTCAAGCTGGTTTTAGAAAAGGCAGAGGAACCAGAGATCAAATTGCCAACATCCGTTGGATCATCGAAAAAGCAAGGGAGTTCCAGAAAAACATCTATTTCTGCTTTATTGACTATGCCAAAGCCTTTGACTGTGTGGATCACAATAAACTGTGAAAAATTCTGAAAGAGATGGGAATACCAGACCACCTGACCTGCCTCTTGAGAAATCTGTATGCAGGTCAGGAAGCAACAGTTAGAACTGGACATGGAACAACAGACTGGTTCCAAATAGGAAAAGGAGTATGTCAAGGCTGTATTGTCACCCTGCCTATTTAACTTATATGCAGAGTACATCATGAGAAATGCTGGGCTGGAAGAAACACAAGCTGGAATCAAGATTGCTGGGAGAAATATCAATAACCTCAGATATGCAGATGACACCACCCTTATAGCAGAAAGTGAAGAGGAATTAAAAAGCCTCTTGATGAAGGTGAAATGGAGAGTGAAAAAGTTGGCTTAAAGCTCAACATTCAGGAAACGAAGATCATGGCATCTGGTCCCATCACTTCATGGCAAATAGATGGGGAAACAGTGGAAACAGTGTCAGACTTTATTTCTTTGGGCTCCAAAATCACTGCAGATGGTGACTGCAGCCATGAAATTAAAAGACGCTTATTTCTTGGAAGGAAAGTTATGACCAACCTAGATAGCATATTGAAAAGCAGAGACATTACTTTGCCAACAAAGGTCTCTCTAGTCAAGGCTATGGTTTTTCCAGTGGTCATGTATGGATGCGAGAGTTGGACTGTGAAGAAAACTGAATGCCAAAGAATTGATGCTTTTGAACTGTGGTGTTGAAGAAGACTCTTGAAAGTCCCTTGGACTGCAAGGAGATCCAAAAAGTCCATTCTAAAGGAGATCAGCCCTGGGTGTTGTCTGGAGGGAATGATGCTAAGGCTGAAACTCCAGTACTTTGGCCACCTCATGCAAAGAGCTGACTCACTGGAAAAGACTCTGATGTTGGAAGGGATTGGGGCAGGAGGAGAAGGGGATGACAGAGGATGAGATGGCTGGATGGCATCACTGACTCGATGGGCCAGAGTTTGAGTGAACTCTGGGAGTTGGTGATGGACAGGGAGGCCCGGCGTGCTGCGATTCATGGGGTCGCAGAGTCAGACATGACTGAGCTGCTGAACTGAACTGATGGCTAAATCACGTTGATGTATGGCAGAAATGAAACCGATATTGTAAAACAATTATCCTTCCATTTAAAAAAAATTAACTTAAGAAAAAAAAAAAAAAGTCTCATGCCTCCAGTTAACCAGATGAAGAACAGGAGACTTCACCCTCATCTGTTTCTTCCAAAGGTAGAAGTGCTCCCCAGGGAGAGCACAGTCCACACCATCCCCGCCCTCACCAGCAGCGGCTGGCCAAGGAAGGCGGGGAGGGAGAAGCTGGATGGTTTCCATGAGGAGGACGAGCTTCCTGAATTTCAGTGACTCACCTGTAAAATGAGGGTAATAATAGTAGTCACTCCTGTATTGGTTTCCTAGGGCTGGGCTAATCACGTAACAGAGACCGGAGGGCTTAGCTTCATTCTCTCACAAAACCAACGTGTCAGCAGGGCTGGTCCCGTCTGGGGCCGGGAGGGAGGGGTGCGCTCCAGCCTCTCTCCTTGTCTCAGAAATGGCCGTCTTCTCCCTGTGTCTCTTTACATTGTCCTCTCCCTCCCACTATCTCCCCTGACCCCGTGTAGCTCTTTGTGCAAATGTACCCTTTAATGAGGACATCAGTCATGTTGGAGTAGGGCCTACCCCTACAACCTCAGTTTCACTTGACTGCCTCTGTCAGGAGCCCATTTTTGAATGAAGTCACATTCCGAGGTCCTGGGACTTCAACATATACATTTAGGGGGAGACACAATTCAACTCGGGTTCAGTCCTTGGGCTGGGAAGGTCCCCTGGAGAAGGAAATGACAACTCACTTCAGTATTCTTGCCTGAAAAATTCCGTGGGCTGAGGAGCCTGGTGGGTTACAGTCCCCAGGGCTGCAAAGAGTCGGGCATGACAGAGCACCCACACACACACATAATTCAACTTATTACACGACCTCATCAGAATGTCTCATTGATGCATCCAAAAAGCACACACAGACACACGTTCTCAAGTGTTCATCCACAAACACACAGCCCACACATACTTTGGTCAAATGCTCTAAGATTATATCCGAGGCAATTTTGAGGTGCACTCTTGGTTAAGAATGACCTGCTAGAGTAAGTTCTCAAACAGTATAAGGCATCAGATCCCCTTGGGAGTGGATTCAAAATGCAGTTTCCCAGGCTCTTGCTCCCCAAACTCTGATTCTCTCATCTGTGATGAGCCCCAGTAGTCTGCATTTTTAATAAGCAGTATACAGGGAATCGGAGATCCCTGACAGCCACCTTCCATACGTGGGAGTTTATGCCTAGCAGATTGCCTCCTAGAAAACCAGGGCAGCTGGGTGGACACTCTGGCAACCTCAGTTGAGTAACATCTGGGGCTGATGTTATCCAGTCCCAGCCTGGATGATATCACATACTCATACTCAGTAGCGCCCTCTGCTGGCAGGGCTACTACACCAAGGCCATTTTCGCCTTTGCTAGCCCCGTAGAAACAGTGACAGACTATTTTCTTGAGCTCCAAAATCACTGCAGATGGTGACTGCAGTCATGAAATCAATCACACTTGATCCTTGAAAGAAAAGCTATGACCAACCTGGACATTATATTAAAAAGCAGAGACATTACTTTGCCAACAAAACTCCGTCTAGTCAAAGCTATGGTTTTTCCAGTAGTCACGTTCGGATGTGAGAGCTGGACTATAATGAAAGCTGAGCACCGAAGAATTGATGCTTTTGAACTGTGGTGTTGGAGAAGACTCTTGAGGGTCCCTTGGACTGCAAGGAGATCCAACCAGTCAATCCTAAAGGAAATCAGTCCTGAATATTCATTGAAAGGCCTGATGCTGAAGGTGAAGCTCCAATACTTCAGCCACCTATTGCGAAGCACTGACTCATTGGAAAAGACCTTGATGCCAGGAAAGACTGGAGGCAGGAGGAGAAGGGGACAACAGAGGATGAGATGGTTGGATGATGTCACTGACTCAATGGACATGAGTTTGAGCAAACTCTGGGAGATGGTGAAGGACAGAGAAGCCTGGCATGCTGCAGTCCTTGGGGTCGCAAAGAGTCAGACATGACTGAGCAACTGAACAGCAACAAGCCTCACAGCTAATGAGTCCCAGACCCGTCTTCACCCTAAACATACAAAGGTACAAACCTGCCAGACTCTCTGTCTCCCCAAACCTCCTATGTCTATTATACTTTCTGCCACTTCTTCCTGATAATACTGGAGTCTTAACCAGCCCCTAAAAAGAAACTTACCCCTTTCCCATCCTACTAAATTAATGCCTCTATAGCACTCATGCTGTGAGTGTTCGGCAATCTTCTGAGCACTCTGTGTGTCCTGAGTCATTTGGTCCTCAGCCACAGCACTGCGAGACGGGAGGCACATCTCATTGAGAGGAAAGGAGCAGTCACTTAGCTAAGACCACAGAGCTCGTTAAGGAGCAGACCCTGGAACTGAACTCAGGCAATCAGATTGCAGAGCCTGCTTGCTGTCACCCCTTAAATTCACCATCGCATAACTGATGGTGACCTGGTCTTATCCATTGTAGGAGTCCTTCTCCAGCTCTAACGGTGGTCTACATATCTGACCTTGATGTCCAGGGTGACTCCAACATAGATGGACCAACGCGGATCCCATTACCCAGGGAGGTGGATTCAGACAGTGGGCTTTTATTTCCTTGTGTTCAGCCCCCTTGTCAGTGACTGGACCCTTCCATGTAGATGAAGTCTGGTTTGCCTCCACCCTGGAAAAATGCACTTCTCTCCTCCTGCCAACACTTCTCCGAACAAAGCGAACATCCCCACCACACGTGAGGCCATTTAGAGCTAAGTGCTGCATGCAGGATTTCCCTCCTCTTCTGCTGCCCCAGGGTAGAGCATTCCACGGTTCAGCCTATTTAAGCAAATGACCCCTATCTCTCATGCATCCACTCTGCTGACATTTCCAGGGCTCCTGCTATGTGTCAGACCCCAAGCGGTGTCCTGGGGAGTCCATGCTCTCCTAGAATTCGCAGTCTACCGAGGGAACCAGAGCTGAAATCCAGTAAGAACATCAGGATCCCAAGCATCATGAAAACCACGTGTTATGTATGGCATCCGCCAGAGTCCATAGGTCTAGATGGCAGCCCCAGAGGCCTCCACCCACCAAAGGCTCATGGGTTCTCACCAAGGACATGTGGTAGTTTTTCAGCCAGTCCCAGTTGAGCCCAAAGGAAAGGTTTTTCTAAGAACAGTTTGGTTGAGTCATGAATAGCAGAATGTCAACCCTGCTGCACCCTCGGTGATTCCACAGACTTCTCTGCTACCCAAGAATGTATCTCAGTGTTTCTCCGGGTTGGTGCCTGGCCTCTAGAGTTCTGCAAAGGAAGCAGGTGGGTGGACGTAGAGGGTGAATTTAGCATCTGCTCAGCTATTGTAAATCAGAGTGGGATGCTGCCTCATTTTTCAATGGGTCCCACAAAGTCACATTACAGTTCCCAGGTGACTGGGATTCAAGCTGGGAGTCTAGGGACCTTCCTGTGACCATCACCAAGGTTAAGGAAATAGCAAACTGAGAGCTGATTCATGTTGCTGTGCAGCAGAAACTAATACAACATTGTAAAGCAATTATACTCCAGTTTAAAAAAATAATAATGAGAGATTTCCCTAGTGGTCCAGTGGCTAAGATTCTGCGCTCCCAGTGCGGGAGGCCTGGGTTCAATTCCTGGTCAGGGAACTAGATCTCACATGTCACAACTAAAACCTGGTACAACCAAATAAATAAATAAATACTTTTCAAAAAAGAGAATAAGGAAATAGAGGCTTCAGGGCACAGAATTAGAGAAATATTCATTCATTCATTCATCCCCAAAATACTTAGGTGGAGCTTATCTTGTGCTAGATTTAGAGAGACAATGAGCAGCAAAAATCAACATGGTCATTGCCTAAAGAAAACAGAACAGGCTAGGGGTCACAAGCACAGATTCTAGAACATGGGTGCTTGAGTTCTAATCCCAGTTCTATTTACTGGCAGCATGATCTCAGGGAAATCACTTTCAAGGTGGCTCAGTGTCCTCATCTGTATAATGGGCACAATCATAGTACCAAACTCATGAGGTCATTGAGTGGATTCCACAAACTAATATGAGTACAAATGCGTAGAACAGTGCTGGACACAGAAAAGGAATTCTACAGGTGTGAGCTATGATGATAGCAAAGATGGCCAAATTGCAGGGAGGGCTACTAACGTAACAATGAGACATAGATGGGAACTTGTAGCTGTAATCACTGGGACACTTTATGAGCAGAGGGTAAAAGGATTTGATTTGGAGGTATTGGGGAATGTTTCCCCAAGGAGGAGCTATTTGGATAAACAGGTAGCAGCTAACTTGTTTTCGACTAGAGAGAATAGTGAAGCAGTCAGAGAGAGCAGCATGTGCAAAGGTCCTGTGGCAGCAGGGACAGTGTAAATTTCCTAGCACTAAAAGGAGGGCTGCATGCCTAGAAGGCAGAGAGTGATGGGAACATAGGTCATGATGGGGCTGGAGGTGCAGCCAGAGAGAGGCGGCCCATGCAGAAGATGTTGCTCTCATTGAAGCATCTGCCTGAGGCAAGTTTAAACCCTCTCCCACACCAGATAATTCTTATTTGCCTTTATAACAATCATCTCCAGAAGAGTCGCAAACCTCCTCAGCAAAAATCCTACTGTTGCCCTGAAAAATAAGTCAAATTTGTCAGCTATTTTTAAAAGGAGGCTCTGATGGAAAGTTAAAGGCCTTCTTCTTGATTCACCAATGAGAACTTCCAGGGCTTTGTGTGTAGCTGAATGACTTACAAGACTCCTTGGTTCCCAGAAATATCGGAGAGTTTAAAATAGAACAGTCATCATTGGCTGCTTGGGAAGCTTCAGCGTTACACAGAAGGCGCGAGAGCAAAGCAGCAGCGTTCACTGAGGGCCGACGCGCACCAAGTGATAAGCCAGGGGCGGGCTCCATGCAGGTGCTGCTGAGGTGGTCTTCACACTCGCCCTGTAAGGTAAAGATCATTCCTCTCCCCACTTAAACGAAACTGCGTCTCTTTACATGATTTGCCTAAGGCCACGGTTTAAACCTAAATCTACAGTATTTCTACTATCCTTGACTAGTGGTTAAGATGAAGCAGGAAGACAAAGCAATGGTTAAAAGTCGGGCTGTGGGAGTGCCCTGATGGTCCAGTGGTTAATAATCCACCTGCCAATGCAGGGGACGTGAGTTTAATTCCTGGTCCTGGAAGATTCCACATGCCACAAGGCCACAAGGCTATGAGCAGCAACTAAGACCCAGTGAGACAAAAGAAAGAAGTTTTTCAAAAAGTTGGGTTGTCAGGTTAGCTGGTCTGCTCTCTTTAGGATAGCCAACCTTAATGTTTTGTCTGGGACTACCCCAGTTTGGGGCTTCCCAGGTGGCACTAGTGGTAAAGAACCCACCTGCCAATGCAAGAAGCATAAGAGCCTCTGGTTTGATCCCGGAGTCTGGAAGATCCCCCGGAAGAGGGCATAACAACCCACTTCAGTATTCTTGTCTGAAGAATCCCATGGACAGAGAAATCTGGCAGGCTACGGTCCAAAGGGCTGCAAAAAGTCAGACATGACTAAAGCAAGTTGGCCCACACGTATGCATCCCAGTTTTAACACTGAAAGTCCCACATCCCAGAAAATTCCATGTGAGTGAAGTGAGTGAAGTCAGTCAGTCGTGTCCGACTCTTTGTGACACCATAGACTGTAGCTAAACCAGGTTCCTCCATCCATGAGATTTTCCAGGCAAGAATACTGGAGTGGGTTGCCATTTCCTTCTCCAGGAGATCTTCCCGACCCAGGAAGTGAACCCAAGTCTCCTGCATTGCAGGCAGACGCTTTACCGTCTAAGCCACCAGGGAAGAAAATCCCATAGTCCCAGGCAAACCTGTGTGGTTGCTCACTCTACCTCCATGCCAAAAGCAACCAGGGAAACCCTCACAAGTCAGGCTTTTGAGTAAATTTTGATCTGAGCAATATTGCTGGCACCTTATTAATGGCAGGCTTCCAACACGTCTCAGCCCCTTTAAAACTAAAATACACAACAAACAGGTGGGAATAAAGGGTTTCAAGAGCTGGTGGGATATAGGGTGACCATGTTTTCCAAACCTAGGGATGGTATCATTTATCCAGTCATCAGATGTCTGTTGAACTGAGTACCAGGCATGGTTGTATGGGCGAGGAACACACAGCTATGGTTTCTGTCCTTTTGAAAGTTACAGTCTTGTAAGGAAGACATCAAATTAAGCAAACTTCTATGTAAACAAAATAATGTCTGATAAAGAAGATAAAGTAGGTGATATGGAAAGGAGGGACTAGGGGTGATGTGGTCAGATGTCTCTGGCTGAGATTGTCACAGAGGGTCTCTTGGGGAGGCGGTGGCATTTGACTTTAGACCTGGACCATGAAACCATATCCAGCACCTGCAGGCAGAGCATTCCAGGCAGAAAGGAGAACCAGTGCAAATGTCAGTCTCTGAGGCAGGAAGGAGCTCAGTGAGTTTAAGATCTGTGAGGAAAGATGGGGAGGCTGAGCTCAGGGAGATGGGAGGCAGATTGCAAAGGGAGGTCAGAGAGAGGTGCTGGTCGTGGTTTAGCCGCTAAGTCATGTCCAACTCTTTGCAACCCCATGGACTGTAGCCTGCCAGACTCCTCTGTCTGTGGAGTTCTCCAGGCAAGAATACTGGAATGGGTTTCCATTTCCTACACCAGGGGATCTTTCTGACCCAGAGATCAAACTAGGGTCTCCTCATTGCAAGCAGGTGAGAGAGGGTGTTCAGAGAGCAATTCAGGTGGGCGAGAAACCTCTGGAGGGCGCCATAATGGAGTAATGTAGTCACTTTCCCTTTTTATTTTTTCTGGTAGCAACAACTAATTTGTCTTTTTCCCCAAACTTTAAACTTTTTTATTTTGTATTGCAGTGTAGTCGATTAACATCACTGTGGCAGTTTCAGGTGAACAGCACAGTTCCTCTTTCTGAAAGGAATACTTGGGCTGCTATACTGAGAATGGATTGTTCGGGACTAGAATGGCAGCAGAGAGACTGTGGTTGTAGCTCAAGCAACAAGTGATGGAGACTTGGACCAGGGTAGAAACAGAGAAGATGAAAAGAAGGGATTGGCTGGAAACATTATTGTGGAGGTGAGATGGCAGCCCTTGACTGATGAAGGGTTGGATGCAAGGAGGAGAAGGGAATCTTAAAGGATTTCTTGATTCCTAACAGCTGTATCAACTTGAGCAACTCATTTAAATCTTCTGAGCCTCAGTTCTTCTAATCGTAAGGGGAAATAACCATCCATGACAAACCTACACAGCATATTAAAAAGCAGAAACATCATTTGCTGCCAAGGTCCATTATCCATGGAGTCAAAGCTATGGTTTTTCCAGTAGTCAAGTACAGATGTGAGAGTTGGACCATAAAGAAAGCTGAGCACTAAAGAATTGATGCTTTCAAATGGTGGTGCTGGAGAAGACTCTTGAGAGTCCCTTGGACAACACAGGGATCAAATCAGTCAGTCCTAAAGGAAATCAACCCTGAATACTCATTGGAAGGACTGACGCTGAAGCTCCAACACTTTGGCCACCTGATGCAAAGAACTCACTCACTGGAAAAGACCCTGATACTGGGCAAGATTGAGGGCAAGAGCAGAAGGGGGCAGTGAAGGATGAGATGGTGGAGCGGTATCACTGACTCAATGGACATAAATTTGAGCAAACTCCAGGAGATACTGAAGGACAGGGAAAGCTGGCGGCTGCAGTCCATTGGGGTCACAAAGAATCAGACACAACTGAGTGACTGAACAGTACCACCACCCCCTGACAGTTGCAAGGAAGACCAAATACCTACTTCTTAGCACAGGGCTTAGCTCAAGTGGCATCTTTTTTAAAAATCTATTTTTCCATTAGTGTGTTTGAAGTTTGGCTGCCACTGAGANCTAAAGAATTGATGCTTTCAAATGGTGGTGCTGGAGAAGACTCTTGAGAGTCCCTTGGACAACACAGGGATCAAATCAGTCAGTCCTAAAGGAAATCAACCCTGAATACTCATTGGAAGGA
Organism: Neotragus moschatus; assembly: GCA_006410615.1. Classification (NCBI taxonomy): domain Eukaryota; kingdom Metazoa; phylum Chordata; class Mammalia; order Artiodactyla; family Bovidae; genus Neotragus; species Neotragus moschatus. The sequence goes on along the minus strand of SJYA01000905.1, from coordinate 344,466 downwards.
CTGACGCTGAAGCTCCAACACTTTGGCCACCTGATGCAAAGAACTCACTCACTGGAAAAGACCCTGATACTGGGCAAGATTGAGGGCAAGAGCAGAAGGGGGCAGTGAAGGATGAGATGGTGGAGCGGTATCACTGACTCAATGGACATAAATTTGAGCAAACTCCAGGAGATACTGAAGGACAGGGAAAGCTGGCGGCTGCAGTCCATTGGGGTCACAAAGAATCAGACACAACTGAGTGACTGAACAGTACCACCACCCCCTGACAGTTGCAAGGAAGACCAAATACCTACTTCTTAGCACAGGGCTTAGCTCAAGTGGCATCTTTTTTAAAAATCTATTTTTCCATTAGTGTGTTTGAAGTTTGGCTGCCACTGAGAAAGAAAAATGTATGGTTAAAAATATGTATGGTTTAGCTTAATTCAGGAAAACAGAAGTGACTCTTCTGCAGTTTGGAGCCATATGGATTTCTTGGTTGGGTGGACTCATCTGAATAGGGCCTGAGACAGCGTCTGTCAGCCAGCTGTATTTTTGCCATAGATTGTGTGGCAAGATGATTATTTCAGTGCAATTGGCAGCCTCAGGTATTTAAGAGATGTGTTTGACTCATTTCTCAACCACCAGGATGGGGCAAAGGAGGAATGTCTCCTAATAATGACTGTTTGCAGAGCTCTCAGAAGACAAAGCCCAACAAAAGGTCTCCTTGGCCTTATTTCTTCCCTTCCTCACACATAATCTTTAATCATCCTTAGAGCCAAACATTTGGGGTGACACATTCACCAAGAGTTATTACAGAAAGACGATTTCATTTCCACAGCCCAGAAGTATCCTTAGAAAGGAAGAAAAATCTCTAAATCATCACCAAAGGCATCAAGCCCTTAGGTGACCGGGTTCTAATTTGGAGTTTTAGACAATATCGCCCTTTCCTGCTTTCCTTGTCTTGGCTTATTCTTATTCTTATTTTTGATGACAGAGGGTTTCTAGCATCTGTGGGTAATTGAGGTTTGATTGAGGTTCCTCCAAGACTTAAGGCTTGCAATGAGAAGCATTAAAAGTCAAAAAAATTGCTTTAAAAATATGAAAACTTTATGGGGGCATGATTGAGGACAAACTGGGCTGTATTATAAAGTGGTCCTCCCTCTGGAGATATGGAAGAGCTTCAAAGATTCACTTTTATTAGCTCATTCGTTTGTTTGAACCATGTTGTGTAAACTTGTTTTCTTAAGGAGAAGGGGGAGGCGAAGGGGAGGGGAAGGGGAAAACCACAGACAGTGAGGAAGGCAGTAAGAACAGCTGGAAAGTGTTGGGCGTCCAGAAGCAGCTAATACAGAGGATTCGATCCATATTCTGTGCTGAGCACTGTTTAGAAGCATCATCTTGAATCTTCACAAACACCTTCTGGGATAGAAATCATTATTAACCCCATTTTTCAGATGAAAAGACTGACACCCAAGTTATGCAGCTAGGAGTGGCAAAGCAGAACTCCGGAGTATACTAAATTATACTGCACCTACACATAGGGATTTAGTCATGAGCCAAACATGGTAAACACTTGGGATTTTCCTGGTGAATCTTTGATGAAGCTTTAGGAGACAGAATGTCACAAGAAAAGAACTTGAGCATGGAAGCAGATTGAACTCTAATCAGTAACTAATTTGTTAAGGGGCTAAAGAAACACTGATGATGCCCCATGCTCTAGTTATTAAAAAAAAAAATCTATGATAATATTTACTGTATTTTTATTTTAAATGTAATGGACACTTACTATAGAAAATTATAAACTGTTAAGTGGAGGGGGGCTCAGGATGGGGGGATGCATGTACACCTGTGGCTGATTCATGTTAATGTATCAAAAACCACCTCAATATTGTAAAGTAATTAGTCTCTAAATTATAATACATAAATTAATTAAACATTACAAAAACAAACAAACAAAATTCTCCAAGTCAGGCTTCAACAGTATGTGTTACTGTGAACTTCCAGATGCCAACATCCATCTGGATCAAGAGAGTTCCAGAAAAACATCTACTTCTGTTTTATTGACTATGCCAAAGCCTTTGACTGTGTACATCACAAAAAACTGGAAAATTCTCCAAGAGATGGGAATACCAGACCACCTTACCTGTCTCCTGAGAAATCTGTATGCAGGTGAAGAAGCAACAGTTAGAACTGGACATGGAACAACAGACCTGTTCCAAATTGAGAAAGGAGTANTCACTTCCACTGTATAATCATAAGGAGTTTGATTTAGGTCATACCTGAATAGTCTAGTGGTTTTCCCTACTTTCTTCAATTTAAGTCTGAATTTGGCAACAAGGAGTTCATGTTTAGAAAATCTGCCTCATCTTCTCCATCCTTATGTTCAATGACCTTATTCACATTCACACTGTCTCTTTGTTGGTTTACTGACTTGCCTCCTACTTGTTCTCCCTTCCTTCATTCTTTTCCCAATTACATCCATCTTCCATACATGCCAAAAATGAATTCTCTAAAATGCAAATCTAGACAGAGCATTAAACTGCTAGAAATCCTCTAATGGTTCACTATTTCTACAGGGTCAGCTCCAAGTTCTATTATGCAAGAATTTCTTTGATCTGGCCCCCATCTGGCTCTCCTGAGCCTTCTACCCCAACACTTAACATCCTGGCAACCCCTCAACTGCAGCATGCTTCCCCCTTGCACTCTGTGCTGCTGCTTGTCTCTCTGCTTCTGCTCATGTGGCCCTCTCTGTCCAGATGCCCTTCACTCCCCTCAATTCATCCTCTGAGACATGGCTCAGTTATCACTTGTTCTGGGCAACTCCTCCATCCTCCCATCTCCCGTCTAGGTTGAACGCACTTTCTCTGTGCATTTATAATATCCTACCCATACATCTCCCATTGCATTTAGCATTCTGTGTTATAATTAGATGTGCTGCTGCTTCTAAAAACCAGGACAATGGTCTCACCTTTTTACCCCTCTCACCTAGCTCAGAGCCAGGGACATAATGGGCTCTCAACAAAAACTTGTTATATGAATGACTATAATGGCTAATGTGTATTAAAGTTTAACGTATGCTGGGCATTGCGTTAAGGGATTCACATATATTTTCTCATTTTACTTTTAAACAATTTGATGAAGAAACTACCATTTACATGAGGCTCTGAGGACTTAAGTTTAGTTTTTAAAGTCACACTGTGAGTAGGTGGTAGAACTGGAATTTGAATCCAACTATCTCTGACTCCAGAGCATGAGTCCTTAACCTTATACAACGCAGCTTCCAGCAGCCAGTGACTCACAGCCCCAAAGCCACAAGGAGATGTGTATAAGAGACAGGTAGTGAGCTCCTTTCTAGATGAGGACACTGATACTCAGACAGCCATCCTTCCAACATGGTGTCCCACACCAGGAGGGTACTCATCTCACAACATTGTTTCTGCAAAACAGCAACCACCAAAATGATTCCGCTGAATGCCCTTACTGCCGCCCCTTGGACAGTCCTATATTCTGGAGCAGACGCCACCCAACTGTCCCTCTCCTACTCATCCTTGAATGACTTGCTTGAATGGCTCCCCCTCAGAGAACATGCGCTAATCCTTAGGCCACACTGACATCCCTCTCAGTAAGACTCAACACTGTTGTAATTACTTACACGGTGTTACGCATTCCAGGCACTGTTCTANTCCATGTCTGTGCCGGGCCCAGACCCCCACCCTCACCACCCTGCTGCTCCCTCTAAAACTCCAAACTCTTTCCGGCCCTTTGCACATTCATATCACCTGCCTTGTCTGCTCTTTTCTATATTCTTTCTTTCCTCTTTCATATCTCTGTTTAAATGTTACTTCTTCAGAGAAGGTGTTTTTACCCCCATAAGTAAGTTTCCATCATTTTCTGTCTCATCTCTATGTTTCCTTTACAGTGTTTCTCAAGATTTGTAATTATTTTATTTCACTTTTTTGTTTTTGTCTGCTCTTTCCTCTAGAATCATAAGGTCCATTAGAGCTGAGTCTGCTTGTGATATTCCCAGTACCTAACACAGTGAATGGATGAATAGGCACTAAACAAATATTGGCTCAAAGTTGTGACCAATAGGATGATTATTATTTAAAAAAAAAAAAAAAACAAAATAGCAAATGATTTGTGAGGACGCAGAGTAAATCAGAACTCTTGTGCCCTGTTGATGGGTGCAGCCACTATGGGAAACAAGATATTGGTTCCTTAAAAAACTAAAAGCAGAATTACCATATGATCCAGAACTTGCACTTCTGGGTATATATCCAGAAGTATTGGAAACAGGGACTTGAAGACGATATTTGGGTATTGGATACCCAAATGTTCATGGCACTTGGGTATCCAATGTTGAGTATGCATAATACCTATATTCATGGCATTATTATTTGCAGTAGCCAAAAAGTAGCAGTACCCCAAGTGTGTATAGATGGATGAATGGATTAAAACAAAGTGGGATATACACAAAACAGAATATTATTCAGCCTTTAAAAGGAAGGGAATTCTGAAACATGCTCAGTATGGATGAACTCAGAACATTATACCAAGTGAAATAGATTAGTCACAAAAAAAGGCACTGTATGATTTCACTTATATGAAATATCTAGATTCACCAAGTTCAAAGAGACAGAAAATAGAACAGTTGTTCCCAGGAGCTGGGGGCAGGAAAAATATTAATTGTTTAAAGACCTCAGAGCTTCAGTTTTGCAAGATGAAGGGTTCTGTGAACAGATGGTAGTGATGGTAGTACAATAATGTGAATGTACTTAATGTCACTATCAATTTTAAATAGTTAAGATAGTAATTTTTATCTTATGTGTATTTTACCAGTTTTTTTAAAAAGAGGAAGATGGTTGTATCCTGTTCAGTAGCATGCTGATCCTCTGACTTCCAGTCCAATATCCTCTTATTTACATATGCTAGCTCCTATTAGAACACATTCTGTCAATTAAGCATTACAATCATCTCCTTTCCCCAAAGAAAAGGTCTTTCTAGAACCTATTGAAAAGGGATACTACTTAGAAGAAACTTAGAGTTTACCTAAACCCGTATCTTTTGTATCAGGGTGCAGATAAGGTTAACATCGACCAGAAGCCATTGCTGATCTGGGAGAGGAAGGGTAAAGGGAGGGCGTGGTCCCTGGAACTTAAAAGCTGTGGTTGTAGGAGAGGCAATGACCTTTGAGAGAGGAATGTGGCAGTTTCCACACACTGCTAGCAAGAAGGGAGCCAGTCAAATAAACATGCCTTCCTCTGATCTTCTACCGGCTTCCCTGGTGATTTAGACGGTAAAGAATCTGCCTGCAATGCAGGTGACCTGGGCTCAATCCCTGGGTTGGGAAGACCCTGGTGCCTCTCATTGGTTGAACCCAACAGGAAGTCAGTAGGCAAGGGAACCACTGGGATGGTCCATAAAGACCCCAGGACACAGGGTAGAGGGGGAGAGGTGGATGGTCTAGAGGTGCCTTCACTATATCAGCCTTTGTTCTAAAAGAATTCAGTGACTTACTCAAGGTCTCCCAGTGATAGACATGGGACTGTCATGGTTTTTTGACTCAATAAAGCTTCTACCCACACATCAGTAAGGAATGAGAACATTACTCTAAATTTGGAAAATCTGCCACAAATAGAACAAACATCTAAAGGAAGTTTTGTTTCATAAAAGAGAATGGTATACACTGCTTCCANAAGAATTCAGTGACTTACTCAAGGTCTCCCAGTGATAGACATGGGACTGTCATGGTTTTTTGACTCAATAAAGCTTCTACCCACACATCAGTAAGGAATGAGAACATTACTCTAAATTTGGAAAATCTGCCACAAATAGAACAAACATCTAAAGGAAGTTTTGTTTCATAAAAGAGAATGGTATGCACTGCTTCCACAGAATTAGCATTATTAAGAACTTTTGTGCTGTGGACTTTGCAAGTCTGACTCATCGCTTTTTATAAAGAAAACAATTTTAAGATCCTGAGTTTTCTTCCTGTTTTTGTCCTAACATTCATTACAGTGTATGGAACATTTAGAAGAAGCTGGAGCAGAGTATTAAATTATAGACGTTGAGTTGAATAAAATAAGATCGCTAAGTCCAAAAAATCTTTGAAAAGGTTCGTGGAATTACATCCCCAAACAAGGATTTTTTTCATAATTAAAGGACTTTGAGGCAACTTTTCAGACTCCTAGAAGTCCACAAGACCTTACTTAAAAAAACGGATGTGACTAGATCTTTGAACACAAAATAACTGAAACTTCAAGGGAATAAGACAAGAATGGTGCCCTTCATTCTCTTTAGAGGAAGCAATGCAGGGGAGCACAATAATTAAGAGTCTAAGCTGGAGAATCAAAATTCTTGGGTTCAAATCTGGGTCCATCACTTACCAGCTGGGCAAGTACAACTTTGGTAAGTGACTTCATTTTTCTTTCTAAACCACAGTTTTCCCATATGTGATATAGGAATAACTGTAGCTAGTCAGTCAGGTGGTGTGAGGCCTGGATATATATAGACACCTAGCACATTGTCTCTCTGGCACTTGGGTCTCAAAAAATCCTAGTAAGTAATACTAGTAGTATTATGGCACAATTTATTCTTTTTGCCACTAGAAGTGGTCCTATGACTGAATTAAATGACTAATTTATCACAGTTGCTTTGACTGCCATTGATCTATTGATGCGTTAAGACCACTCTAAAGTCCAATTGGGTAATGATGGTCTATAACCATGAAGATGCATCTTAAGAGAAAAACAGTGGATGATAATGCTGATTTGATGAGTGAGGAAGAAAAGGAGGGAAAGGAGGAAGAAAAAGAAGAGTAGAGATGGAAGGAGAAGAGCCCCAAAGATAGACATTTTGAGGGGTGAGGAAGGGAAGTGTCCATCTGCTGTCCATGGGATGGCAGCTAGTCACATGCTGGAACAAGGCAGAAATGTCAGTGGAAGACAGTCTAAATGTTTAATGCATGCAGGATATTATCATACCTAGGATGCACAAAAGGATTTCCTTGAAGGATTCATTACTACCTTCTCTCTGCAATTTGCTTGAGAGGTGTACAGTGAGGGAGAGCCCTTCCTCTGACTCCACATCTAAATTTGTCTCCTTCAGTCAATGGGAATAGCTCTTTCTGGTCCTTGGGATGAGGTCAGTCTCAGGCCTCTAGGAACCCTTCCCTAATTCTCTTTTGAAAGCCAGGTTCTGTGGACCCTTCCCCCACATCCACAAGCTAGAAACCAAAGGATGTAAAAACGAGAGCATCAGAATGGTCCTCCTCCTCAAGCAACTTGCAGCCTCAAGCTGCACATTGAATCGCTTACACATTACATGTTTGGCAGATTTCTCTTTGGTCAAGTGTATCAACACAAACAGAAGAGTTAAAAAAACAAACCACAGTCACTCCTGTTATTCTTCCCAAAGGAGAGAATGTACTATTTACATCATTTATGGCAATGACAGAAAAGCAGGATAAAGATAACCAAGCATTTGATGTGTTTGCTCTGGAATTAAACTTAAGTTGTCCTAGCTCAATGTGCCCATCATTAGCTACATCTGAAAGAGCTCAGATTTTGATGGCAGGAAAACTGGCTCTGTTTCAGTTTCTTATTTATAAATCTGGGTGACAGCCTTTCTAGGCCCCTTCTATCTCCCTTTGGGGAGGTGGAAGGAATTTTCCCACTGTTTATGGTTTCCTTTACTTTTATTTGAGAAATAAACAAAGGCAAATCTTGCTTGGACCATCAAGTTTTCAATTTCCTAATTCTTTTGACTGAGGTTTGAACCAGTTCTCTAAGTTCTGTTTCCTTCCTTGCTCCCCCTTCCTATACCACCAACACTGCTTGTCCCAGTGCTTTGTTATAACTATGGAAGTTTTGCCATGTTTCTGGTAGGTCTCTTGCAGTTCTTGTATGGGAAGCATTCTGCACGTGGGCATAACTTATTTATGTGCTACATTCCTAATGTGAAACAGCTTAATAATCTCCCTTTGAAGGATATCACATTTAGAAACAGAAACCTAAAAGTCTCAGTTCTAATATTTCTGGATAGGTGATCTAAGCATGGAATCTGTAAACCATTAGGACAATATATTATTACTTGGTGGGGTTTTAATAATCTACAAGTTTCTTCAAATTAGAGAATTTGATCATTAATTCATTTAAAGAACACTACATGAAACGAGCCGGTAATATTAGTTTCTACACTGCTTTAGGTTATATTCTATGGGCTGTGTAGCCCCTAGCAAAACAAAAGGCAATAGCTTTGAGTTCATCATTATTCTGTAAATAAAGTTAAAAATATATCCTTAAAAATCAGAAGGTTAAGTCTAATCATGTTAGTAATTGACAAGAGATAATGGTAAGAATATAGAGAAGTGTTGTCATAATAAAGAGAGGTGATCAGGTGCTTCCCTGGTGGTCCAGTGGTTGGGAATCTGCCTGCCAATGCAGGGGATATGGGTTGGATCCCTGGTCGGGGAAGTGTCCATATTCAACAAGGCAACTGAGCCCATGAGCACAACTCTGAAGCCCATACACCCTAGAATTTGTGCTCTCCAGCAAGCGAAGCCTCAGCAATAAGTCCGAGCACTGCAACTAGACAGTAGCTCCCACTCATAGCAACTAGAGAAAGCCTGCAAGCAGTAACAAAAACCCAGGGCAGCCAAAAATAAATATACATAAATATTAATTAATTTAATAATAATAGAAGGTACTTTACCAAAAAAAAAAAAGAAAAAAGAGAGAGAGAGAAAGTGAGAGTGAGAGACCATGACCAGAACCATATGTTTTACAAGGGGAGAAGGCAAGGATGTGTATTCATTAAGGGCTTGCTCTGTGACTGGACACTGCAGTGTGCTTTACATATGGTGCTTTATTCAATATTTTCAAAATAAGGTTTCCATTACCATGGCCTGTTTCAGTCAGTTCAGTAGCTCAGTCATGTCAGACTCTTTGCAGCCCTATGAACCGCAACACGCCAGGCCTCCATCACCAGCTCTCAGAGTTTACCCAAACACATGTCCATTGAGTCGGTGATGCCATCCAACCATCTCAACCTCTGTCATCCCCTTCTCCTCCTGTCCTCAATCTTTCCCAGCATCAGGGTCTTTTCAAATGAGTCAGCTCTTCGCATCAGGTGGCCAAAGTATTGGAGTTTCAGCTTCAGCATCAGTCCTTCCAATGAACACTCAGGACTGATCTCCTTTAGGATGGACTGGTTGGATATCCTTGCAGTCCAAGGGGCTCTCAAGGGTCTTCTCCAACACCACAGTTCAAAAGCATCAATTCTTCAGCTTTCTTTATAGTCCAACTCTCACATCCATACATGACCACTGGAAGAACCGTAGCCTTGACTAGACGGACCTTTGTTGGCAAACTAATGTCTCTGCTTTTTAACATGCTATCTAGGTTGGATATAACTCTCCTTCCAAGGAGGAAATGTCTTTTAATTTCGTGGCTGCAATCACAATCTGCAGTGATTTTGGAGCCCAGAAAAATAAAGTCAGCCACTGTTTCCACTGTTTTCCCATCTATTTGCCATGAAGTGATGGGACCAGATGCCATGATCTTTGTTTTCTGAATGTTGAGCTTTAAGCCAACTTTTTCACTCCTCTTTCACTTAGGAAATGGAGACTTTAAGTAGTTTACCCAAGACATATGGCTAGGAAGTAATGGGGCTGGGATCCTCATTAGATTCCTAGGTTTATCTTTTTGCCACTAAACCATTGAAAATAAATAGATAAGTAAGCATATAGATACAGATAAAATTCTGTACACCTTTCAGAATGATCAAACCCTAACAACAGCAAATGTTGGTAATTATGTGGAGCAACAGGAATTGCTCAGATGGTAAAGCATCTGCCTACAATGCGGGAGACCTGGGTTCAATCCCCAGGTCAGGATTTGCCTGGGAAGTCCCATGGATGGAGCCTGGTAGGCTACAGTCCATGGGGTCTCAAAGAGTCAGGCACAGCTAAGTGACTTCACTTTACTTCACTTCTTCACTTCACTATATAGGTATGAATGATCAAATCATCTGCCATTGAACAACTGATTAAATCACTGGTGACGGAACTCCATTTCCAGCCCCTCTCCCCTCCCTGGAGGTCAGGGGTGGCACTAAAAGCTCCAACTCTCTAAGCCCATGGTTGGTTCTCCTGGCAATCAGTCTTAGATGCAGTCCACAGGTCATCTCACTGACATGATAAAACACCCCTTTGTTGCTCTTCTGACTTAGCAAATTCCAAGTGTTTTAGGAGCCCAGTGATAGAAACTCAATGAAGACAAAACATATATTACTTATTACAAATCACAGTATCACAGCTACATACCATATCATTTCAACCATATGGCATTCTGGAAAAAGCAAAATTATTCAAACAGTAACAAGACCTTTGATTGCCAAGAACTGCAATTGGGGAGGTATGAATAGGTGAAGCACAAAGGACTTTTAGGGCAGTAAAAATATCCTATATGATACCATAATGATGGATATGTGTCATTATGCATTTATTCAAATCGATAGACTGGACAAAACCAACAGTAAAGCTTAATGTTTACTACGAACTTTGAGTGATAATGCAAGCAGATATGATAGGGGGTTCCCAGAGCAAGAGAACTAGGCATATGGCTTTCTTGACATAAGATAAGTCATTTTGGGCCTAAGTCATTTTGTGAGCTAAGCATCAATGCTTGCCATTGAATAGGCCTCAGTAATTAATAACCTTAAGGGGACAAAAGAATGCAATCAGGCAAGAGAAGTAACAGCAGCAAAGATAATAAATCAGTTGTAAAGATTCCCAGTTCGATTCTAATGGTAAAGGTTAGCTTGAAGCCTTGACCACCAGGTCATCGTGAACCTAAGGGATGACAATGTTGACCTTTTCTGATCCTTGTGACTTCAATCAACTAAACCTCGGACTCTGTGGACCTCCCAGGCTGCATCACGTATGTCGATGTACCTTAGCTTAAAACTTCCCCAATTTTGCTGTTCAGGAATACACTGCTGTGAGAAAGAGCCTCTTCTCACTTGCTGCAAGTCTTTTTCCTGATCTTTGGTTTGGTTGCATCTTTTGGCTGAAAACTCACCAAGAGGATAACTCAGTTTTCAGGTAACAATAATGATATAGGTTCATCAGTTATAACAAATATATCATTCTGGTGGGGTACAGAAGTTATGTCCATATAGGAACAGGGTATAATCTCTGTTCATTACCCTTAATTTTTCTGTGAATCTAAAACTACTTTTAAAAACCTGTCTTTTGAAAAAAAAAAAAACCAAGCCTTTGCTTTAAATTGGATAACGAGCAGCTCAATGTCAAAATGGATAGATTTTATTACATTGATGGAATGCAGAACTCAATTTAGGATTATATTAGTGTGCATGCAAGTAGAAGAGAAAGCATGTACTAAATATTCTTCTCTGAAGAATCCTAGCCCCATGCTTTCTATGTAATGGGTGCTTATGAATGAATGAAATCTAAACATTCTCTGTTTAGATTATTATCCTTTGATCTAGGTGCAAATATATTAAAATAAATAAAATATTTGTGATTGTCCTTATTTATGAAATGTATTATTCACCTAGGTTAGAAAAATCCTATTGTAACTCATATTGACCCTTTCTTTGAGAACAAAGCCATATCAAAGATGTGCTTTTGGGAGATGCTTCATGCTTCCAACAAGGCCCATGGAAGCTGTGTGACTTCAGGACAGTCATTTAACATCTCTTAGCCTCATTGCCTTCCCTGGTGGCTCAGACGGTAAAGCGTCTGTCTACAATGTGGGAGACCTGGGTTCGATCCCTGGGTTGGGAAGATCCCCTGGAGGAGGAAATGGCAATCCACCCCAGTACTATTGCCTGGAGAATCCCATGGACAGAGGAGCCTGGTAGGCTACAGTCCGTGGGGTCGCAAAGAGTCGGACACGACTGAGCGACTTCACTTTAGCCTCACTGCCTGCATTAGTCAAATAGAGACAATTCCTTATTAGCCTAAAGACAGGGAGACTGGGGAGATGGGGTTTTTTAACAGAGTTTTTCATTGTCAACATTTGTTTGATATACTTCTTCGTAAAGAAGTCAGCAGAGGTTCTACCCTGCCACATCTGTGAAGTAAGATCGGTGGGCCATCCAAGTGGCGAACATCTGCATGATGCACCATTTCTTATCCCAGTCAGGGCACACCTTCCAGGTTCTATTTATTGACTGCCCACATCCAAATGACCAAACTGGCCTTTACCACCAGTGTAGGCTGACAAGGGTTGGTTCAGGCATCTCAGGATCTGCACGCCTCTTACATCCCAAGTTAGACCGGCTGTCCTTGAAGAGCTGTGGCAGCCACGGCTCGTCCTCCGCTCCGCTTCATCACGGCAACAGCTGGGGTGGTGCAGTGGGCAGCGGATGGTTTCTGACACCCCTGCCGTAGGATCCTCATTGTGAAAGCCCCAACTCCTAACACGTGATATGGTCCCACCCTCCTGCCTGATCTGATCTCTTACACTCCCCTTCCTGCAGTCTGTGGACTCCAGCCAGAACACAGCTGTGTCCTCTGACCCCGACGTGTGCCCAGCATCCTTACTCCAGGTCTTTCTCCCACGAGAACCCCCTTCCCTCCACATCCACCAGCAACCCTCGCTCTGAGAACTGCAAGTCTCTTCAGGAAGGGGCTGTGCCTTGTGCTCCGGTGTCCCCACATCCAGCACACAGCCTGGTATAGAATACAGGCTCAACAGATACTTTGTTTTATAAATAAAGCAAAATAGACAAAAAGAGAAACCTAGTGAATGGAGAGGATAACTGTATCACCAGTTGATGCCAAAATATCAGTGCTGCTTTTCTACCAGCTGACACCAGCCCCTTCCACACACAGGTTACATCCTTAAATGTCATTGTACCACTTTCTCCCCCCCTTTCAAAGCCACCCTTTCACGATTTCAGAAGCCAGACCATGAATACATTTCCTCCTCACCCTGGGGTCCGTCAGAAACAGCCTCTTAGCTTACTTGAGAAAAAAGAAAATAGCATGCAATCTATGAGACAAACGGCAGGAACGGTTAATTATTGATGTGGGATACAATTTAAGAAAAACTAGCATACAGTAATATCTTTGGGGACAGTTATTAAACCAAAGAAGTGTCTTGAACTGTTCAGAACTCACATCCAAGGAAATTCTTAAGAATGTGTTTGCAAAAGTATCTGTTGAAGCGGAGCTGCCCCAAGAGTTCAGGTGTGAGTCACCAAACCTGAGGGTGTAGAATGTGTGTTTAATTCCAAACATGGATTTACTGAACAGTTACTGTGTGGGGGACATTATCCTAAGCTCAGAGCTTCAAGCTACTGTGGATTGAACTCACCATGGTGCCAGGGAAATAATAAATACCATCTCCTTTTACCTGTCCAGCAACCCCAGCGAAGCAGATATCTCCATCTCACTTTATAAACAAGCAAAGTAAGTCTCATGGAAGGTAATCAGTTGCACAAAAGCCCACAAAAAAGTGGCAGAACAGGATCTGAACCTAGGTTTTCATATAACCAATTCATCTCTTATGTATCTCATCTCACAGGGAACATTGCAATACAATTGGAGAAACTGGTCTCATAAAACAGTCACAGGGCAAGGTAATGCATGACAAAGTACTCATTTTAAGCACTGCTAAAACTTGTTGATTTCTGGCAGCCCTCTAAAGCAGAAATTATGATCAACATCTGCATACCAGAAAACAAATTAATGAGTCAATATTTATTGTGTGCACTTTTGGCTAAGTCCTATGCAAGTTGCCTTTAGGTACATTAGGCAAAATTTCCTGACAGTGATCTGTGAAATAGGTATTATTTCTAGTGCTCTCAATTCACAGAAAAATAAACTGGCATTCAGGTTAATCATTTATTTGGGGCTGTATTTTCTAAAATGTGGCTAGAACTTTGCGGTGGGGTCTCTTCCTACCAGGTTGCTAGGAAAATAAATGTTAGTTGGAGCCATGGTGTCCCTCATCCCCCCTTCTTTGGTGAGAATGTATGTGAGAACAAAACCAGGGTGGGGAAAAGCATGAAGGGAAGGTGGACAGAAACTGGCTTCCAGTGATATTGGAAACTCTGAGTCCTGGAGCTGGGCCTGCTGTTGTGTTTTGCTTGATTTGCTTATTTTAGTATGAATTAGCTTCCTGTCACTTTCCAATGAAAAGGGAACTAATGTAGCCATCACATATCAGAGACTTGCTCTGTGGCAGGTCCTTCAAGTGTATTAGAGTATAAACCACATTACCAGAGGGACTTGTCTATTTTTATCCCCAGCGCTTATTACCATCTACTCCGCTACACAGTTTACTTATTTCATGGGCTTGCGTGCCTCCCGCAATAGAAGGTATGTCCCATGTCTATTTCATTTAGTCCTCCATGTCTGGCTCTTGGTACAAAGTCTCGAATTAGAGGAGCATGACCAGTGACACGACCTGATTTACTGTTTCAACAAGGCTACTCTGTATTGAGAAGAGATTAAAGCAGGTAAAGTCAAGAAGAAAGGAAACCAACTTGGAGGCTATGGCAATATCCAGGCAGGAGATGATGGTGACTTGGACTAGGGTGGAAGCCAAGGAGACAGTGAGAAGTCTTCTGATACTGGGCATAGTTAGAGGAAGAATCATCAGGATTTAGTATCGAATTAGATGTGGAGATGAGAAAAATGGAGAAATTGAAGATAAATTTAGGAAGTTTAATCTAATTGTGCAGGTGATTCTTTTGACTCTGTAAATTGATTTAAGGGTCACCACATCTTCCTTGCCAGTTATTGACATAAAAAAAGACATGTGACCTTCATGAGCGCTAACAGGGTACAGCAGGACATCTGTAGGGAATGTCTCCATAAAGGAAACACAGGAAGATAATCACCTTTCTCCTGTGGATGAGTTGTGCCTAGGTGTGCTACCTGGAACATTGGGCCCATCTTCAGCCTGAGGATGAAGCCAACCTGGAAATGAGCAGAGAGGTGGACAGAACCCGTGTCCTGGGTGACCTCAGTAGGCCCCTGAGTCAACAAGTCTAGCTCTGAACTTCCTCACTTTGAGATGTCATAATTGTGTACTATTTAAGACAGCTTAAGGCAGGATTTCTATTACTTGCAACCTAAAGCATTCTGATCCAGGATCTTCATTTGTAGGTTTAACAGTTTTATAGGTTTTCTTTTTAGAATGAAGTACCAAACAATTTAGATGTGTTTCCAGTGTGTCAAAAACAATATATCCTATATTATTATACACTTGGCTGGAAGAAAAAGATTTGATAGGAGGAAAAAGCCTGGATAGGAAACCAATTCCACAGTTATAGCAGGCAACAAATTAGATGTACATTGATTTATGACATGAAAGGAAACAGTCAGTTGAGGAATTGTGAGTGCAAAGCTCTGGTGCCCTAGAGCAGTGTTTTTCTAACAGCAGTTTGTGACCTGTTCATCATCAGTCATACAAATAATTTAGTGAGTCCAGTCGAGCATTTAAAAAATGAAACAGAACAAACAGAGTAGGATAGACTAGAAAAGGATAGAATAGAAAATATCAGAGAACATAGGATTATTACCTTATGGAACTTTGGTTTCAGTTTTATACTTACATATGTGTCTACCAAATCATTTTACATACATGTAAAATGTATGCCTTATCATGGGTCATGGCCAAAAGGTTTGATAAATAGTGTCTGAGAATAAAGAGAGGCTTTGTCCATCCCTCTTTACACACAGCTCTATAAACCATCCGCACTGACTGGCTGATGTGCTTTAATTCTACAAATAAATCTAACATCATTTCTAGTTGAAAATATTCTCATTGTGTGACTGCAGTGAACTAGGATCCAGGACATCTGGTGAGCCCCTGCGAGCTCCTTGGGTCTCAGGCTGAGTCCCATCATGGAACTCATTCTTGCATTCTCTTCCAGAAGTCTCTCTGAACATCTTTGGTTTCCACGTGATTCTTATTTCTTATGCTGATGCAAGGGGAGGAGGATAAATGTGGAGTGTCACACCAAGGTCCCAGGTGCAAGGCCTTGGACCAAGACCACTGCAGCGGAGTGCAGAAACAAGGTCATCTCCAGAACCGAGTGAGTCCCTTTGTAATTGTTGCCAAAAGCCCCCGGATCATTACCAGCAAGCTTCCCCAAATTAGGCAAAAATGCCCACCTAGTAGTTACCCTATAGCACCCTGAACAATCACCTAAGGCCACATTTTAGCAGGAGTTTTGTCTTGAGACTATAAAAATCACCTACTAACCCATGATGGCACAGTGGTAAAGAGCCTGCCTGCCAAGGCAGAAGATGCAAGAGACGCAGGTTCCATCTGGGTCGGGACGATCACTTGGAGAAGGGAATGGCATCCACTCCAGTGTTCTTGCCTGGAGCATCTCATAGACAGAGGATCCTTGGGGGCTGCAGTCCACAGGGTTCTGAAGAGTCAGACACGACTGAAGGACTGAACATACAACCCATGAAAAGCTCTGGCTCTCCCTTGAGCCGCCTGCTGTTTGAACAGCTCTCCCTGACCCACTGTATTTGTAGCAACTTCATTACCTCTGCTCCTTGTTCTTAATAAACTCACTCCTTTCTGAAACGCTGTGTCTGGAAATTCTTTTCCAATCTGCAATCTGACTGCCATGTCACTAAAGAGGTTTATTTGTGTGTCATTGTTGGTAAAAGTATCCTCATCTTGGTGTAGACTCATACTGAGCTGATTTTATCTTTAATTCCACAGAGACTAGAAGCCACTTCCCAAATTTCAACTCCTAGTGCAATTAATTGCTCATTAGGCCCCAGTGGCTCAGTGGTAAAAGAATCAGCCTGGAGAAGATGCAGGAGACGCAGGTTTGAGCCCTGGGTCGGGAAGACCCCTGAAGAAGGAAATGGCAACCCTCTCCAGTGTTCTTGCCTAGGGAATCCCATGGAAGAGGAGGCTGGCTGGCTACAATATGTCCACAGGGTCACAAAGAGTCAGACATACAAAGAGTCAGACATGACCCAGCACGCACATGCACAAATGGTTCATCATGAGCATAGTCCCAGCAAGTGACCCTGCTTTTTCTGATGGCTCTTGTAAGTCCTACCTGTTCATAATACGGAAGGTTTGTGGTGGTAAGAGGCCTGGGCTCTGGGTTGCATTCCCTCGCCCCATCTCTAATGTCAGTGCAGGAACAATGGACAGGGCCGTGCAGGCTTGGACTCCCTCAGACCCCATCCCAATACCTGTCATAGGACACCTCCCTGTGTGCCTGCCAGGCCAGAATGGGGACTTAACACGCCTGGAAACAACCCTCAAAGGAGGGATGGGTGCTGACAGAAGCATACTCCAGCCTCCTGTCCTTCAGGGGACAACTGCGGGAGGAATTTTTTATGTTCTCAACTGTCCTTGAATCTCAGAAATTGAATCTCCATTGCCTGCAGCTGGAACTTGATAATACATCCTTACACTGACTTTCCTTTCTCCCTTGTCCCACACTCTTTGCTTTCCTTCTCGCTCCTTGGGATAACCTCCCAACAAAACACCTGTACCCAAGTCCTTAGATGGGTCTCTGCTAAAAGAGAATCTAAACTAAGCACAATCTAATTGACTTAACAAAAAATACACCTAAATAAATTATTTCATGAACCCAAACAAAACCTTCACAACATGATATGCGTGTATACAATGTCTTTAAAAGGCTAGGAAGGGGTACACGTCCCTGGTGATCCAGGGGCTAAAACTCTCTGCTCTTAATGCAGGATGCCCAGAATCAATCCCTAGTCAGGTAGCTAGATCCCACATGCCACAACTCAGACTCAACATCGGCAAATGAATAGATATTTTAAAAAATAAAAGGATAGGAAAGGACTTGGTAACAAATACTTGGTGGAGTTATCCTTGGAAGAACAAAAGAAACGGAGGTAGAAACTTAGAAATCAATAGCGAAATTTAGTAGTCTTATAGAAGAGAGGCTAGTTGTTTCTGAATACATTTCTTATCCATCTGGGAGCTGAAAAAAGTCAAAAAAGTGGGTGAGTGGAACCAGAGAACAGTAGGAAGACACACCAGGGATACCCTTAAAACCCAACCATCTCTCCAGAGAAATGCCAACAAAGGCAGTTACTTTTTACACCATATCATATCTCTAGATAAAACTGCTGCTGCTGCTGCTTAGTTGTTTCAGTCGTGTCTGACCCTGTGCGACCCCATAGATGGCAGCCCACCAGGCTCCCCCGTCCCTGGGATTCTCCAGGCAAGAACACTGGAGTGGGTTGCCATTTCCTTCTCCAATGAATGAAAGTGAAAAGTGAAAGTGAAGTCACTCAGTCGTGTCCGACTCTTGGCGACCTCATGGACTGCAGCCCACCAGGCTCCTCCATTCATGGGATTTTCCAGGCAAGAGTACTGGAATGGGTTGCCATTGCCTTCTCTGATAAACTAGGCAACTACAATGTGAAAATCTATTCTGAGGGACGATCTTCGGCAAACAAAGACCTAAAATAAGATGGGGAAATTTTTTTTTAATAAGTGATTTTGAAAAATTTACAAATATGACTATATTTTTGATTTAGAAAAATCACTAATTTTAAGAAATTTGGAATTCAATTGGATCAGGAAAAACTAATTTACAAATATATATTTGAGTGTCAAAATGCAATATTATCTTCAAATATTCACAGAAATAAAATCTGGTTTACTAAACCAATGTTTTAAAGAGTTCCTAGACAAATGGCAACCCACTCCAGTATTCTAGCCTGGGAAATCCTATAGACAAAAGGAGCCTGGTGAGTAATAGTCTCTGGGGTCAAAAAAGAGTCGGACACGACATAGTGACTAAATAACAACAAAGAATTAAAAATGACTTATGATGTGTGATATTGGCTATTTTTCAACTAATGAATGCTTCAAACAGTATTTTGTCATAAGCATTTAAAATATCTTCCTATGCATCCCCTTATATTTTCTGTGAATAAAAAAGCATTTTTAAAGTGCAAAGTTTTTATTTGACCTTATTTTAGAATATTACAAATGATGCTTTAGTGATGTGTACACTGATGAGTTTTACTGGCCCTGACGTGTACTGATGGGGTATGACACACACAGCCTGAGAACCTATCATTTTCTTCTATATTTGATAGTGGTCAGGCCCCTATTAGCTTTGAGTCAAGTTCTTGTTTCTCAATTTCTAGAGAGCTGTAAAGAGCTTGGAAAAGATCCAAGGAGAAACAACAAAAAATCTTCAAAAGGATGGAGGAAAAGACATCTGAGGAAAGGCTGAAGACACTGAACTGGCCTCACTGGAAAACTGCAGGCCAAGAACTGATTTAATAGCTTTCTTAGAGAATAGGAAGGTTTATTTGGAGGGGGATACTAGCAGACTTTTCTCCATGTCTATAGAGATGAAAACCAGACAAAATTGGATTAGAATGAATAAGAGAGGTCTCTTTGACCTAAGGCAGAACTCAACTGCAAAGGTGATTAAACTCTCTCATTACCATCACTGGAGAGCTTTGAAAATATGTTGAATAACCAGTAGTTCTGTGTAGTTTAGGCTGGAGAAGGAAATCCCTTTCAGCCCTATGCTTCCATGTATTTGCATTCTCAAAAGCCAGGTTAAAAGATTTAGCCAGTGGAGAGGGGAGACCAGGTTTCCCTCACTTGGGAACAAGATCATCAGAATATATCATCATTCATTCTGAAAGATTTAACATAAAATGAATGATATTAACCTTATGGTAAAGGAATACAACTCTAAAAGTTGGTTTGCAAATATTACTAAGAAGGAAAAAATGAGCTAAGCCTCAGTACTTCCAGTTAATAATTATTTTTTTAAAGGCTAATTAATGAAGGTATATTATTTTTGCCATAAGACAAGAGATAGCCTTTTTCTGACTAATTCTAATTACCTCAAGCTCGCTAAACTTGCAGGCAGCTAAGGTTCATAGTTAATTCCAGGGCATCCCATGTTTGTCACCTCCAAGAAATTATATTTCCACCATGGTAGTCTTAGAACTTGAAAAGAAACTATTGGTATTTCTCTGTGGGAAACTTACTGAGGTGAACATGAGTCTGTATGAACGAATTTTTTTTTTAATGAAAGCTTTATTTCTGAAATTTCAACTTTGGTACACCATAGTATGTTTCTGAGGTTTCACTTTTTAAATAAAAAATATGTTGAAAGTTTTTTTTAAAAAGTTGTTCGATCAATCGGTTGCATCTGACTCTTTGTGACCCCATGGACTGCAGCACGCCAAGTAGTATTTCCCAAATTTCATATAGACATTAGTGAAAACTCTTGAAGCATATCTAAGAGAAATTGTGATTTACTAATATTCATTACACATCTATTGAACACCTACTATGTCTCAAACAGTGGGTCAAGCACTGGAGATTCCTTGTCAAATGTGACACGGTCACTGACCCCGGGGGAGGAGGGTTACAATCTGGTGAGGAGAGACACATGTTACTGACTAATCCTATAATAGTGAGAAGGCCACCCGGCCATGGGGGCAAATGAGTAAAACTCCTAGTCCAGGAGGGATATTTGGAAAGGTTTCTTGAGAAGGGGCCCTGAGGAGGAGCTCTGGAAATAAATTAGGTGTAAAATTGGCACAGAAAGGATTTCTTATGGAGAAGGTGGGTGTAAAAGAAAGAATATCGAAAATGAATATGTGTTCAGTGCAATGTGCCAGGCGCTGTATCAAGTGTATAATCAGCATGATTTCATTGAATCATCACCTCCCTCATTTATTCATGCATCAGACTTAAGCGACGGCATGTTCCAGGAAGTGTGGGTACAATGGTGACTTAAATAAACACAGATTCTATCCTTCCAGTGCTCAGCCCAGTGGGCGATGCTATTCAATAGTCAAATAATCATAAAGGTGTGATGAAGGGAAAAGGGGAAAAGTTGTTAATTATAATATTAGCAAATTTCCTTCACTCTTTCAACAAAGAGAATTTTGCTTTGGTCTTCTAAACATCTTCCATCTCACTTCCTCCCCTTCCCCATTCCAAGAAATATTCTGTCAGCTGGGTTTCTAACTTGTGATGCCAGATCCAATTGATGGGAGAAAAGAGACTAGATTTCAGGAGTAAAGGTGAGCTATTGGTTCAAGAAAAGAAAGAACAGAGGCAGGTAGAAATAATTTATTAAAAAATAAAATGTTGGGGAGGGAGACGGGAGGGAGA
Source organism: Neotragus moschatus (assembly GCA_006410615.1). Taxonomy (NCBI): domain Eukaryota; kingdom Metazoa; phylum Chordata; class Mammalia; order Artiodactyla; family Bovidae; genus Neotragus; species Neotragus moschatus. The sequence goes on along the minus strand of SJYA01000905.1, from coordinate 323,326 downwards.
TTTGGGAGGGAGGGGACATGGGTGTATCTATGGCTGATTCTTGTTGATGTATGACAGAAAACCACAAAATTCTGTAAAGCAATTATTCTTAAGTTGAAAAAAAATTTTTAAAGAATAAATAATGTTTAAACCATTGCTTTTTAAATGAAGTAATGAATGAGGCATTTTTGTATTAAAATAAGTGAGTCAGAAAGAGAAAATATATATCACATATTAGTGCACATATATGGAATGTAGACAGAGAAGGCAATGGCACCCCACTCGAGTACTCTTGCCGGGAAAATTCCATGGACGGAGGAGCCTGGTAGGCTGCAGTCCATGGGGTTGCTAAGAGTCTGATACGACTGAGAGACTTCACTTTCACTTTTCACTTGCATGCATTGGAGAAGGAAATGACAACCTACTCCAGTGTTCTTGCCTGGAGAATCCCAGGGATGGCGGAGCCGGGTGGGCTGCCATCTATGTGGTTGTAGAGTTGGACACGACTGAAGTGACTTAGCAGCAGCAGCATGGAATCTAGAAAGACGGTACTGATGATCCTATTTGCAGGGCTGCAATGGAGGGGCAGACAAAGAGACCAGACTTATAGACACAGTGGGGAAAGGAGAAGCTGGGACAAATTGAAAGAGTAGCATTGAAACATATATATTACCATATGCAAAACAGATAACCAGTGGGAATTTGCTGTACAACACAGGGAGCTCAAATCTGGTGCTCTGTAAACTACTGCTGTTTATAATTTTTATTGAATACCTCATTATATTACAGGAATGTGTCAATGCACTTTACCTAGTGTTCTTTCTCATCGTGCTGTGCTTAGTTGTGTCTGACTCAGAGACCCCATGGACTATAACCTGCCAGGCTCCTTTTCCATAGAATTTTCCAGGCAAGAATACTGGAGTGGGTAGCCATTTCCTACTCCAGAGGATCTTTCCAACTCAGGAATCACACTACATCTGCTGCTTTGGTAGGCAGATTCTTTCCCACTGCACCACCTGGGAAGCCCCATTCTCTCTCATAGTTCTCCCCAAACAATGAAAAAAGTACTGAATTTAACCCTATTTTTCAGATATGGAAATGGAGGCATAAAGACATAACTTGTACAAGTTTACATACTGAGTAAGCAGTACAGCCAGGATTTAAAACCAGGTGGTATGACCCCAGAGCCCGTACCAGCTGCAAGAGATGATTCTTAGGACAGTAATGCAAAGTGTGATATAGAGTCAGAAAAATGGCAAAATAGATGTTATTAAGTATCAGTTCAGTTCAGTCACTCAGTAGCGTCCAACTCTGTGTGACCTCATGAATTGCAGCACGCCAGGCCTCACTGTCCATTATCAACTCCTGGAGACATCCAAACCCATGTCCATTGAGTCAGTGATGCCATCCAACCATATCCTCCTCTGTCATCCCCTTCTCCTCCTGCCCTCAATCTTTCCTGGCATCAGAGTCTTTTTCAATGAGTCAGCTCTTCACATCAGGTGGCCAAAGTATTGGAATTTCAGCTTCAACATCAGTCCTTCCAANAAGAGACAGGTCAGGTGGTCTGGTATTCCCATCTCTTTCAGAATTTTCCAGTTTATTGTGATCCACACAGTCAAAGGCTTTGGCATAGTCAATAGAGCAGAAATAGATGTTTTTCTGGAACTCTCTTGCTTTTTTGATGATCCAGTGGATGTTGGCAGTTTGATCTCTGCTTCCTCTGCCTTTTCTAAAACCAGCTTTAACATATAGAAGTTCACGGTTCACATATTGCTGAAGCCTGGCTTGGAGAATTTTTGAGCATTACTTTACTAGCATGTGAGATGAATGCAATTGTGTGGTAGTCTGAGGATTCTTTGGCATTGCCTTTTTTGGGATTGGAATGAAAACTGACCTTTTCCATTCCTGTGGCCACTGCTGAGTCTTCCAAATTTCCAAATTAATAAGTATAGTTGTGAGTTATTGACTGGGTCCCCTTGGTGTTCTGTGACTGATTGTAGTAAAGAATGAATTGCTTCTAATTATTTACTTTGAGTAGATGTTTCTTTGAGAGAGACTGTGTGGGGACTGGACCATGTGGGTTCCCAGTTTTAATCTGGGACACACAACCTATGATTGCAAACTGTGGTATTTGGTAGAAAGAAAAACTGCAGGGAACTCTAAGAGTGCAAGCAAGGATCCCTGGTCTGGCCTATAGGGTCAAGGAAGCTCTGTGAGGAAGTCGTATTTGAGCTGAATCTGAAAGTTGAGTTCTGGCTACCTGGGTGATAAGTATAGGGGTTCACTCCGGTAGACACAACAATGTGTGCAAAGGCAGTGAGGAGAGGGTGGATCAGGGCTTTGAAAAATTGCAAGATGACGCAGAGCCAGAGCACTGATGGTGAGGGCAAGGCTAGCGCCAGAGAGGGGTAAGTAGATACGTTAGAACTTGGCAACAATCCCTGAAGCAAGATGGGCTTCCCAGGTGGCATAGTGGTAAGGAATCCACCAGCCAATGCAGGAGACATCAGAGACATGGGTTCGATCCTTGGATCAGGAAGATCCCCTGGAGTAGGAAATGGCAACCCATTCCAGCATTTTTGGCTGGGAAATCCAAAGGACAGAGGAGCCTGGTGAGCCACAGTCTATGGGGTCACAAAAAGTCAGACACAACTGAGCACTCACACCTTCCTTCATGCCTTCACACTTGAAGAAACGGTGAAAGAGGGCCAGGTTTGAAAGGTTTGTTTAGATTTATGACAAGCCCAGACAGCAATGAAAAAGCAGACATCACTTGGCCAACAAAGGACTGTCTAGTCAAAGCTATGGTTTTTCCAGTAGTCATGAATGGATGTGAGAGTTGGACCATAAAGAAAGCTGAGCACTGAAGAATTGATGCTTTTGAATTGTGGTGCTGGAAAAGACTCTTGAGAGTCCTTTGGACTCCAAGGAGTCAAATCAGTCAATCCTAAAAGAAATCAACCCTGAATATTCATTGGAAGGACTGATGCTGAAATTGAAGCTCCAATACTTTGTCCACCTGATGCAAAGAGCCAACTTACTAGAAAAGAGTCTGATGCTGGGAAAGATTAAGGGCAGGAGGAGAAAGGGACAACAGAGGATGAAATAGTTGGATGTCATCACTGACTCAATGGGCATGAATTTGAGCAAAGTCCAGGAGCTAGTGAGGCGCGGAGAAGCCTGGCATGCTGTAGCACATGGGGCCAGAAAGAGTCAGACACAGCTTAGTGACTGAACAACAACAATCTTTCATAGATAAATACGGTCCTTTCCTCCAGGTATTGGGAGAGTACCTCTCACATGAGAGTCTTATGACCCACTATGGGGGAAAATAAGAAAGTCCTTACTGCACCAGCCATTTCTCAAATTCCTTAGCTTGAAATATTTCATATGCCAAGGTTCCATTTTTGGGAATATTGAAATTCATCAATAAGACTGTACACTCCAGAGCCAGGCTGGTTGGATTTGAATCCAGTTTCATCTCTTTCATTTTGGGAAAGTGATGACCTCTTTGTGCCTCACTTTTTCTCATGTGTAAAGTGAGATTAATATCACTTATCATATACAGGGTTGTATGAGGATCAAATGAGTTAACATATGAATATGTATTATTATTGTTACCAGATAACTTTTGAGATGGACATTCATGTATGAGTAACATTCTATAGTGGGGGAGGCATGTGAGTGGTGGAAGCAGTATTTAAAAAGCTAAAAGTTTTCCAGTTTGGTTGAGACGGAGGGTACACGACAGGGACAAAAGACACAGAAGCTAGAATATTTGGAGACTATCATATAAGATGCCCAGCTGATGAATGTCTACCTAAGGAGAGTACAGAACTTCTGAAGATTTTTGAGCAGCGATATAATAAGACTAGTGTTCTATTTGGGGGAAAAGTCATCTGGCAGTCACTAGTATAAATTGTTGCTGAGAAACCTTCTTGCTGAAAATTTTTTTCTTAAGGAGATTCTCATACTGGTAAGCAAATACACTGACCAGCTGGCAAAATATGCCTGTTTATTTGGCAGTCATATTTCTCAGGGTAAATTAATATAATCTATGGTTCATAAATCAATCCACTCATGTATTCATCTATCGATATGCTTATTACTTTAAAATACATTTCCTTCAAGATGGATCTAAGAACACTTATAAACATGTGCAACACAGCAGTAAATAAATCAGAAATGAACATCAAAAACTATATAGGGGAAATAGAAAGGCAATTATCTACAATCAGGATCTAGAATAAAATGGTAAATTCAACTGATCATTACATTAGCTCTAGCTTCCTAAAAGTCCAGGCATAAAGGGGATCTGAATTGTGCAGTTCTTAAGGCCTAATAAAAGAAATTTTATTAGATTTTTAGGTAAGTCAAGCCTTTTCTTCCTGGAGTCTAATAGAAAATTCACATATCTTTTGAGTGAAGAGCAGGTTTTAAATGATGAAAAATCAGACTTCATATAGTCATTCTAATGATTTCTTGGCATGAACAATCCCTCACAATCTTATAATTCCTCTGAATTGCTAGAGAATATTTTCTGAATTTACACACTCAAAGACTTGATGAGAAGCATCATGGGTGTTTGTCATACACAGAAAGATGCCGAAGGTAGACTAGCAATGGGAAGGATATGTTTTATATTTCACAAAAGATGAAGTCCAGAAAGTGTTTTCACCACAGAAATATTCTGACTAGATTTCCATTTTTATAGAAAAGTGGGTTATTTCAACTTAATTTTAAAATATGAGCTATTTTACAAGGTTAAAAGGCAGCATTCAGAATGGGAGAAAATAACAGCAAATGAAACAACTGACAAATAATTAATCTCCAAAATATACAAGCAGCTCCTGAGCTCAATACCAGAAAAATGAACAACCCAATCAAAAAGTGGGCCAAAACTAAACTGATATTTCTCCAAAGAAGATACAGATGGCTAATAAACACATGAAAAGATGCTCAACATCACTCATTATCAGAGAAATGCAAGTCAAAACCACAATGAGATACCACCTCACACTGGTCAAAATGGCTGCTGTCAAAATGTCTACAAACAATAAATGCTGGAGAGGGTGTGGAGGAAGGGGAACCCTTTTACACTGTTGGTGGGAATGCAAACTAGTACAGCCACTATGGAAAATAGTGTGAAGATTCCTTAAAAAACTGGAAATAGAACTGCCATATGACACAGCAATCCCACTGCTGGGCATACATAAATGAGAAAACCAGAATTGAAAGAGACATATGTACCCCAATGTTTATTGCAGCACTGTTTACAATAACCAGAACATGGAAGCAACCTAGATGTCCATCAGCAAATGAATCGATAAGGAAGTTGTGGTACATATACACAATGGAGTATTACTCAGCTATAAAAAAGAATGCATTTGAGTTAGTTCTAATGAGGTGGATGAAGCTGGAGCCTATTACACAGAGTGAAGTAAGTTGGAAAGAGAAACACCAGTGCAGTATATTAATGCATATATACAGAATTTAGAAAGATGGTAACAACAACCCTATATGCAAGACAGGAAAAGAGACACAGATGTAAAGAACAGACTTCTGGACTCTGTGGGAGAAGGCAAGGGTGGGACGATCTGAGAGAACAGCATTGAAACATGTATATTATCATATGTGAAACAGATGACCAGTGCAAGTTTGATGCATGAAGCAGGCACTTAAAGCCGGTACTCCGGGACAATCCAGAGGGATGGGGTGGGGAGGGAGGTGCAAGGGGGATTCAGGATGGTGGGATACATGTGCACGCACAGTTGATTCAAGTGGATGTATGAGCTATTTTAAAATATAGAAAAGTACAGAAACTAATAATGAAGATCCATATTTCTGCTACCAATATCTAGCAAGTATTTCTCTATTTGCATATTTGAATTTTTTAAGAAATAAAACTTTAGAGAGATTTAAAGTCTCTTTTTTATCCCTTCTGAGCCCAGTTGGCTCCTGTCTTCCTAGAGTCAACCAGTATCATGAAGCTGGTGTGTATCCTTTCCATCTGCATCTTTCTAGTCTTACTACAAAGGTATGTACAATGAACAATACATGGTATCGATTGGTATCAAACTGTAGGAATTATTCTGCAACATTTTCATCCATTATTATGTGTCTGAAATTTAGTCATCAACTTCTAAATACAGATGTAGTCCATTCAGTATTCTACTTGGGGGAAAAAAACATGTATATAATCTTGATTCCCAGTTATTGCACATATGAACTGCTTGCAATTTTTTATTATTATAAATAATGCTGGACTGAACATCCTCATACACGTCTCTTTGAGCACCCTTGCAAGTTTCTCTTGGCAGTATACTTAGAAATGGAATTGCTAGACTGTGAGTTACAAATGTTTTTATTAGATAGTGTCAGCTTGCTCTCTGAATTGACTGAACTGATTTCTATCACCACCAGCAGAATATAAGAGTTCCTAATACGTGATATTGCCATACATTTTTTCCTAATAAATATGATATGTGAAAAAGTAGCTCATTGTTTTGATTTCCAGGATTACTGGTAAAGAATTTTATCTTTTCAAATGCTTTTTGGCCATTCATGTATGCTTTTCTGTGAGCTGGCTTAACAAATCCTTCACCCATTTTCACAGCTGGTCACTTCTTTCCCCTACTGATTTGCATGAGCACCATATGTGGTCTTCTTATAATCTACATTTGGATTATATAAGTTTTAAATATATTCTGTCTGTGACTTATTTTCAAAAAAGATCCATATTTCCTATCTGGTATTAGGTAAACATAATCCTCCTTTTGTTAATTTCATAACTTTTGAGAGAACAACTAAAGTTCAGGATGACCCATTAAATGGGCAAAGGAAATAAACCTGCCTCCAGGACCAGCTACACACAGCAGCCTCGGAGAGAGGCCTAGTGGGCTTGAGCACCTGAGGCTCTAAAGTTCTTTCTCACCAGCCTGAAAAGAAATTGCTGAAAAATACACCCTCAGACATTGAAGAATACCTGAAACTATTTTTCCAAATTGTACTATGACCTAGAGAACATGGGGAAAAAAGTTATTTTTTGGAAGTTTGTGGCCCAGATTAGGACACAAGCTTCATTTTCCAGCAAGCTTGCACTTGCGTGTGTTCCTGCGTGCTAAGTCACTTCAGTCGTGTCCAACTCTCACCTTTCCTCACTAACAGGATGTGCCATAGGGAAGGTGGTTTACATTCACTTGCGACAGTGCCCTGGCTTGGTTTCACTTCCTTTGACTAACATCCCTGAATTCACTCTTCTCAAACACTTTCCATCTCTTTCCAACAATTATCAGGGGGGCAAAAAAGGGCCTAAATTTAATAAAAATTATTTTTTAAAAAGGCCTAAATAATTAAAAAAAATAACAAAATTCCCAGGGACAGATTTAGCAAGAAACATCCAGATGTACTTTACTGAGGCTTATACAAGATTTTATTTACTAGAGAGAAATACTGTGTTTCTGTATGAGGACAGTCATTATTAAAAAAAAAAAAATCACGCAACCGCAAATGAGTTAACATCAAAACATCAGTTAACCCCAAAAGAGTTCCAAAGAATAGCAAAGAGAGAGAAAGCCTTCTTCAGTGATCAATGCAAAGAAATAGAAGAAAACAATAGAATGGGAAAGACTAAAGGTCTCTTCAAGAAAATTAGTGATACCAAGGGAACATTTCATGCAAAGATGGGCACAATAAAAGGAGAGAAATGGTATGGACCTAACAGAAGAAGATATAAGAAGAGATGACAAGAATACACAGAAGAACTATATAAAACAGATCTTCATGACCTAGATAACCACAATAGTGAGATCACTCACCTAGTGCCAGACATCCTGGAATGTGAAGTCAAGTGGGCCTTAGGAAGCATCACTACCAACAAAGCCAGTGGAGGTGATGGAATCTCAGTTGAGCTATTTCAAATTCTAAAAGATGATGCTGTGAAAGTGCTGCACTGAATATGCCAGCAAATTTGGAAAACTCAGTGGTGGCCATAGGACTGGAAAAGGTCAGTTTTCATTCCAATTCCAAAGAAAGGTAATGCCAAAGAATACTTAGACTATGGCACAACTGCACTCATCTCACATGCTTGCAAAGTAATGCTCAAAATTCTCCAAGTCAGGCTTCAACAGTATCTGAACTGTGAACTTCCAGACGTTCAAGTTGGATTTTAAAAAGTAGAAAAGGCAGAGGAAGCAGAGATCAAATCGCCAACATCCCTTCAGTTCAGTTCAGTCGCTCAGTCATGTCCAACTCTCTGCAACCCCATGAATCACAGCACACCAGGCCTCCCTGTCCATCACCAACTCCTGGAGTCTATGCCAAACTCATGTCCATCAAGTTGGTGATGCCATCCAGCCATCTCATCCTCTGTCATCCCCTTCTCCTCCTGCCCCCAATCCCTCCCAGCATCAGGGTCTTTTCCAATGAGTGAACTCTTTGTATGAGGTGGCCAAAGTATTGTAGCTTCAGCATCAGTCCTTCCAATGAATACCCAGGACTGATCTCCTTTAGGATGGACTGGTTGAATCTTCTTGCAGTCCAAGAGCCTCTCAAGAGTGTTCTCCAACACCACAGTTCAAAAGCATCAATTCTTCAGCACTCAGCCTTCTTCACAGTCCAACTCTCACATCCATACATGACATCCAGCATCCCTTGGATCATCAAAAAAGCAAGATGACACCACCCTAATGGCAGAAAGCAAAGAAGAACTAAAGAGTCTCTTGATGAAAGTGAAAGAGGAGAGTGAAAAAGTTGGCTTAAAACTCAACATTCAGAAAACTAAGATCATGGCATCTGGTCCCATCACTTCATGGCAAATAGATGGGGAAACAATGGAAACACTGATAGACTTTATTGGGGGTGGGGGGGCTTCAAAACCACTGCAGATGGTGACTGCAGCTATGAAATTATGATGCTTGCTCCTTGGAAGAAAAGCTATGACCAACCTAGACAGCATATTAAAAAGCAGAGACAGCTGAGCCTCAGTTCTCCAACCACGCCCACTGGAGCCTGTTTGCACTGACTGACCAGAGTCTGTGAATTCAATGCTCTGAGCCATCCGGACCGCCCCGATCCCAGCTTTCTCTCCTTTGAAAACACTAAGAATAATGTCCCTGCATCAGTTTTTACTGGAGCCAATCACCTGTCCTGCCTGGAACAGGGATCATACCCAGATCACCCTTAGCCCCAATGATCATGAAGTCCACATCTGTAAGAAGAATGGGGGTCAGTGGGTGAAAGCTCATGAACTCAAGGAACACAACAGATACATCCCAGGTATTGACTGGGCTCCCAAGAGTGACCGCATCGTCACTTGTGGGGCCAACCGAAACACCTACGTCTGGAGTCAGAAGGATGGTGTCTCAAAGCCAACCCTGGTGATCCTGAGAATTAACTGGGCGGCCACTTTCCTCAAGTGGTCCCTGCTAGAGAACAAATTTGCTGCGGGCAGCGGAGCACAACTCATCTCCATTTATTACTTTGAGTCTGAAAATGCCTGGTGGGTGAGCAAGCACATTAAAAAGCCCATCCGCTCCACGGTCCTCAGCTTGGATTGGCATCCCAACAATGTCTTGGTGGCAGTGGGATCCTGTGACTTCAAATGCAGAGTGTTTTCTGCCTACATTAAAGAAGTGGATGAGGAGCCAGTCAGCATGCCCTGGGGCAGCGAGATGCCTTTCGGTCAGCTGATGTCAGTGTTTGGTGGCAGTGGCACAGGTGGCTGGGTGCAGAGGGTCAGCTTCTCAGCAAGTGGCAGCCGCCTGGCCTGAGTCAGCCATGACAGCACCGTGTCCGTTGCTGACGCCTCAAAAAGCACGCAGGTCTCATCTCTGAAGACGGAGTTCCTGCCCCTCCTGAGTGTGTCTTTCATCTCAGAGAAATGTCGTGGCTGCTGGCCACAATTGCTGCCCATGCTTAACTACAATGACCATGGCTGCTTGACCTTCATCTCAAGCTGGACATTCCCAAACAGAGCATCCAGAGCAACGTGTCGGNTAGATGGGGAAACAGGGGAAACAGTGTCAGACTTTATTTTTTGGGGCTCAAAAATCACTGCAGATGGTGACTGCAGTCATGAAATTGAAAGACCCTTACTCCTTGGAAGAAAAGTTATGACCAACTTAGATAGCATATTGAAAAGCAGAGACATTATTTTGACAACAAAGATCCATCTAGCCAAAGCTATGGTTTTTCCAGTGGTAATGTATGGATGTGAGAGTTGGATTGTGAAGAAAGCTGAGTTCTGAAGAATTGATGCTTTTGAACTGTGGTGTTGGAGAAGACTCTTGAGAGTCCCTTGGACTGCAAGGAGATCGAACCAGTCCATTCTGAAGGAAATCANTTGACAACAAAGATCCATCTAGCCAAAGCTATGGTTTTTCCAGTGGTAATGTATGGATGTGAGAGTTGGATTGTGAAGAAAGCTGAGTTCTGAAGAATTGATGCTTTTGAACTGTGGTGTTGGAGAAGACTCTTGAGAGTCCCTTGGACTGCAAGGAGATCGAACCAGTCCATTCTGAAGGAAATCATCCCTGGGGTTTCTTTGGAAGGAATGATGCTGAAGCTGAAGCTCCAGTACTTTGGCCACCTCATGCAAAGAGCTGACTCATTGGAAAAGACTTTGATGCTGGGAGGGATTGGGGGCAGGACGAGAAGGGGACAACAGAGGATGAGATGGCTGGATGGCATCACTGACTTGATGGACATAAGTCTGAGTGAACTCGGAGTTGGTGATTGATAGGGAGGCCTAGTGTGCTGCAGTTCGTGGGGTTACAAAGAGTCAGACATGACTGAGCGATTGAACTGAACTGAGGTTTTGATAGAAAGCATGTTGAAGTCATAAATTGAGGGCAGAAGGCTTTTTGGAGAATTTTTGAAGAACCAATGAGTCTGATGGTTGGTGAAACAGTAATCAAAGACCAGCTTTCTAATTTGACAGTTTTGCAGTGGTCATTATCCACTTCTAATGAGTTTTGCTTATATGGAATGTAATGGCATGTTAATGTAATCAGGACGCAGGGAAACCAGGTTTTTGAATAGAATCGCAGTCATTCTTACTAACACAGATCACATTTAGACAAATGCATCTTTTTCTTTGCCGTTAAAGAGAACTTTTGATTATTGTCAGAATCAGTGTTTAACATAAAAGAGCTCAAGCAATTGAGGGTTAGAAAGAAAAAACTCTTATACCTTGAATGCTGTGGCTTGTGGTCAAGAAGCTGTGATGGAGCGATGGGATCAATTTACAGCCCAGTAGGCTGGTATCCTTGCCTTTGAACAGATATCTTTTTGTCTCAGAAACTTTGAGACACAGTTCTTGGCAAGCTCAGCAGCAAAGAGTATCTTCGCTTGAAGTCAGTGCCCAAATGACCAGAAGCTGGTGTTAAAACCTGAAATCTTACAAAATGAAAATTGGTGAGAGATTAAATTGATATAGTCCTTTTGGAAGTTTATTCAGTGATTCCTAGTACAATTGAGAATGTGTATTTTCTATAACCCCAAAACTCCCCCCCAATGATGTGCCCAGTAAAATCTACTCATATGTGCTCACAGAGACATGGGTAAGAATGTTCATAACAGCTTAGTGTATAAGAGTGAAAAATTTGAAACAAATCAACTTCCATCAATGGAGGACAAACTAATTATGGATATTCATACAGTGAAATACAATCCAGCACTGAAAATAATTGAACTAGAATAATTTATATCAACATGAATTTCTCTCATTATATTCTTGATTATAAATGCAATTTTCAGAGGAAACAATATAATATAATATTTTATAAAACTTACAAACATGCAAAAATAAGATTAAAAAATACTTAGGTACCTATACATAATCATTAAAGGTACAAGAGATGCATGAGAATGAGAAATGACAAGTTTACCTCTGAGGAATGAGGGGGATGTGAACAGGGAGGGATTCACTGGAATTCATTATTGGATGTTTGTAGCAGTTTCATAGTTATTCCTTATATTAGCAATTAAGCTTTTTGAATGACTGAAGTAACTTATAATACAACTTCAGAAAATTAATCTGAAAATAAAATTGTTGTTCAGTTGCTCAGTTGTGTCTGACTCGTTGTGACCCCTAAATTTAGAATTCATTTGCTCATCTGTGTATGAATCTATTTTGCACCTAGTAAATAGTAACTGAAATGTTTTAGGTAGATGCTCACCTAGGAGCTGAGAGAGAAAGCTGGGACATAAAAGGCATAGCCTATGCCCCACAAAGTCTAGTCTAGTAGGGAAGACAAGACATAAGGAAATTTAGGCAATACTGGGATAAAAAAGGAATCTAATAGGAAGACACACTTTGAAGCATTGGTATACACAGCCTGTTCCCAGGAATGTGGTGAAAGATAAGGAATATCATAAATTGAGACAAAATCACTTAATAGGATAAAAATCCACTCATTGGGCCCCTGGCTTTTGCCAGGGCAGTAGAATCTGTTTACTTTGCAAATGGTTCCACTCAGCCCTTTGTTGTTTCAAACTTACAATTGCTGAAGCTCTGCACCAAAGATAATTTTCCTTCTATGTTGTGTGTGGTTTGTCAGTGTTAAGTGTCACAGCTCTCCTCCTGGAGGTGTAACAATGGCAGGGCTATATCCATTAGTCATTTAGATGTCTTGTATCAACAGAATTCTCTGTGACTCTGTTTTACCCAAAGAACATAAAAGAACACATTGTATTGGATCAGAGCAGCTTCATACCCCTCTTATAAGAGACCCAGGGGATGCAGTATAGGAGGGCTCAGTTGTCCTTGCTGACAACCATTTTATGTGGGACTGAGTGAGAGATATTATGGGAAAAGATAGATCTTCTAGAAGGTCCTTATCAGCTGTGATATTTCCTGCTTCACTTTCCCAAGTATGGGATCCTTGAGTACATAGATGCCTCTAAACCTCCTTTTTAACTTTCATTTCTTTAATTACTATCCTAATGATCTTGAAAATAGCAAACTCTGTAAAGCTATTTTCCTTGATGGCTTATTTTTCTCTCTCCCTGAAATTCTTTTTTGAGATTTGAAGAGAACCTCAAGTATTTCACAAATAGTGAACCAAATTAAGCTTGCCTCATTTAGATTTTCAATGCTTTTTACAGACTTGAAATTTAGCTCTTCATTCTTTATTTACTTTTCTAGAATGAGAAGCTATTAACTTTCTTCCATATTTTTCATATTTTATTTTAAAAATTTATAGTATCCTTAAAATTAAACAGGGCCATATTCTACTGATTTGTTTGTTTATGTAACTTTATATGGGAACATTAGGGGATTTAGATTGTATGCTGTACCACTTAAGTTTTATCTTGTCATGGATTATGGCAGAGGGATTGGAGAAGAAAACCAAAATCAGGATTTACGAATTCTGAGTCATAACTTAGAAAGTCATTTATTGCATCTTCACCATATTCTTAATTCATGGGAATATTTGTCTGCCAAGATTTCATAAAATACTTAAGGTAAAAAGAAATCTTGGAGAGTATCATGTTGAGGTTTCCTAAAGTGAGTCCAGGGATTGTTACTACTGAGATGCTATTATAAATTGCTTTTATTTAGAAATAAAGGATTCCATGATCAATTGTTTCAAGGACCTTGCTTGCATGCACAGTTGCATCCAACTCTTCATGATCCTGTGGACTATAGCCCACCGGGATCCTCTGTCCATGGAATTTTCCAGGCAAAAATGTCCACGGAATTTTCTAGACAAGAATACTGGAGTGGGTTGCCATTTCCTTTTCTAGGGGATCTTCCTGATCCAGGGAACAACCCTGAATCTCTAGGATCTCCTGTATTGGCAGGCAGATTCTTTACCACTCGGTCACCTGGGAACGGAGAAGGCAATGGCAACCCACTCTGCCTATTCTCATAGCACAGTGTTTCCAATCCTACTGTTGTGCCAAATTATTGGAGATCATGTACTACTCTACTTTATACTCATTTAGACTTTCATTTATTTTTTCAGACTAAAGTATAACAGTGAAATAAAATCATTTGCTATTCCTAGGAGACTATATCTCTTGTTCACTTATGCCAGAGAATGGGGACTATTTGCCCTGTAAGCAGCCTGATGGATGAGAAGTAACTGTTTGTGGAACCAGGATTCATTAGTCATGAATTCCCTTGTTTAGAGAAATTTCATGTCCACTCATTGTCACCCATTCCAGTCCATCTTAGTTCACTGATTCCTAGAATGTTGATGTTCACTCTTATCGTCTCCTGTTTGACCACTTCCAATTTGCCTTGATTCATGGACTTAACATTCCAGGTTCCTATGCAATATTGGTCTTTACAGCATTGAACCTTGCTTCTATCACCAGTCCCATTCACAACTGGGTGTTGTTTTTGCTTTGGCTCCATCCCTTCATTCTTTCTGGAGTTATTTCTCTACTGATCTTCAGTAGCATACTGGGTACCTACCGACCTGGGGAGTTCATCTTTCAGTGTCCTTTCTTTCTGCCTTTTCATACTGTTCATGGGGTTCTCAAGGCAAGAATACTGAAGTGGTTTGCCATTCCCTTTCCAGTGGACAACTGTCATGGGTGAATTTAACTCAGATGATCATTACATCTACTACTGTGGGCAGGAATCCCTTAGAAGAAATGGAGTAGCCATCACGGTCAACAAAAAAGTCCTATATGTAGTACTTGGATGCAATCTCAAAAATGACAGAATGATCTCTGTTCATTTCCAACGCAAACCATCAATGTCACGGTAATCCAAGTCTATGCCCTGACAAATAATGCTGAAGAAGCTGAAGTTGAACAGTTCTATGAAGANCATCACGGTCAACAAAAAAGTCCTATATGTAGTACTTGGATGCAATCTCAAAAATGACAGAATGATCTCTGTTCATTTCCAACGCAAACCATCAATGTCACGGTAATCCAAGTCTATGCCCTGACAAATAATGCTGAAGAAGCTGAAGTTGAACAGTTCTATGAAGATCTACAAGACCTTTTAGAACTAATATCCAAAAAAGATGTCCTTTTCATTATAAGGGGACTGGAATACAAAAGTAGGAAGTCAAGAAACACCTGGAGTAACAGGCAAATTTGACCTTGGAGTNGAAAAAGTTGGCTTAAAACTCAACATTCAGAAAACTAAGATCATGGCATCTGGTCCCATCACTTCATGGCAAATAGATGGGGAAACAATGGAAACACTGATAGACTTTATTGGGGGTGGGGGGGCTTCAAAACCACTGCAGATGGTGACTGCAGCTATGAAATTATGATGCTTGCTCCTTGGAAGAAAAGCTATGACCAACCTAGACAGCATATTAAAAAGCAGAGACAGCTGAGCCTCAGTTCTCCAACCACGCCCACTGGAGCCTGTTTGCACTGACTGACCAGAGTCTGTGAATTCAATGCTCTGAGCCATCCGGACCGCCCCGATCCCAGCTTTCTCTCCTTTGAAAACACTAAGAATAATGTCCCTGCATCAGTTTTTACTGGAGCCAATCACCTGTCCTGCCTGGAACAGGGATCATACCCAGATCACCCTTAGCCCCAATGATCATGAAGTCCACATCTGTAAGAAGAATGGGGGTCAGTGGGTGAAAGCTCATGAACTCAAGGAACACAACAGATACATCCCAGGTATTGACTGGGCTCCCAAGAGTGACCGCATCGTCACTTGTGGGGCCAACCGAAACACCTACGTCTGGAGTCAGAAGGATGGTGTCTCAAAGCCAACCCTGGTGATCCTGAGAATTAACTGGGCGGCCACTTTCCTCAAGTGGTCCCTGCTAGAGAACAAATTTGCTGCGGGCAGCGGAGCACAACTCATCTCCATTTATTACTTTGAGTCTGAAAATGCCTGGTGGGTGAGCAAGCACATTAAAAAGCCCATCCGCTCCACGGTCCTCAGCTTGGATTGGCATCCCAACAATGTCTTGGTGGCAGTGGGATCCTGTGACTTCAAATGCAGAGTGTTTTCTGCCTACATTAAAGAAGTGGATGAGGAGCCAGCCAGCATGCCCTGGGGCAGCGAGATGCCTTTCGGTCAGCTGATGTCAGTGTTTGGTGGCAGTGGCACAGGTGGCTGGGTGCAGAGGGTCAGCTTCTCAGCAAGTGGCAGCCGCCTGGCCTGAGTCAGCCATGACAGCACCGTGTCCGTTGCTGACGCCTCAAAAAGCACGCAGGTCTCATCTCTGAAGACGGAGTTCCTGCCCCTCCTGAGTGTGTCTTTCATCTCAGAGAAATGTCGTGGCTGCTGGCCACAATTGCTGCCCATGCTTAACTACAATGACCATGGCTGCTTGACCTTCATCTCAAGCTGGACATTCCCAAACAGAGCATCCAGAGCAACGTGTCGGCCATGGAGCGCTTCTGCAATACGGACAGGTGGGCCACGACCGAGGATTGCAACACGGCCCTGGAGACGCTGCACCAGAACAGCATTACTCAAGTGTCTATTTATGAGATAGACAAGCAAGACTGTCGTAAATTTCACACTACTGGCATCAACGGAGCTATGACCATTGGGATTTTAAGACCTTAGAATCTTCCATCCAGGGTCTTCGAAAAATGTGACACTGAACAAGCCTCAGACACGACTGAGCGACTGAACTAAACTGAACTGAACTGAACAAGCCTCCAGACCCTGAAGAAGCTCCACCATTTGCATGGGAGGGGAGCCAGCCACCAGGAAACACTGAAGAAGCACACGGTGCAAACCTCGTTGTGTGTTTTGATTGAATATAATTGGTGAAAGTGTTGGTTTTTTAAAAGCAACAGTGATTTTGGTTTTGTTTTGGGGGTTGTTTTGTTTTGCAATTTCATTCCATTCTGGACCAAAGCTTCTCTTTAAGTCGTGTATTATAGAACATTGTTGACACTAATTTAAAGGAAGGGGTGGGGAGGTATATAAATTGTCTGATAAAAATATTAAATTAAAACACTGAATATGTAAAAAAAAAAAAAAAAAGAAAAAGCAGAGACATTACTTTGCTAACAAAAGTCTGTCTAGTCAAAGCTATGGTTTTCCAGTAGTCATGTATGTATGTGAGAGTTGGACTATAAAGAAAGCTGAGCCACGAAGAATTGATACTTTTAAACTGATGTTGGAGAAGACTCTTGACAGTCCCTTGGACTGCAAGGAGATCCAACCAGTCCATCCTAAAGGAAATCAGTCCTGAATATTCATTGGAAGGACTGATGCTGAAGCTGAAGCTCTAATACTTTGGCCACCTGATGCAAAGAACTGACTCATTGGAAAAGATCCTTATGCTGGGAAAGATTGAAGGTGGGAGAAGGGGACAACAGAGGATGAGATAGTTGGATGGCATCACCAACTCAATGGACACGAGTTTGAGCAAACTCTGGGAGTTGGTGATGGACAGGGAAGCCTGGCGTGCTGCAGTCCATGGAGTCACAAAGAGTCAGACACAACTGAGCAACTGAACTGAACCTCAAATCAATATCTGGATGCTTAACATAATTATCAATAATAATTCATCTGAAAAGTGAACTAGTAAGAATAGCCAGAAAACTTCCAAAAACACAAGTAAACAATTATATCTGTCTTGTCTTGCCAGATCTTTAAATGTGCAAAACTGGGGCCAAAATGCAAAGTCCAAAAGCATATTAAAAAACATTAAATGATGAATCTGACTTTTGAAATCAATTCAAAAGGGATAGACAGTTCAATATAGGATGTGAATAACCATGTAACCAATATAAAGTTAAATGATTACTTCACATCATATGCCAGAATAAATTCCAGATGAGTTAAAGAGTTAATTATTTTTTTAAAAAATGAAGCCATTTTCTAAAGAATATAGAGCTGGTTATGTATATATCCTTGGGAGTGCAAGTGGCCTTTCTTAGAAAAGCTAGAGAACTTAATAGAAAAAAAAATCAATAGAAATGATTACAAAGATTCTTCATGATCATAATAAGGACAATGATAAAGATGAAAGAAGAATTAAAATCATATGTTTAATATGCAAATAAGTGTTCTGCTAAAAGAATGCATTCTGAAGGTTGACAGAGTTATAACATGGAAGAAATGGGAGAATTTTCAATTTCTACTTTTTAAAAAAGAAGAAAACATGGCAGAACAATGGGTCATTTTTACTCTTTCTCTGTATTTTCTGGGTTTTAATTTTTCTATAATAAACACTTCTAATCTGTTCATCAGAAAAAAAAATCTTTTCCAAGCAATGCTAAAGCTTTAAAGCAGGCTAAAGGCTACGGTATAACTCTAAAAAAGAAATACTCTTAAAAATCAATTTAAAAAAGCCAGTTATCCCAATTGAAAAATAGGCAAAGTCCAAGTAGTATAAAAAACAGTTCATAAAAGGTATGAAAATGGCCAATAGACATAATAAAATATGTTTAATTTCACTAGTAATCAAAGAAATATATATTAAAATAATCCTGAATCTCATAGTGGTCTGTGAAATTGACAAAGATTAAAGAGAAAAAGAATGCTCAGAGCTGGTTAGGGTTTGAGGGAACAAGGTCGGAAGCAGTGCGAGTGTTGCTGCAGGACAGAGAGTGGGGTACAAGAGGATGGCCACATCCCAGGTCATGTCCAAGTCCCTGGGACAACCGCCAAGTATGGGCTCTTATTTCTGCACAGGAAAGAATTCAAGAGCAAGCCATGGTAAAGTGAAAAAAGGTTTATTCAGGGAGAAATACACTCCACAGACAGAGTGTAGGCCACTTCAGAAGGCAAGAGAGGCACAGGAGATCTGAAAGGCCCATGGGTAAGGGGTTGCCTTTAATTAATTATACATTATTCCATAAAATGTATTTTTCTTGCCTTTATTTCATGCTTATTTCTACAATGGCGACCACCTCATCTGTTATTATAATGAAGATTCTTACTTAACTTCCATTCTATTGACAGCAAATACTTGATGGATTAAAATTAAAATATAATTTCATTCAAAGGGTGCACAATTTGTATACATTTTTCATTTTAAAAGTACATTAGTAGAAACAAAAATATATGTTATGTACTTTTATTTATATTTTTAAAAGTTACTTTTCTTCTAAGATACTTAAAAGCAGACATTAAATTGAAAGGGAAATACAAATTATAACAAATAACTAACAATTTTTTTAAAGCATTTAAATATATCTGGATTTTGAAAAATATTTTATAAATTAATTCAGTCATATTTCATACTTTTATAAAAATAAAACCATTTGCAGTTCTAATACTAAATGTACATCAAGTTTCCAATGTAAGAATTAATATCTTACTTTCATTCATGTTATACCTAGACCTCAGGTTCTTAAATATTTTGGTCTCAGGACTCCTTAAGCTACTGAAAGTTGTTGAGGGCTCCAAAAAGCCTTTATGTTAGAATTAACACTGGGGAGTTTTTAAAACACAAGAATATATAGGCACAAATTCCATTAGCTCCCAGAGCACTGATGACATTACAACCCCTAGAAAACTCCACTGTAAGCGTGAGAATGAAAAGGGCAAATAAAGCCTTAGTAGTATTAAGAAAAAAATAACGTGATCTCTAGACCCTGAAAAGGTGTCTGGGACTTCAGGAGTCCCCAGAATCACTGATCTATAACCACATAGTATAAATTTAAGAGTAAGCTGAATCATCTGAGAGGTGAACACCTCTCCCTCCGTAAATTGGAATCTGAAGAGAAGCAAAAAAATGGACACTTGCCATTACCACTAAATGATTCCTCACTCTGCAGGGATCTATTTATTGTATTAGCGCTATCTGACAGGAAGACTGACAAGTCCAATTGTCTTTTCTCTTACCTAAGCACTTCCTTCATTTGCCCTTGGGCCCTGAAGAGTGTTCGTTCCTAGAGCTGAACCAGCTCTCTGCCACATTCTGAGTGTTTCTCTGGCTCTTCTCATCCCTGGCCAATGACTTTTCAGTATCTTCTAACTTACAGTTTAGATCTATTCTGGAGTTCCCCCTTCCTCAGGATGGTGTTGCTGCTGCTGCTGCTGCTGCTAAGTCGCTTCAGTCGTGTCCGACTCTGTGCGACCCCATAGATGGCAGCCCACTGGGCTTCCCCATCCCTTGGATTCTCCAGGCAAGAACCCTGGAGTGGGTTGCCATTTCCTTCTCCAATGTGGCTATCCTAAACTCCCAGGGGTTATATAAAATATTGAGTGGGATCTTTAGGGAAGGAAAGTAGGTCCTCTCTGGGATCTTTCTATAGCATCCCCACGCTAGGTAACCTGAGTTAGTTTAGTTNTTCCCCATCCCTTGGATTCTCCAGGCAAGAACCCTGGAGTGGGTTGCCATTTCCTTCTCCAATGTGGCTATCCTAAACTCCCAGGGGTTATATAAAATATTGAGTGGGATCTTTAGGGAAGGAAAGTAGGTCCTCTCTGGGATCTTTCTATAGCATCCCCACGCTAGGTAACCTGAGTTAGTTTAGTTCTTGGTACACTACCTATGGGTCTCACTTCTGGAAATGCTAAAAGCCCATCTACATATGGGTTTGCATCCTGCTGCCCCTCAGCACATGGGGCTGGTGATGCCTCCAAGAATGCAGCAGTGACCTCCTCCCTTCACAGGCAGGGGCCTCCCGCCCCCTCCTGCTGCCTGGTCCTTCACTTGGACTGGAGCAGACCTCCTTCCCTTTCTTCTGAATTCACTTCCTTACCTGAAAACTTTTCTGGATCCCCTTCCATCCCCACGTCAGACGGGGTCTCTAGTCTCCTCCCGCTTGGCTCTTCCATGCCATTGTCCTGCTGGCCTTCCCCACACACACCTCAAAACAGGGCAGGAGTTGCCTCTAGTCTTGGATCCCTCCAACATCAGGAAACATTTGGTCACATCACCCCCCACACAGGGCTCATTTAAGCATATAGGGGCACAGTGCAAGGACTTTAGGGGCTTCCTTGATGGCTCAGCAGTAAAGAATCCGCCTGTATCTCAGGAGCCACAGGCGACATGTATTCAGTCCCTAGGTTGAAAAGATGCCCTGAAGGAGGGCACGGCAACTCACTCCAGTATTCTTGACTGGAGAAATCTGTGGGCAGAGGAGCCTGGAGGGCTACAGTCCCTGGGGTCGCAAAGAACCCAACATGACTGAGCAAGTTGGCACTCACGCACAAGGACTTTATGCTACATTTTACACTTCTCCTCAACTGCAAACCCTTCTGCCTCTCTCAGGCTCAGAGCTATTTATCAGGGTTAGTGGCAGGGCTGATGAGGCACCTGCTTTACTTATACTCTCTTGGTAAGCCTCACCAGAGTCCTCCAGGTTTGCCCTAAAAGGGTAAAGTTGCTTTTCGCTTTGTCTCTCTGCTCTGTTTCTTGCAAGTCTCCAGAGGAGCAAGTACAAGCCCCACGTTTCTGAGTCAGATAGGAGAGTAGTCTAGGAACAAATACTGATTCCTCATTACTATTCTGCCACCTATACCTTGCTCACTAGATTTTGCTAGTCAGTAAGTAGCACTGTTAAATGTTCAAATTATTACTTTTTACTCATGAACATGTAGGCTGCCGTCTATGGGGTCTCACAGAGTCAGACACGACTGAAGCGACTTAGCAGCAGCAGCAGCATAGATCAACAAAGGATTTTTTTTCGAAAGGAAAAGGATCCTTAGTAGTTCGGGGTGTAGTCATTGAGGTCATTTTAACTATTCTGCCATCATGGCAGGCATAGGATTGAGGTCCCCAGGCCACATTGAAGTAGGACGCATGTGCACAGTGCTGGCTGTGGCCACCCTGGTGGAGCTGTAGTGCTTGTTGCTTTAATAAGCGCCCCCACCACTAAGTTGTTCAGCCATCCAACCCCAATCTGGTCTCCCTCCAAGTCTTCCTTATCCTCCTCACCTTGCAATTGCTCTCTGCCGAGCTCAGCTACTTCCCCAAGCCTTTTTCAAAGGCCCTCTTATGTGTGCACCCCCCTAGTCTTTCACACTGAGGACCACTTCAAAGGCTGGCAGCCCTGGGAAGGGAGGCCTGACAATAAAAGAAATCCCAACTGGAGAAAGGTTTGCTTTGGCAGCTGCCTGATTGTTCTGTAGGTGGGGAGGCGCCTGCTCCAACCTCTGCAGCTCACTTGCCCTCACAGCTCATTACAGATGTTTTCTTTTGGTCTGGTTCCCTTCTGGGCCTCTGAGCCCCCACTTCTAGCAGGCTTATGTAAATTTTCGTGAGGCCTTAGCTGCTCTTGCCTTCACTGATCCCTTTATCTGCTGCCAACAGGAGACTTTCTTAATCTCGCTCTGAGCCACACTCAGGAGGGGAGAGGCTCAAACACTCCAAAGGTGGGGCCCATCGCTATTTGGTTCTGCAGCTTATTCCAAGGCCACAAGGCTTAGAAGGAATGCCTTGAACAACCCTTCTACCCGAAAGCCTGCTCCATCATATGTTTCCTCCAAGAACCCCTTGTGGGCCTCCATAGAAATCCTGAACTTCAGCAAGAATTATTATTTCTTTGTGCAAGGCTTGCAATATATATATTTTTAAGTCATGCTGCAAACCAAGCTGATCACTGACTGAATTCACCTTAGTAGTAGTCGTGCACTGTTAGTCACTCAATCTTGTCTGACTCTCTGTGACCCCATGAACTGTAGCCCACCAGGCTCCTCTGTCCATGGGATTCTCTAGGCAAGAATACTGAAGCGGGCTGCCATTCCCTTCTCCAGGGGATTTTTCCTGACCCAGGGATCAAACCCAGGTCTCCTGCATTGCAGGCAGATTCCTTATGGTCTGAATCACCAGTGAAGTTCCCTTACTGATATCCAATTGAGGACCCCTGACTGACTTGCTTAAACTAGGAATTCTTGACTCAACTGAAATAATTTTGCCCTTCTCTTGCAGTGCTGCTTTATTTCAAATGCTTTTGAAAAGGTCTGAACCCTAAAGGTCAGAAAACAGTCCACACAGCTCCAAGGATACGTGCATGACCATGTATGACACCCTGGGGGTCTCTGTCCTTCAGGCAAACTCTGGCATCTGGCCAAGTTAAGTATTGAGTCCTTCTCTTGATGAAATCATAAGGGATTTGATTTAGGTCATACCCGAATGGTCTAGTGGTTTTCCCTACTTTCTTCAATTTAANCCACCTCATGAGAAGAGTTGACTCATTTGAAAAAACCCTGATGCTGGGAGGGATTGGGGGCAGGAGGAGAAGGGGACGACAGAGGTTGAGATGGCTGGATGGCATCACCGACTCGATGGACATGAGTTTGAGTGAACTCCGGAAGTTGGTGATGGACAGGGAGGCCTGGTGTGATGCGATTCATGGGGTCCACAAAGAGTCGGACACGACTGAGCATCTGAACTGAGCTGAACCTCATGAAATGGGGCCCACACAAACTCATTTCCCTGAAGATTGTGCCAGAAACTGCTGACAGGGTGGCCTTTCGCTGTCACTACCATGAAGTGGGTTCACCAGCAAGGGACAGAAGAATGCAGGTACCCTTTGTTCTCTGTGGTTCTGACCAGAGGCTGCTTCTCCTCCCAGAGGGCTCCCTCAGTCACCTTCAGGAGTTGTTCCCATCCCCAGCTGCTGCCCTCAGGCCATGAAAGTTCAGAGCAGCTGGACAAACACCATGTGCCCAAGTTAAAATAATAAAGACCTTTCCTGGGGCCTTAAGCTTTTTGGTGATAAGAGATTGTTTCCTAAAAGAAATCAATCCCTCAGAGCCTAAATCGCCTGCTGAAAAACACTTCCTGCCTGATGCAATTTGAGGACAAAACCTGGAACAGAACATCCTGTAAACTGCTTTGAACTGGTTAGGAAGTAAGTTGTCCTTGTATCATTTTCTGTTTGCCCTGAGCTAACTCAAAAAGTAATAGACCAGAGGTGGCCAATGGGAAGCTCTGTCCATGTAGAGTACACTATAATATGGGCCAGTAGGAAAATTTCCAAGAGATCCAATGTATGTATTAAAAAAAAAAAAAAAAAAAGAAAGAAACACTGGAAATACAATGAGAGGGTGAAAATTTACTCACCAAACTTCTCAGAGAAAGCAAGCTCTGGTTCAAAGACATAAAGCTGGGAATTAGAACCTCTAAGAGGCATCCTTATAAACAGAAACAAGAATAGTTGGCCAACTAACCATTTTCTAAGGAAAACAAGAGCAATTAATGACTAAACTTTAGTTTTCCTTAGTGAAGCGAGGCCAGAGCAGAACTTCTGGGTTAATGGAGGAGACGCTGAGTCTCGCCTCATGTCCTATCTCTCTGCCCAAGCTCTTGGCATCTCCCTCAACTAGTGACCTGAAGAGTCTAGAGTATTTTTGAAAGATTAATTGAAGGAGTGCCTAAGCATTAGCTTGCCAACAAACTTAGCCGCACGTTTGGCTAAGACCCTGGACCTGAGGACTTGCCCATCTTGGAGCTCTGACCAGCTCAAACTGCGGAGATAGCACTGTTCATCAGGACAGTTCCTTAAACTAGATGATTCGTGTGTCCTTCCAGATTTACCTCTTGAGGAGTAAATAGGTGTAAGTTGGGAGATCTCAAGGCAAATCTATATGTTAAGGATAAAAGAACAAGCAGGACACCTGTGCAATCACTCAGCCAATTTTCACTAGGCAGCCAGTGTAAAGTTATTATATCCCCTAGTATTCTTACCCCAGGCATCGTCTCCTATCAGCCAAGACCCACCTGAAATGAGCTGACTCCACAGAGAGAGTCTCTGGGCCCCACACCTAAAGCTCCGCTCCCCACCCCCAGGGCCAATAGGAATTAGGAAGGCATATAGCTACGGATGAAGAGATGCATTGGAGGAAAACGGGCCTAGGGAACAAAATCATCTCTCAAAGATGCTGACAAGGCATCTGGGCTGTAGATCCCTCTGCTGAAAGCCCAAATGTGACTAACCTCCCTTGTGCCTAGTTATTTGCTTAAGGTCCTTCAACCTACAATATACCCCCAAACCTACTGAATCTGTCTTTACAACAGATTTACATTGGGATTCTGTCCCATGTCATTTGCCATCCCTACACCCAAGCACCCAGCTCTGCAGGAATTCTTTGTGTACCCATCCTCTCTGTTAACATGGATGTGTCATTTGTTTGCTCTCAGCCCCCAGGAAAGGATAAACGCCTTCCTGAAAGTTCAGGCTCAGAGCAGAGCTCTGTGCAAAATGACAGCAAGTGCTGGAAACTTATATTCAACCACCAACATGGCCTGACAAACTTATATTTACTACCAACATGGCCTGGCAATCCGCTGCCTCCCGATAGCCAAGCCGTGGCCCCTCTATGGTGAGGGATCCTCTTGGGCTTTGCTCAAATTTTTCACTAAGATGAAATGCCAACTCAGTGTATTATAGTTTGTCTTTGTTTTGGCAGAATAAAAGACATTTTGCCAAAATTAAAATGGAAAATTTGGACTCAATCTTAATTTTTTTTTTTTTAAATGAGGGAATGTCACATGTTCATAGGTTTGTGTGTGAGTGTGAGGGCAGGCTCTTTGAGTCTCAGTGTCAGTGGCCACTCAGATGTTCTTGAACATCAGATAAATATAGAGAAAGTATATTGATTTGGTCTGCATATTGGGTTGGGATTGTTCAACTTGGAGAAATGAAGACTGGGGGACAATAGCCTGAAGAAAGTCACTATTTAAGTATTAAGTTTANGTGAGTGTGAGGGCAGGCTCTTTGAGTCTCAGTGTCAGTGGCCACTCAGATGTTCTTGAACACCAGATAAATATAGAGAAAGTATATTGATTTGGTCTGCATATTGGGTTGGGATTGTTCAACTTGGAGAAATGAAGACTGGGGGACAATAGCCTGAAGAAAGTCACTATTTAAGTATTAAGTTTACATAAAAGGTTAAACGGCTTCAAAATGGCTTAAAGACTTAAGTATAAAATGTGACACCATAAAACTTCTGGAAGAGAACATAGGCTTTTGCCTATTCTCCCACATAAATCATAGCAATATTTTCTTAGATCATTCTCCCAAGGCAAAAGAAATAAAAGCAAAATTAAACAGATGGGACCTAAACAAATTAGTGAGCCTCTGCACAGCAAAGGAAACCATAAACAAAACGAAAAGACAACTTACAGACTGGTGGAAAATTTTGCAAATGATGTGATGGACAAGGGCTCTTTTTCCAAAATATACAAACAGCTCATACAACTCAAAAAAAAAAAAAAAAAAAAAAAAAAA